>JASVEL010013635.1:0-74874 GCA_032618575.1 Nicotiana noctiflora | reverse complement strand
CTAATGTTTAGGCCAAAGCGGGCAACAACTGTTAGAAATCTGTGTTCAAAATTAGAAAATCAGAGAAGTAAGCAAACGTTAGTTCAATAAACAAAACGTGAAATAATAATTCCGAGCCCACAAGTTGCTTGTGTGTCCTTAAGGAATTTAATCCCCTCACTGTTGCCCAAGGTTTTGGATTAATTCCTCCCAAGATAGAACGGAATAACTATTCTGCAACACTGGCAATCGAAACTGCAGAATTTCAGCGAACTCAAGAGACGGAGCAAATCACACTTGAAACTTAAGTTTATTTGAAAATAATGCAACAACATAAAAAGAGGGGAGAAATTTTCAGATTTTTCCATCTGATTTTCATATCTAAAAAATGAGGCCAAGCCTCTAAATTTATAGACAAAGTAATGGTGATATGTAGAGGTGCAATCTAAAAGGTGCCTCTTATGGAGAGGTGCAATCCAAAAGGTGCCTCTTCCATTTCCCATTCACACCCTTTTAAAAAAATACAACAATCCCCCACATGAATGGGGAATGGGCATATGTGAAAAAAAAACATGCATGAAAATACTGTGTGATTCGCAAGTAGGATTAATCGCATCTGGATAAGTAGATTTCCTTTTGAACTTACCGTAGTGAACTTATGTCGGATATACTCGGTCAATCGGTAGAATTGATATCTTTGAACCGTCGAGCTTTGGTGTATACCTAGACAACCATAAGTCACACAATCAACCCTTAACCGTCTTTGGTTCTCATTGTTGTGTTCGTTTCGGCCATGAACACCACCTGGTTCATAAGTGCATAGAGAATTGGCCTTACAGAATTCTCCTTGAAGCGGCTTACACTTCACACTTACATAGGTGATTCCTAAACGTGTTATCCCGTAGATACACTATTTGATATACCCTGTATCAAACTTAGAAACCATTAAAAAATGTCTTAACATTTTATCCTTGTTATTGAACATTGTCTTCATCACGAGAATGGACTAAAATATTATATTTGACAATGTTGAACCGGTCATGCATAACTTTGTTTGCTCATTGAACCTAGATCGCGGACCTCCAAAATTCTAGGTAGAGTTACCGCCATGATGACTTGTCCTCGGCCATAGTCCCATTCCCTTAGATGATTTCTCAACTTCCTCTCTAGTTAGGCCTTTTGTAAGCGGATCCGCCAAATTATCCTTTGATTTTACATAATCAATTGTGATAATTCCACTAGAAAGTAGTTGTCTAACGGTGATATGTCTGCGTCTTATATGACGAGACTTTCCGTTATACTTAACGCTCCCAGCCCTTCCTATTGTCGCTTGATTATCACAACCTATACATATAGGTGCCAAAAATTGGGCAAAAATAGAATATCTTTCAAGAAATTCAGGAGCCATTCAACTTCTTCACCGGCCTTGTCTAAGGCTATAAGCTGAGCCTCCACTGCAGAGCGGCCAATACATATTTGTTTGGACAATTTCCAAGATATCGCTCATCCATTGACTGTTTAGAATCGATTGAACCGGTGATCTAATTTTCATCACTATACCCCCATATTATCGCGGGATACTTATTATAGTGCAAAGCATAATTTGGAGTATATTTCAAATACTTCAAAACTCATTTCATTATCGTAAAAATTCAATGCAAACTTCCTTATGTTGTAGACTAATACGTCTCGACTTTCGATTGCATAGCAGATTATTGACTACACTTAATGTAGTATATTATAATGACAGCTGGAATGATTGGCGTCAATTGTGATCACAACCTTTTAATATATAACACATTTATCAATCACTCTGCCATTTCCAAGCATTTGTATGCTATTTATTCATACGTCTATATGATATGCAAATTATAGCACCTTTATTTATGAAACAAATCCAACTTGCAATGGATTTTGTTCATGTTCATTGGTTGGTTCACCTCATTATAGACCAATGTATTAATATATCCGTTCATGAACGGTCATTTCCATACTAAAACATACAGACGTATTATTTTATGAAAAGTCACAACTTTCAAAGTGACATCATTTCAAAAAAGAACCAAACAATATAAATTTTCATTAAAGAAAAATGACCTTTCGAGAACGACATGTGACCAACTTTTGAATTAGTAGTTTCATCAACTAGTCTTCATTAAGACTAAACAACCTGATGAATTTACCAACTACTATATCAACGAGTTTCAAATATCAATTTAGACATTACGTCTGACATTTGCTTTTGTCATGCATAAGATAAAAGCCCCCACATTTTAAATATTTCATCAACATATAATCAAAATAATGACTATATATATGACTTGAAGTATTCTTAATGTAAACACTTTTATTTACACACATTAATTTTTGAAACTATTTGACAATATTATTTGGCCAAATCTCGCATGTCATTGTTTGGGTGACTTAACAAGTCGACATACCTTCGTTTCTTTTTCGGGAACCATGAACCCTTCAGGTTGTTCCATGTAAATTTCTTCCTCCAAATCTCTATTTAAGAAGATTTTCTTTAATTTCATCTGATGGATTTCAAGGCCATACACCGCGGCTAACGCTATTAACACCTGAGTAGATGTAATCATCGTTACCGGTGAGTATGCATCAAAATAAACAAGGCTTTCTCGTTGTCTAAACTCTTTTGACAACTAATCTTGCCTTATATTTGTCAATAGCACCATCAACTTTCATTTTACTTTTTGAAAATCCACTTAGAATCCAAAGGTTTATTTTCTGGAGAAAGATCAACCATTTTCCCAAGTATGATTACTTAACATGGATTCTATCTTACTATTGACAACCTCTTTTCAATATTGTGCTTCCGAGCAAGACATTGCTTCTTTAAATGTTTGAAGCTCACTTTCCAACAAGAATGTCAGAAAATCTTAGTCCAAAGGAAGTAGTTATCCTTTGACGGTTACTATGTCTTAGATTCACCTCAATCGATGTACTTTCTTTTGCTTTTTTACGTGTTCGCTTAGATTTTTCACTAGACGACTCACATTCCTTTTATACGGATAACTATTCTCAAAGAATTCAGCATTATCTGATTTAATTACCGTATTAATATGAATGTCGGGATTTTTTTGATTTTTGAATCAAAAAACGATATGCCTTATTATTTGTTGCATATCTTATGAAAACGAATCAACAGTTTTTCGATCCGATTTTAACCATTTGGGTTTAAGAACTTGCACTTTATCCAAATATTCCCCACACTTGAAAATATTTCAAGTTCGGTTTTCTTTCTTTTATTCATTTTTCATATGAAAGGATTCCGTAAGAATAGCTTCTCCCCACAAGATCTGGGGTAAACAAGAAATTACAACATGGCATTTTAGCATTTCCTTTAACGTTCTACTCATTCTTTTCGCAATTCCATTAGATTGCACTAATGAAGGGGCAGTCGTTTGGTGAATAATACCATATTCCAAACATATTTAATCAAAAATGAGATTCATATTCGATGCCCCTATTACATTGTTGAGCCAACCATAAGAATTATTGTTTGTGTCACAACAGAGTCAGAATTAATAAATGGTGAAGTTTTTAATCTTCAAACCAATCTGACACATTCAGAATTAATAAACGGCGAAGTTTTTAATCTTCAAACCGAGTAACATCTGATACAACTAGATCTAATAAACGGTGAAGTTTTTTAATCTTCAAACCGAATAATATGTGACACAATCAAATTTAATAAACGGTGAAGTTGTTAATCTTCAAACCGAATAATAAATTGGAGTAGAAAATCACTAAGACTGTAATCTCCAAAACGAGTATAAAGTCACTTAGACTTTAATTTCCAACAAATGAGTAGAATGTCACAAAGACTTTAATCTCAACGAACGAGTAAAAATCACGCAAATTTTGATCTCGAAGCAGGAGTAAAAAATCACGAAGATTTTATTCTCCATAACGTGTGTAGAAAATCACGAGAATTTTTAATTCTCTTTCCAAATGGTTTTCCAACTAAACCATTATAACACTTTAAACAGTTTGATTTCTTTCTCTAATCAAACACATATATGTTCTTCTTTACATATCACATATTCATGATCTCAAGAATACTTTCAAGTATCAATGTAAGCCTAATTCATATCTTACAATGTTGAAAGTAATCTTTCACATAATTTATGCATGTTACCAAATTCTATATCAACTGCTCATAGTTTTTTATATAGTCAAAGGAATAATAAATTACCATAAATACATATTATTCCTACTGATGGATATATATTCTAAATATATAATATGAGATCATCACAAAATAAATATCTACCCCGATATTTATAGAAGCAAAATATCTTAAATCACAAGGGTAAAAAGTTAAAAATAAATAGAGTAAAGAAAGTAGAACCTGATATATTATCAGTTTCTTCTTCAATCGTTGCCTTCACTGTTTTCCTTTACAGTGATTAAACTGTGAATTTCCAACCGTTAGTTGTCACAAATGATTCATGTCATTGTTTATATTATTTGGATGGAAACAAATCCACTGGACTTTATGACTTTCATTTTGAATCATAACTTTGATCACCACTAGTTGTGGGTTCTTATAGTTAATCTCGAAAACAGACAAATGAGTCATCTACTTACTTGTATTTGTACACAAGACAAGTGGCCATGTTTCATCCAAAGAAATGGTATAACTCATAAGAGCACCAAAGACACAGGGTTCTGTAACTGTTTTAGTTTCTTCTAAGCAAGACTGCCTCACTTTCAGTATGTTTTGCATTTTATAATTAGCAACCATATGCGCTTCTGTAATTTCAAGTCAAGTGGCAACTACATCTTTGACCCTCATAGACACACACTTGATTTGTGAATCACCGACCTTGTCTCAATAGAAAGGCATTTGATATTGGCTTTCCTCCAACAACTCGCATCGAGTACATCTCTAAAAATTGTCACAGGCTAATTGAATAGACGCCATTTTTGCAAAGATACGCACAAAAATAAATAATAAATTCCTTAAGATTGTTAGAAATCTGTGTTCAAAATTAGAAAATCAGAGAAGTAAGCAAACGTTAGTTCAATAAACAAAACGTGAAATAATAATTCCGAGCCCACAAGTTGCTTGTGTGTCCTTAAGGAATTTAATCCCTTCACTGTTGCCCAAGGTTTTGGATTAATTCCTCCCAGGATAGAATGGAATAACTATTCTGCAACACTGGCAATCGAAACTACAGAATTTCAGCGAACTCAACAGACGGAGCAAATCACACTTGACACTTAAGTTTATTTGAAAATAATGCAACAACATAAAAAGAGGGGAGAAATTTTCAGATATTTCCATCTGATTTTCATATCTAAAATATGAGGCCAAGCCTCTAAATTTATAGACAAAGGAATGGTGATATGTAGAGGTGCAATCTAAAAGGTGCCTCTTATGGAGAGGTGCAATCCAAAAGGTGCCTCTTCCATTTCCCATTCACACCCTTTTAAAAAAATACAACAATAACCTGGTAGTTGGACCTGGACTGTTATAATGCTGTAGTTTCTTGATGACATACAAGCCATTCTTTGTGCCCTTGGAAGCTTTCAGGCTTAAGTTTCTTAACAGCTACCGTCATTCCATTTCTTGGTTTGCAGGGAGCAAAAGTATTTTCGTTGATCGATCCTTCTAATACGCATCCAAAACCTCCCCCGCAAAGAAGACTATCAGCTCGAAAGCTCCTAGTTGCATTCTTGAGGTCATTGAAGGTAAATGACTTGAAGTTTCTGTGAATACATGATTCACTATTGCTAGAATTGTCATAGAGTGACTGTTTATGAGAATGAACTAGTTCCTTTTACTCATTGTGTCACGACCCCGAACCCGATCGTGATGGCGCCCAACACATTGCTAGGCCAGCCAGACCAATCACACACATCACCGAGCTACTAGCTCACATTGTTGTTTCAAAATCATTAATTACAAGACAGTTTACGAAGTTTAGCATAAGTTATGAAAACATCCCAATATTAGTGCAATATCCTCTCACCGAATCTGGGATTACAAGTCAAGAGCCTCTACCGAATAATATAGCAATGATACTGTATACAGAGTATATCTAACAAACGCGGAAAAAGACTAAAAAGCATAAGAAAACAAGGGAGATTCGGGTCCTGCGAACGCCAGGCAGCTACCTCGACAACTCCGAAATGCTCTGGAAACAACAGAAAGTGAGCCCCGCTGAGAGGTAACTGGATCTGCACACAAGGTGCAGAGAGTAGAGTGAGTACTTCCAACTTAGTGATAATGAGCATGTATAATGATATTGAAGGTAAGAACACCCAATAATACCACACAATAAAGCTATACAATACCTTATTTTTCTTTTTAACAGTATAAGTCTAAGGGAAAGAAACAACAGATAAAACAGTTCAGTAGAAATGAATAAATGTAATGCAAATGCATGAACATGACGCTACAGCGCGTAGCCCAATCCAATTGGGTACCCGCACTCACTGTGGGAGTTCAGACTCCGGAGGGGCTCCTATAACCTAAGCGCAATATTAGTGACATATGCTCCGGTACTTTAACGACCCGGACGGTCGTTTTAGAAAATTACGCCCCAATCCTCAATTTAGCTATTTCCCTAAGTTCATTTCTGCTATTGTGGTTTGCCGGGAGAGTCGGTTCTGAAATTTGGAACATTTTGGGACACTTAGTCCCTAAATGGGAGCTTTAAAGTTGGAAAATGGTCCGTAGTTGGAACAGTGTTAAGACGATCTCAGAACGAAAATCTGATGGTTCCATTAGCTCCGCTAGGTGATTTTGGGGTTGGGAGCGCGTTCGGAATATATTTTGGAGGTCCGTAGCTCAATTAGGCTTGAAATGTCTAAGGTTGAAATTTTGGCGAATCTGAACGATAGGTGAGATTTTGATCCGGGGGTCGAAATGGAATTCCGACAATTTCTGTAGCTTCGCTATGTGATTTTGGATATGTCCGCAAATTTTCAGGTCATTCGGACGTCGTTTGGTTGGGTTTTAGATCGGATGTGCAATTCGGAAAGTTTTAAGAAATTTAGGCTTGAATTCGATGTGAATTATGGTTTTTGATGTTGTTAGACGTGTTTTTATGATTGGAATAAGTCCGTATCGTGTTTTGGAATATGTTGGTGGTTTTCGTTGGGGTCCCGGGAGCCTCGGGATTAATTCGGACCATCAAGCGGGCATTTGGAACTTGGAAATTCTGCAGAAAATGCAGCAGCAGTGCAGCAGACATTAAGCCTTCGCGTTCGCGTGGCAATGGCCGCATTCACGTAGGCATGGTAGTGCTAAGCATCGCGTTCACGTCCATTGAGTCGCGATCGCGTAGAAGGAAAAGAGGAAGTACCGCGTTCGCGTCCCAGGTGTCGTGTACGCATAGAAGAAAAACGGTCGATTGGAAGGTTGTTCTTCGCGAACGCGTGAGAGTCGTCGTGTTCGCGTTGAGGAAGGGGAATTTGTGGTTCGCGGATGCGTGGGGAGCGTCGCATTCGCGATGGGTAATTTTTGCAGGTCATCGCGAACGCGTGGGTTACTTCGTGTTCGCGTAGAAGAAGTTGGGCTGTTCATCGCGAATGCGTGAACAGTAATGCGAACGCGTAGAGTAATGGGGTCTCGCAGTGAGTTTAATTACAGAACAGAACCAGTCGCGGGTTTCATACCCCAAAACTCCATTTTTGAGTTCTAGAGAGAGAAACTCACGGGAATTGCTGGGAATTTATCGAGGATTCATCGGAGGTAAGTTTTGTGGCTTAATTACATCATTTTAACATGAAATCCTTGGTTAAATTTCGTAAATGGAAGATTAAAGGTGGGTTTGAGCCCTAGGCCTAAATTGAAGAAAAACACCGATTTGAGTGGGCAAATGGAGTCCGATTTTGGTAAAATTTATATGCCTAGACTCGTATTGAGATAAGAAACCCGAATATATAATTTTCGTGATTTTTCAATAAGCGTACCGAAAGTCGGGTTTTGGCAACTTGTGGGTTTTGGTGTATTTTGAGTTATTTTGATTAGGTAATGCCCAATTGGCCTATTTTGATGTGATTCTATTGATTTTTATCAGATACTACACTTGTGAAGGCCGACATTCGCGGCAAGAGGGTTATTTCTTAGCGGTTTTATACCGGATTTGAGGTAAGTGGCTTGTCTAACCTTGTGTGGGGGACTTTCACCCCTAGGATATATTGTGATACTTAAAATGCCTTGTACGCGAGGTGACGGGCGTGTACATGCGCTGGTTGTTGAACACATACTTTACTTAAAATGTTCAATGAGTGATATTCCTGTTTTTAGTTGTTAAATTCGATATTCCTACCCGGTAGCAGTTAGAAAAGCATGATTAGGTAGTATTTAACTGTCTAGTTGCCTAATTGTCTTACTTGAGTTTTCTTGGTAATCGCTGGCGCTGTTTATCGGCGAAGTTATAGTTAAGCATATTATACTTCTCTCTGTGTATTCCTTTACTTGTTGTGTTTGTGGATTACGGATTCGATTCCCGAGATCCTGAGTTATTGGAAGGGACTACGGGAGAGACCCGGAGTGATATTGGTAGGGACTACGGGTTCGATTCCCGAGATCCCGAGATTTATTGAAATGTGGACTACGGGTTCGATTCCCGAGATCCTGAGATTTATTGAAATGTGGACTACGGGTTCGATTCCCGAGATCCTGAGATTTATTGGTAGGGACTACGGGTTCGATTCCCGAGATCCTGAGTTATTGGTAGGGACTACGGGTTCGATTCCCGAGATCCTGAGTTATTGGTAGGGACTACGGGTTCGATTCCCGAGATCCCGAGTTATTGGTAGGGACTACGGGTTCGATTCCCGAGATCCTGAGTTATTGGTAGGGACTACGGGTTCGATTCCCGAGATCCCGAGTTATTGGTAGGGACTGCGGGTTCGATTCCCGGAGATCCTGAGTTATTGATTATTATTGAGACATGGGCTGCGGGTTCGTTTCCCGGAGACCCAGAGGTACTGAGAATGGGACTGTGGGTTAAATTCCCACTCGTCCTGGATTTGTTTTATTGAGTTCGTTATTTGTTGTTAGCTTAATTGTAGACATTTACAATAATCATCTTATTGTTGTTATTTCGGAAATTATTATCATTTAAACTGTTTATTTTTGTTATCATCATTATATTATTGCTTCTCAGTAGGGCCCTGACCTTCCTCGTCACTACTCCATCGAGGGTAGGCTTGGCACTTACTGAGTACCGCCGTGGTGTACTCATGCTACTCTTCTGCACACTTTTGTTGTGCAGATCCAGGTACATCAGGATAGGCTCATACTAAGTGATATCAGCAGCACATTTAGAGACCTCGAGGTACGATCTGCTACGTCCGCGGATCCGAAGGCTCTCCTTCTATTCTGATAGTTTTGGTAGATGTTTCTCCTTCCTTTCGTTGTTTAGATACTCTTTACACATAGAGCCGCAGTTGTATTTCTCTTTTAGTCTGTGTTATCCGTTGGATTCCGGGTCTTGGTGGTGTTATATACAGTGTGTTCTTGACGGGTGTATGTGCCAAGCGGCACGGATTACACTTTATTTTTCTTATTCCGATGTTATCTTATCTTTAACATTCATAACTTGTATATTTCACAACGTGTTAGGCTTACCTAGTCGTGGGGACTGGGTGCCATCACGACATATTCACGATTGGTGAACTAGGGTCGTGACAAGTTGGTATCAGAGCTCTAGGTTCATAGGAGTCACGAGACACAGACCGGTTACTTAGAGTCTCGCTGATCGATACGGAGACGTCTGTATTTATCTACGAGAGGCTATGTAACCGTTTAGGAAACTCTTCAATTCTTTGAATTCCTTATCGTGCGTCATTTATTCAGTTGGAGCCTATGTCATATGTTCTTTTGCATCCACTCGTGTATTGCAATTTCGCACTCGGTATTAAGTATGCGCCGACGGTTCGTGACGCTGCAGAAGGATTTCAAGGGAGTCAAGAATTTGCTCCATCATTATTACCGCATGTCATCCATATCGATAATGCAAGAGAATTGAGAGATCTTCAATTGTGCACATGGGGGTGCACTAGGTTCTGACATTCGGTTGATAAGTACGGTTTTGAGAAGGTTTACTTAACTGCCTAATTGTCACGGTAATGATAGAATCACAAGTTGGATATAGATCTAAAGATAGTTGGTGGTAATAAAGACTATATGGTTCACATGAGATATCTATTTAGCGAAGGATTCAACCAGCGGAGATACTGGGGGAAATGAGTTTAATTATCTTAAGAAGGACATGTACCAAACGAATGTCTTGGGCTGTCTTATGATGAAGATGTGTAAATGATAAAGGCTATTGTCATGGATTAGTGAGATGTATCGTAAGGCTTCGTGCCAAGTGAAAGGATTTCACTATCAACGATCAAATGATGGGTTATGTGTCATATCAGATTTGGCCTGTAATGTATTTATGTGCTATTCAAAAGGTTCTTGAAAACTTGCGGATGGGCAAGAGTTGGGGCGCGTATGGTATGATGTTGGGACTTTTAATGTTCATGTGTCCCTAATAAACTCTACATTTTATTATCAGCAGGGAAATATTCGACAAAGGCTACATGGTGCTTCGTAGGCGTGTTAGGATCATAGTATGTTTTAAGATGTCATTGGTAGAGAATGCTCGGTGCATGGAGCAGGAAGATGTTTGGCTGTATTGGGATGAGGTCATACCTCATGGTGTCAGAATGCTAATAGAGCACAGGTGGATATATTCGTTGGATCAAGTGAATTGCAGTTGAATAAAAGTAAATGACTTGAGAGAATGGTTAAAATGTGTTCGAGAGTTGTGTAATTATGGCCATGAGCTAAGTGGGAACACCGCTTAAGATTGGGTTGCATGGTTAATTACCTGTGTGAATTCTGGATATTAGCGTATTTATGGGTTATTGCAGCTACGGAAAAAGACCATGAGTGGTAATTTGAGTATATGAATTGTTGAATGCATGTTATGGTTAGCCTTACTGGCTCATGTTCAAACTTGAGGAAAGATTCATGATTTATGCCTCGTATAGGTGTAGGGTTTGCGGGAAGTGATTCCGTTGGGTGCTTTATCGAGAGGGTATTCATATGTTATAAACATTCAGTAGAGTTGGTTGCGTACTGGGCCAAGTCAGGGCCGGATGGTTCTCAATAAGCGGTTCTAGTGAATTCAAGAGGTAAAGCGTGGTACATGATAATTCTGAGTCTATAAGTACAGTTGAGGCTCAAGCTTTTGAAAAAAAAAAAAAGTTCTATGATGTTATGACTTGTGGCATAGCATTTGAGAGACATGAAATGGTCGTCATTTTTGAGACAGCATGGCCTCATGATTTAAGGTCACTCGGGGTGAGTGCGGTTGGAATAAGTTAGGTATTGAAGGGAGATATTAATATTTCTAAGGCAATCAAGGATAAATTGGAAGGAAGTAGATTGATTAGCCATAGTTGAGTTGGCATATTGGTGTCAGTGATCGGTTCATGCAGCGTGATCGAGTTATGCATGTGATTTGTGGCGGTGCATTTGAGGCTTGTCGGCCGCTGTGATTGGTGTTATTCTGAAGTATTCTTCTGTTAGGGTCTGTTATGAGTAGGCGGATCTTGGAAAGGGTTATGGTGGCTTGGACCACTACTTGGAGATTGGCATATTCAACGGTTATGAGAACTCGCCTGTGTGTTGCTATAGTTCTCCTGAAATAAGTTAAATGGAAAGTCTTATGTGATGGAGTATTAGCCTATCATCATGTAAGGCCCCGTAAAATTTTTGTGCATAAAACCTAGTAGTTGTGGTGTCATGGTCCGAATAATGTGTTAGGAATGCGTAGAATTCTTCGCGGCGAGCTTGCTCGCCGCGGTTCGGACCCTTTGGTAGTGATTTAAGTTTCAAAATGTAGAGAATAAAATTTTCCAGAAAAATGTCAAATATGCGATCAAGAATGCGACCGCAAACCTGACATGCGGACCGCATTCTGACCGCAAATCGTTCCAGAGAGTTGCCCAAAATCGTGTCAAAAGTGCGGTCGATATGCGATCGCATGTCAAATCTGCGGTGCACTTTTGCGACCGCAGAATCAACATGCGGTCCGCATAGTGACCGCATTCCTTAACAGAACCTGCACAACTTTGAGGCCATTTTGCGGTCCCTTTGCGGACCGCATGTGGATTCTGCGGTCGCATAGTGACCGCATATTCGATCCCGGCCCAGATTTTGTAACATTTTGACCCGATCTCTTCTTTAATATAACACACTTCTTCTTCATTTTATCATATTATCTTACCAAAAATTAGAGAGAGAAGAGAGGGTTTTTAGAGAGAGAAGTTCTTCATCTTCAAGGATTGTTTCAACCACTTAATTCCAAGGGATCCTAGGGCAAGGATTCAACTTCCCCAATCTTTTCAAGGTAAAAACCCTAACTATTTTCTTGATTTTCAGTTTTAATTGGGTAAAGAGAGGTTTTCATATAATAGCTTTTAAAAGTAGAATTTTTACACTCATGCATGATTATTGAACTTGATTTCTAGTAAAAAGAAGTGAGTAGAAGTAAAAGTCTTCAAGAACAAGGTTGGCAAGAGTAAGATATCTTGGGTAATCATAAAGTAGGAAGAAAACTCATCACCAGGTATGTATGGCTAATTTTGATTCTTGTAAAATCGCCCATATGTGTGAAATTGTTTGGCATGTGTTAATTTGAGAGATTTTATGTGATTTTTCGATATCATTATTGGGTATACAATTGATGATTGAACTACATGCGGTATGGTATGAAATATGAATTGAAAGATAAAAAGGTAATCGAGGTTGGTAAAGAATTGGGAACAACCATTGTGATGGCATATTTGGCTTATTGTGGAAAGACTTTGAAACACCTTAATTGTGGTGAATTGTTGAACATGATTATGTGGGCATTTTCGATTTTGGAATACTTGTAACATGGTTGTGATATTGAATTGAGAAGAAATTGAGAACATGAACCAATGTGTAAGTTGCTTATTTAAACTTGTTGAAATTGTGTGTAGTACATTATCTACTGTTTGAAATTGTTGTGTTTTCAACTGTAAGGCGGGGTCGTGTTGCGCGCCGCAACGTGGTGAAATAAGGTGTGGGTTGGGGTGATAAGGGTGGCCGAGGTAATAAGGGTGGTCAGGGGCGATAAGGATGGAAAGCGATCGAAATCGCTATTGAAAATTGATACATAAATCAATAATGTGAAATTGTGAAAGGAGACAGCAGGAGAGTTTGCAACCTGGGGAGCACTGATTGCTCCTATGTTTGACTACTTGCAATTTATGTTGTTGATTGGTCGTTGTTTCATTTGTTGACCTTGAATGTGCTTGTGTTGAGGCTTATCTGAAATGAGTAAAAGGTGGAAAACATGGTTGGTTGGCTTGATTAGTTTTAATGTAATTTAATGGCTTGAGTTTACTTGGGACAAAGTTTGTCCATACATACCAGTACAATTTAAGTGTGCTGACGTCCCTTTTGCCGGGGGCGCTACATTCGTGTCATGATTGTAGGTGGATCAGTAGCAGGCACTTCAGCTCATCGGCAGTAGTATCCTTCTCCTTCCACTGCCCGTTTTGGTGAGCCCCTTTCTTCCTCGGGGCCTTGTGTGGTTTATGCCACTCGGTTTAGATTTCTTTTTTGGTTTTGTAAGGTATAGCCGGAGCCTTGTTACCGGCAAGTATTGTATTTCCCTTTTGTATCCTAGAGGCTCTGTAGACATGTAAGCTGTGGGACTCCAGTCTTATGTATATATTGTGTTATGTCGGGCGTTGTAAAAATTGAAATCTAGTTAATGAATCACTCGTATCGTTTTATTTGTTTAATGTGAAATCAATTATGATTAGTAATATATTTGGTTAATGAGAAACGGTCATCACAGGGGTAACGCGTGGGAATGAAAGGCACCCAGGTCCGCTTGACTGGGGCAACCCG
Source organism: Nicotiana noctiflora (assembly GCA_032618575.1). Lineage (NCBI taxonomy): Eukaryota > Viridiplantae > Streptophyta > Magnoliopsida > Solanales > Solanaceae > Nicotiana > Nicotiana noctiflora. Next base: position 60,965 of record JASVEL010013635.1, on the reverse strand, counting down.
GTCAGGCGCTGGTCATGTTCCTCGATTTGGGGCGTGACAAACTTGGTATCAGAGCTTATGGTTTTTAAAGTGTCCTAGGATGTCTCGGAGCCGTGTCTAGTAGTGCCCTTCTTATAGGTGTGTTGTCGACCACATCATATAAGTAGGGGGCTACACGAGCATTTAGGAATTTACCTATTTCTTTGTTAATCTATATCGTGCGGTAAAGTGCAATGTGGAAATATCTGTGTCTTATTCGCGCCTTGTTCCCAAATTTTCAGAATATGGCACCTAAGAAGAAGGCTAGACTCGGCCTTAGGGCCAATGCCGGCCTAAGTGCAGCTGTTAATCATGTACCCGATGCTGTGGGAGAGAATGACCCACCAGTCCCGAATTTTCCTGGCCCATCTGTTCAAAACCCAAGTGTCCCTATTCCAGCTGCGGCAGAGGATGCCACCATTCCTCCTGCCAGTGTTCCTGACTCAGATACAGTTCCCGCTTCGGGCTCTGGTATCTCTAATGAAGAACTTAGGGGAGCCATCCATATGTTAACACGGCTAGTGGCCGCACAGGCCCAGAGATCCCATGATGCCCCTGCATCCTCCGGCGGACAGGGAGATTCCTTTGGCTCCAGAGTCCATCGATTCTTGCGATTGGCCCCTCCAGAATTTTCAGGGTACCGATCCAGAGGTTGACCCGCAGGAATTCCTTGATGAGATATACAAGACCCTCAGAGTGATGAAGGCTACAGATATAGATGGGGTAGAGTTGGCCTCTTACAGGCGAAGGGAGCGGCACGTTCATGGTTCGAAATGTGGGAGGATTCCCGTGAGGAAGGGAGCCCTCCGGCCGGATGGGATGAGTTCGTAGATGCATTTATGGACCACTTCTTGCCTGCCGAGGTGATGGCAGCCCGCGCCACGGAGTTCGAGGTCCTCAAGCAGGGTAGTATGAGTGTTTGGGAATATCACATGGAGTTCGTAAGGTTGTCCAAGTATGCTCCTCATTTAGTGTCGACCATGGATGCCGGGTTCGACGGTTTGTTCAGGGCCTTAGCCCTTTGGTGGTGAATGAGGCCGCCACAGCAGCTTTGCACTCGGACATGAACTATGGGAGGATTGTGGGGTTTGCTCGGGCCACAGAGGCCGGGAAGTGAAGATTCGTGCGGATAGAGAAAGTAGCGAGCAGGGCCGGTCAATGGGTCGTTCGGGGAGATCACTTCCGGGGAGGGGGCATCGGGGCCATCCCGGTCATATGCTCGGTCCTCCGCGAGTGCACCGCCATCCGGGCACAGGTCATCAGCAAGGCGGTTACTCGAGACCCGGTTCGGACGGCGAGAGGTCTCGTCGGTCCGAGTCATCACGGGGTGAGATCCCGGCGGCGGGGGAGACCTACGTGCCCCGAGTGTGGGAGATTTCATACGAGAGACTTGCTACCTCGACCTTCCGGTGTGCTTTGGGTGCGGGGTGAGAGGTCACATTCGGCGGGACTGCCGTGCACCCCGTCGGGGTATAGGTAGGGGATCTGCTCAGTCATCCGGTTCTTCGGCTTCTACATCATCAGCGCATCCTCCAGCAGCAGCAGGGCGTGGTGCAGCTAGGGGTGGAGCTCGGGGTAGGGGTGGACCTAGCCGATTCTATGCATTGAGTGACCGCCAGAATGCCGAGGCTTCCCCAGATGTTGTTACAGGTATCATGTCTGTTCAGACTATTGATTGCTATGCCCTTATTGATCCAGGGTCCTCCTTGTCTTATGTTACTCCATTTATTGCTTCAAGTTTTGGGATAGTACCCGAACAGCTTCATGAGCCGTTCTTTGTGTCGACTCCTACTGGTGATTCTATTACAGCCTCGCGAGCCTATAGGAATTGTGTTGTTACGGTGGGTGGTCGTGATACCACAGCCGACCTTATTGAGCTTGGGATGGCAGATTTTGATGTAATTATGGGGATGGATTGGCTCTATTCATGCTTTGCCAAACTTGACTGTCGAACGAGAGTTATGAGGCTCGAGTTCCCTAACGAGCCAGTCATTGAATGGAGAGGAAATGGTGTAATGCCAAGGGGTAGGTTTATTTCCTACCTTAAGGCTTCGAAGATGATTAAGAAGGGGTGTATCTATCACCTGGTTCGGGTAACGGACACCACCTCAGGATGTGCCTATCCTCGAGTCCGTGCCAATTGTGAATGAATTTCCTGAAGTATTTCCAGATGAGCTTCCAGGCATCCCGCCGGATAGGGAGATTGATTTCGGAATTGATGTATTGCCAGATACTCAGCCAATATCCATTCCACCTTACAGAATGGCGCCAGCAGAGTTAAGGGAGTTAAAGGAGGAGTTGAGGGATTTATTAGAGAAAGGGTTCATACGACCGAGTGTGTCGCCATGGGGTGCTCCGGTTCTCTTTGTCAGAAAGAAGGATGGGTCACTTCGAATGTGTATTGATTATCGGCAGCTTAACAAAGTCACCATTAAGAATAAATATCCTTTGCCTCGAGTGGATGATTTGTTTGACCAATTGCGGGGAGCGAAGTTCTTCTCGAAGATTGATTTACGATCCGGGTACCACCAGTTGAAGATCAGGGAGCAGGATATTCCTAAGACCGCTTTCAGAACTCGTTATGGTCACTTCGAGTTTTTGGTCATGTCTTTTGGGCTAACCAATGCCTCAGCAGCTTTCATGGACCTTATGAATCGGATTTTCAAGCCATTCCTAGATTCCTTTGTGATTGTATTCATTGACGATATTCTCATCTACTCTCGGAGCAGGGAAGATCATGCCGTTCACCTCAGAGCAGCATTGCAGACCCTTCTTCACCATCAATTGTATGCCAAGTTCTCAAAATGTGAGTTTTGGTTGGAGTCCGTAGCTTTTCTAGGGCATGTTATTTCCAGGTGAGGGAATTATGGTGGATCCTCAGAAGATTGCGGCAGTGAAAGATTGGCCTAGACCCACGACCCCGACAGAGATTCGCAGCTTTTTGGGTCTGGCAAGGTACTATCGGAGGTTTGTAGAGGGATTCTCAACCCTCGCCTCCCCATTGACTAAATTGACGCAGAAAGCAGTTAAGTTCCAGTGGTCCGAAGCATGTGAGAAAAGTTTCCAAGAACTGAAGTCAAGATTGACCTCGGCACCAGTATTGGCCTTGCCAGAAGGCAGAGAGGGATTTGTAGTCTATTGTGATGCCTCCAGAGTCGGTTTGGGATGTGTATTGATGCAGCACGGAAAGGTCATAGCTTATGCTTCCAGGCAACTCAAGAATCATGAGAAGAATTATCCGACGCATGATTTGGAACTTGCAGTTGTTGTGTTTGCCTTGAAAATATGGCGACACTATCTTTATGGGGTTCATGTAGAGGTGTTTTCAGACCACAAGAGCCTCCAGTATTTGTTCAAGCAGAAAGAGCTGAATCTGAGACAGCGGCGGTGGTTAGAACTACTCAAGGACTATGATATGGACATATTGTACCATCCAGGGAAGGCAAATGTGGTAGCTGACGCTCTTAGTCGGAAATCCGTGGGTAGTTTGGCTCATTTGGGTGTGGATCAGAGACCCCTGGCTCGAGAGGTCTACCAATTAGCCGGCTTGGGGGTTCGTATTTCGGCGTCAGACGAGGGGGATATCTTGGTGCATAATGGAGCAGAATCATCATTGGTCGCGGAAATCAAGGAAAAACAGTTCATGGATCCAGCATTGGTTTGGGTGAAGGAAGCGGTCATGAATGACAAGACCTCAGCATTTGTACTCAGCAGCAAAGATGGTGTATTGCGGTGTCAAGATAGGCTATGTGTTCCGGATGTGGACGAGCTTCGGGAGAGAGTGATGGCAGAGGCTCATACTTCCAGGTATTCTGTGCACCCTGGTTCAACGAAAATGTATCATGACCTCAAGGAGATTTATTGGTGGAACGGTATGAAAAGGGATGTGGCAGGCTTTGTAGCTAAATGTCCAAACTGTCAACAAGTTAAGGCCGAGCATCAACGGCCTGGTGGATTAACTCAGCTTATAGAAATACCAAGGTGGAAATGGGAGATGATCAATATGGATTTCGTGGTGGGGTTACCTCGCACTCGGCGTAAGTTCGATTCAGTATGGGTGATAGTAGATCGACTCACCAAATCAACTCACTTCCTGCCTGTCAAGTCCACTGATACTGCAGAGCAATATGCAAGATTGTACATCAAGGAGATAGTAAGGCTTCATGGCACTCCACTTTCTATTATCTTGGATCGCGGGGCTCAGTTCACAGCTAACTTTTAGAAGAAGTTTCAGCAAGGTTTGGGAACTCGGGTGAATCTCAGCACAACTTTCCATCCACAGACCGACGGTCAGGCCGAGCGGACCATTCAGACGCTTGAAGATATGTTGCGGGCTTGTGTCTTAGATTTTATAAGTAATTAGGATGAACACTTGCCACTGATAGAATTTGCTTACAATAACAGCTATCAGGCTAGCATTCAAATGGCCCCGTTTGAGGCATTGTATGGGAGAAGATGTAGATCGCCAATCGGGTGGTTTGAGGTAGGTGAAGCGGAATTGCTAGGGCCAGATATGGTGTACGAAGCTATGGAAAAGGTCAAGGCTATTCAGGAGAGAATGAAAATAGCACAAAGTCGTCAAAAGTCCTATGCAGACATTCGTCGAAGGGATTTGGAGTTTCAAGTCGACGATTGGGTGTTCTTGAGGGTATCTCCTATGAAGGGAGTCATGCGGTTCGGAAAGAAAGGGAAATTGAGCCCTAGGTATGTCGGGCCATATCGGATCATTCAAAGGGTTGGTCAAGTTGCTTATAGGCTAGAGTTGCCTCCTGAGATGTCATCAGTGCATCCGGTATTCCATGTGTCCATGTTGAAGAAAGTGATTGGAGATCCATCCACCATCATGCCAGTCGAAGCTATAGAGGTTAATGAAGATCTATCATATGAAGAGGTTCCAGTTGCCATTCTTGATAGGAAAGTCCGTAAGTTGAGAAATAAGGAAGTCGCCTCTGTTAAAGTATTGTGGCGAAGTCAACAAGTTGAGGAGGCCACATGGGAAGCGGAAAAAGAAATGAAGGAAAAGTACCCCCATTTGTTCGATCAAGCCTAGAAGAAATTAGGTGACCCTCCTACTCCTAGTAACTGTCATCTTGCCTAAGTTGTTTCCCTCTTAGTATTAGTAAAGTCCCCTTCATTTTGTAATGAGTTAATTGTGTTGTTACCTTGGGTCACTTGAACCGTTCTTGAAAAATGAAAGGCTTATAAAGATTTACGTGTTTAATAAACTACTAATAGTAAGTATAGATTGGTAATGGTTTGTTAAGTGCACATGGTGTGTTAAATTGGTTAAGTAAGGTAAGAATTCATTGACGTGACTAGTTTATGTGTAATTGTAATAATGTGATGGAATATGTGCATTCGTTGAGTTAAGAAAGTGTATACCAGTTGTGAAAAGTGTTGTAGTTGTATATTGTTGTTTGGTAATGTGTTTCGGGGGCCCTCTGACAGGTGGATATGTCCATAATACAAAGGAAACTATGGCGAAATTTTTCTAAAATATAAGAGTTAGTCAAAATTTTGATAGCTTGCATATCATGTCTTTCAAAACTCATTTATTTCAAAATCCTCATTCGAGGACGAATGATCTTAAGGGGGGAGGATGTAAGGCCCCATAAAATTTTTGTGCATAAAACCTAGTAGTTGTGGTGTCATGGTCCGAATAATGTGTTAGGAATGCGTAGAATTCTCGCCGCGGTTCGGACCCTTGGTAGTGATTTAAGTTTCAAAATGTAGAGAATAAAATTTTCCAGAAAAATGTCAAATATGCGATCAAGAATGCGACCGCAAACCTGACATGCGGACCGCATTCTGACCGCAAATCGTTCCAGAGAGTTGCCCAAAATCGTGTCAAAAGTGCGGTCGATATGCGATCGCATGTCAAATCTGCGGTGCACTTTTGCGACCGCGGAATCAACATGCGGTCCGCATAGTGACCGCATTCCTTAACAGAACCTGCACAACTTTGAGGCCATTTTGCGGTCACTTTGCGGACCGCATGTGGGTTCTGCGGTCGCATAGTGACCGCATAATTGACCCCGGCCCAGTTTTTGTAACATTTTGACCCGATCTCTTCTTTAATATAACACACTTCTTCTTCATTTTATCATATTATCTTACCAAAAATTAGAGAGAGAGGAGAGGGTTTTTAGAGAGAGAAGTTCTTCATCTTCAAGGATTGTTTCAACTACTTAATTCCAAGGGATTCTAGGGCAAGGATTCAACTTCCCCAATCTTTTCAAGGTAAAAACCCTAACTATTTTCTTGATTTTCAGTTTTAATTGGGTAAAGAGAGGTTTTCATATAATAGCTTTTAAAAGTAGAATTTTTACACTCATGCATGATTATTGAACTTGATTTCTAGTAAAAAGAAGTGAGTAGAAGTAAACGTCTTCAAGAACAAGGTTGGCAAGAGTAGGATATCTTGGGTAATCATAAAGTAGGAAGAAAACTCATCACCAGGTATGTATGGCTAATTTTGATTCTTGTAAAATCGCCCATATGTGTGAAATTGTTTGGCATGTGTTAATTTGAGAGATTTTATGTGATTTTTCGATATCATTATTGGGTATACAATTGATGATTGAACTACATGCGGTATGGTATGAAATATGAATTGAAAGATAAAAAGGTAATCGAGGTTGGTAAAGAATTGGGAACAACCATTGTGATGGCATATTTGGCTTATTGTGGAAAGACTTTGAAACACCTTAATTGTGGTGAATTGTTGAACATGATTATGTGGGCATTTTCGATTTTGGAATACTTGTAACATGGTTGTGATATTGAATTGAGAAGAAATTGAGAACATGAACCAATGTGTAAGTTGCTTATTTAAACTTGTTGAAATTGTGTGTAGTACATTATCTACTGTTTGAAATTGTTGTGTTTTCAACCTGTAAGGCGGGGTCGTGTTGCGCGCCGCAACGTGGTGAAATAAGGTGTGGGTTGGGGTGATAAGGGTGGTCGAGGTAATAAGGGTGGTCAGGGGCAATAAGGATGGAAAGCGATCGAAATCGCTATTGAAAATTGATACATAAATCAATAATGTGAAATTGTGAAAGGAGACGGCAGGAGAGTTTGCAACCTGGGGAGCACTGATTGCTCCTATGTTTGACTACTTGCAATTTATGTTGTTGATTGGTCGTTGTTTCATTTGTTGACCTTGAATGTGCTTGTGTTGAGGCTTATCTGAAATGAGTAAAAGGTGGAAAACATGGTTGGTTGGCTTGATTAGTTTTAATGTAATTTAATGGCTTGAGTTTACTTGGGACAAAGTTTGTCCATACATACCAGGTACAATTTAAGTGTACTGACGTCCCTTTTGCCGGGGGCGCTACATTCGTGTCATGATTGTAGGTGGATCAGTAGCAGGCACTTCAGCTCGTCGGCAGTAGTATCCTTCTCCTTCCACTGCCCGTTTTGGTGAGCCCCTTTCTTCCTCGGGGCCTTGTGTGGTTCATGCCACTCGGTTTAGATTTCATTTTGGTTTTGTAAGGTATAGCCGGAGCCTTGTTACCGGCAAGTATTGTATTTCCCTTTTGTATCCTAGAGGCTCTGTAGACATGTAAACTGTGGGACTCCAGTCTTATGTATATATTGTGTTATGTCGGGCGTTGTAAAAATTGAAATCTAGTTAATGAATCACTCGTATCGTTTTATTTGTTTAATATGAAATCAATTATGATTAGTAATATATTTGGTTAATGAGAAACAGTCATCACAGGGGTAACGCGTGGGAATGAAAGGCACCCAGGTCCGCTTGACTGGGGCAACCCGGTCAGGCGCCGGTCATGTCCCTCGATTTGGGGCGTGACACATCAGTTCTAGAGTTGTGATGGAAATTGTGTCTATCGTATATCGGCACATGAGGTGCGGGGAGTAGTATGAAATTTGAAGTAAGGACCAAGGTCACAGTTTGGTCAATGAATGTGATATAAAGAACTCGGATGAGCAGGAAAGGAGTTTCAGTGTTTTGAGTAAGATGAGTATGAACGTCAGTATCACTTGAGATCAGAATTCTGTCAGAAAGGCTTTGCATCTCGGTTAGGGACTCCTGATCGCTTTTTAGTGTTAGTGCAGCCGGTGGGTTGACTGTGCATGCCCGTTTAAGTATTCAGAAGATGGTGGGAGCTTGTCCCACAAGACAATTGTATAAGTATGACATGTAGTCACTTGATTGATTAGAAATTTAAACCAAGTATGAGGATTTTGATAATATCATCCATTGAGAACTTATGCCTGGAAGGCACTCTGCTTATTGGGTTATAGACCTGTGAAATACTATTGACTTAGCTTGGCACGACCAGGATAGACTTAACGTCGGTGGATAGATTTAAATGTGGAAGTGAGCCTTGCGTCAGGCCAGTTATGTTTCTTCCAGAAATGCGCCCTTTATAGAGGGATAGTCACGGTCTTATTTTCGCGGTTAGTTAATTCATGTAAAGATATATTGCACCGTATGGGTGTGAGACGGCTTGGTAAGTTCCTTATATGTTGGGGTTCCGCTCATCGGTGATGTTATATGAACATGATGGCTCTTGAGACTCAGATCTTATATCGCACCTCGGTTGTGCTTGAGTTTGTAGCCTATAGCGCTATATGTTTCATTGTGTCTGATATCATGCACCTTAGTGTGCTTATGATCGATATTCAGTATTTTGATGTGACGAGCTATTCAGCTCGACATATGACTCATTGTGTGAGTTTTATATTGTTGGGGTCGGATGGCACGCCGCCATGGTTATATTGTTGGGATCGGGTGGTACGCCGCCATGGTTATATTGTTGGGATCGGGTGTTACGCCACCATGGTTATATTGTTGGGATCGAGTGGCACGCCGCCATGGTTATATTGTTGGATCGGGTGGCACGCCGCCATGTGTATATTGCTGGGGTCGGGTTGCACGCCGCAACAGTGATGTTTATTTCAGTGTCTATAATTGCTTTTATGTGTTCTGTTTCCTATTTTCTGAGGAGGTCCATGTTTATGTGAGAGTTGAATAGTTCTCTCTAGTGTTCGCCTTCCTTTGTTTCACGTACGTATTAGTGGGTTACTAGCACATTGTGTCATCTAGTGGGACTTTTGATTTTGTCCGATGTGGCTTATCGCATGAGCAGTTCGTACTGGGTGAGATGAGATTATGTGATTTGGGGTCAGTGCATATTGATTATATGGAGTATATTATAGAGGAAAGGATCATCCTCTAGTTTAGGATAAGGTAATGGATCTTGTCAGGAGTATAGACCCAATGAATTATTGATTCAGTAGTTGGTTATGGATATCGACACATCTCTTCCATCGTGTCAGCATTGTAAAAGTTGGAACGAGACCTATGTAGATCATGAGGTGTGATGGGAGCATCTGATTCGTTGAATTTTTGGCTAATTTGATCATAAAATATTATCGTGGTCCTGTGGATTTTGTGTTGCAAGGTAAGAATCCAGCAAGGTTATGCAGTCATGTTTGAGGACGGCGTTTGAGGAATATTGAGTGATCTCTTGATGAAAACAAGCCCGACACAGAATTTCGGATGTTGGAATTAGGCTCTAAGACTTAATTGTTTGAACAAGAGGGAATATCTTCAAACTATATCAAGCTAATGTGCTCAACTGAGTCCTAGATTTATTGGCCCTTTTGAGATTTTGAGGCATGTTGGGGAGGTTGCTTATGAGTTGGCCTTACCTCCCACTCTAGACGGAGTCCATTCCGTATTTCATGTCTCTATTGTTCGGAGATACCATGGTGACCCGTCACATAGGTTGGATTTCACTTCTGTTCAGCTAGACGAGGATCTGTCTTATGTTGAGGAGCCAATAGCCATTCTAGACAGGCAGGTCAGAAAGCTAAGGTCAAAGAACATCGCTTCGGTAAAGGTTCAGTGGCGGGGTCAGCCGGTCGAGGGGGCAACTTGGGAGACCGATCGGGATATGCGCAGCCAGTACCCCCATCTTTTCACCACTCCAGGTGTGTTTTCTATGCTCGTTCGAGGACGAACGAATCTTTAAGTGTGGGAAGATGTAACGACCCGGCCGGTCGTTTTAGAAAATTACGCCCCAATCCTCAATTTAGTTGTTTCCCTAAGTTCATTTCTGCTCTTGTGGTTTGCCGGGAGAGTCGGTTCTGAAATTTGGAACATTTTGGGACACTTAGTCCCTAAATAAGAGCTTTAAAGTTGGAAAATGGTCCGTAGTCGAAACAGTGTTAAGACGATCTCAAAACGAAAATCCGATGGTTCCATTAGCTCCGTTAGGTGATTTCGGGGTTGGGAGCGCGTTCGGAATGTATTTTGGAGGTCCGTAGCTCAATTAGGCTTGAAATGTCGAAGGTTGAAATTTTGGCGAATCCGAACGATAGGTGAGATTTTGATCCGGGGGTCGGAATAGAATTTCGACAATTTCTGTAGCTTCGTTATGTGATTTTGGATATGTTCGCAAATTTTCAGGTCATTCGGACGTCGTTTGGTTGGGTTTTAGATCGGATGTGCAATTCGGAAAGTTTTAAGAAATTTAGGCTTGAATTCGATGTGAATTATGGTTTTTGATGTTGTTAGACGTCTCTCTTTTTCTGAGCCGAGGGTCGGCCGGAAACAGTCTCTCTACCCTTTCGGGTAGGGGTAAGGCCTGTGTACGTATTACCCTCCCCAGACCCCACTTTGTGGGAACATACTGGGTAGTTGTTGTTGTTGATATTGTTAGACGTTTTTTTATGATTGGAATAAGTCTGTATTGTGTTTTGGAGTATGTTGGTGGTTTTCGTTGGGGTCCCGGGATATTCGGGATGAATTCGGACCATCAAGCGGGCATTTGCAACTTGGAAATTCTGCAGAAAATGCAGCAGCAGTGCAACAGACTTTAAGCATTCGCGTTCGCGTGGCAATGGCCGCGTTCGCGTAGGCATGGTAGGGCTAAGCATCGCGTTCACGTCCCTTGAGTCGCGATCGCATAGAAGGAAAAGAGGAAGCACCGCGTTCGCGTCCCAGGTGTCGTGTACGCGTAGAAGAAAAATGGTCGATTGGAAGGTTGTTCTTCGCGAACGCGTGGGAGTCGTCGCGTTCGCATTGAGGAAGGGGAATTTGTGCTTCGCGGACGCGTGGGGAGCGTCGCGTTCGCGATGGGTAATTTTTTCAGTCATTGCGAACGCGTGGGTTACTTCGCGTTCACGTAGAAGAAGTTGGGCTGTTCATCGCGAACGCGTGAACAGTAACGCGAACGCATAGAGTAATGGGGTCTCGCAGTGAGTTTAATTACAGAACAGAACCAGTCGCGGGTTTCATACCCCAAAACTCCATTTTTGAGTTCTAGAGAGAGAAACTCACGGGAATTGCTGGGAAATCATCGGGGTTTCGTTGGAGGTAAGTTTTGTGGCTTAATTACATCATTTTAACATGAAATCCTTGGTTAAATTTCCGTAAATGGAAGATTAAAGGTGGGTTTGAGCCCTAGGCCTAAATTGAAGAAAAACACCGATTTGAGTGGGCAAATGGAGTCCGATTTTGGTAAAATTTATATGCCTAGACTCGTATTGAGATAAGGAACCCGAATATATAATTTTCGTGATTTTTCGATAAGCGTACCGAAAGTCGGGTTTTGGCAACTTGTGGGTTTTGGTGTATTTTGAGTTATTTTGATTGGGTAATGCCCAATTGGCCTATTTTGATGTGATTCTATTGATTTTTATCAGATACTACACTTGTGGAGGCCGACATTCGCGGAAAGAGGGTTATTTCTTAGCGTATTTATACCGGATTTGAGGTAAGTGGCTTGTCTAACCTCGTGTGGGGGACTTTCACCCTTAGGATATATTATGATACTTTAAATGCCTTGTACGCGAGGTGACGGGCGTGTACATGCGCTGGTTGTTGAACACATACTTTACTTAAAATGTTCAATGAGTGATATTCCTGTTTTTAGTTGTTAAATTTGATATTCCTACCCGGTAGCAGTTAGAAAAGCATGATTAGGTAGTATTTAACTGCCCAGTTGCCTAATTGTTTTACTTGAGTTTTCTTGGTAATCGCTGGCGCTGTTTATCGGCGAAGTTATAGTTAAGCATATTATACTTCTCTCTGTGTATTCCTTTACTTGTTGTGTTTGTGGACTGCGGGTTCAATTCCCCGAGATTCCAGGGCTGTGGGTTCGATTCCCAGAGACCCGGAGTGATATTGGTAGGGACTACGGGTTCGATTCCCGAGATCCCGAGATTTATTGAAATGTGGACTACGGGTTCGATTCCCGAGATCCTGAGATTTATTGAAATGTGGACTACGGGTTCGATTCTCGAGATCCTGAGTTATTGGTAGGGACTACGGGTTCGATTCCCGAGATCCTGAGATTTATTGAAATGTGGACTACGGGTTCGATTCCCGAGATCCTGAGTTATTGGTAGGGACTACGGGTTCGATTCCCGAGATCCTGAGTTATTGGTAGGGACTACGGGTTCGATTCCCAAGATCCTGAGTTATTGGTAGGGACTACGGGTTCGATTCTCGAGATCCTGAGTTATTGGTAGGGACTGCGGGTTCGATTCCCGGAGATCCTGAGTTATTGAGATATTATTGAGACATGGGCTGCGGGTTCGTTTCCCGGAGACCCAGAGGTACTAAGAATGGGACTGTGGGTTAAATTCCCACTGGTCCTGGATTTGTTTTATTGAGTTGTTTATTTGTTGTTAGCTTAATTGTAGACAGTTGCGGTAATCATCTTATTGTTGTTATTTCGGAAATTATTATCATTTAAACTGTTTATTTTTGTTATCATCATTATATTATTGTTTCTCAGTAGGGCCCTGACCTTCCTCGTCACTACTCCATCGAGGTTAGGCTTGGCACTTACTAAGTACCGCCGTGGTGTACTCATGCTACTCTTCTGCACACTTTTGTTGTGCAGATCCAGGTACATCAGGACAGGCTCATACTAAGTGATATCGGCAGCACATTTGGAGACCTCGAGGTACGATCTGCTACGTCCGCGGATCCGGAGGCTCTCCTTCTATTCTGATAGTTTTGGTAGATGTTTCTCCTTCCTTTCGTTGTTTAGATACTCTTTACACATAGAGCCACGGTTGTATTTCTCTTTTAGTCTGTGTTATCCGTGGGATTCCGGGTCTTGGTGGTGTTATATACAGGTGTGTTCTTGATGGGTGTATGTGCCAAGCGGCACGGATTACACTTTATTTATCTTATTCCGCTGTTATCTTATCTTTAACGTTCATAACTTGTATATTCCACAACGTGTTAGGCTTACCTAGTCGTGGGGACTGGGTGCCATCACGACATGTTCACGATTGGTGAACTAGGGTCATGACAGGTACGTAGCCCAATCCACTATCAGTCCAGCTACATGCAATGCAAGCCTCACAAGCACAAATAATTATCATTTTTAAATCGGTTTAGCAGAAATTATAGAAATCAGTGTTCAGAAATCTCAGAATTTGCAAATCATTTTTTAGATAGTGTTTAGCTCAAGACTGATATCGTGAAAACATGCTATAGTCATAGAAACAGTGATAACGATCCTCACAAGATCCAAATAATTGGCACACAACCTGAATATATCCACAACCGTCCAAGTAGGAGGTTTACCAGCTCATATATAGCCAACAACACAGTACAATGCCACACAGTCGGGCTAAGCCATAGTCTCCAATCACAATCGATCCCGCACTTACCGTAGAGTACGTGTCTCGCCTCAATACAGCGTCACATAGTGATATACCGAGGTTTTAGACGTCATCATCCACACCTATTACTCACCTCGAACCGGCTCGAAAACTAGTCCACAATGCCTTTCCGTCAAGTGTTAACCTCCACATGTGTTGAATCTAATCAAAACCAATAGGAATACATCAAAATAGGCTAATGGAACATAACCCAATCGAAATAACTCGAAAAGTACCCAAAACACGAAGTTTCCAAAACCTGAGCCCCGGGCCCGCTTCTCAAAAAATTATGAAATTCACATTTTCGGAATCCTCGTCTCACCATGAGTCCATACATATAAAATTTATCGAAATCGGAGTCCAATAGCCCCTTTAAATTCCAAAATTTCAAAATCCAAAACCAAGCCCTAACTCCTCCAATTTACACCCCAATTTCAGTGATTTAGATGAAGATTCTGGGATAAAATTACGTAATTAGTCCATAAAACATATCTCCAATCGCAATCAAGGTGAAAACCTCATACTCCCTCGTTCAATAACTCTAAAATATGCCCAATAATGGAAGAAATGGGTTTTGCTGACGTCTGAAATGTTATTAAACTGATTTGCCCGACCTAAAAATCCTCTTATGCAAACCGACCTCCTGCCCGCGATTGCGATGCACAAACAGCTAAACCCATGCGAATGCGACAACACCATTCGCGATCGCGTATAACCAAAATCACTAGCCTCCAAATTCACTTATACGATCGCGGTAATCCTTATGCAATTACGCTACTTGAACAGTCGAACAATACGCGATCGCATATAACCTTCTGCGATCGCACAGAACAACACCCATCTGGGACCCCTGTTCCATAACACTACGCGATCGCGTAACCTTATCTGCGATCGCAGATAACAAACTCGACCAACTGTACGATCACATACCCATACCTGCAATCGCAGAGAACAAAAAGTGAAATATTTCCCAAACCTTCTATGCGATCGCAGCAGACCCGTTGTGATTGCAGAGAACAAAACTCTGCAACATATGACAACAAAAATCTCACTTTAGGCTTAACCAAAAATGATTTGTTTGACCCCCGGAATCACCCCCGAGGCCCTCAGGACAATACAACCAACCTATTCCAAAATACGATACGAACTTGTTCAAATCATAAAAACACGTCCTTAAACACAAAAATCGTCAAATCAAGGCGGATTCAAGCCTAAGTTTCTACTAAAACTTCTGAAACCTACATTCAATCAAAAACCCAACCAAACGATGTCCGAATGACCTGAAACTTCGCAGACATAACCAAAACCACCTAAGAAGCTACTACAACCGTTGGAATTCTATTCCGACTCCCGGATCAAAATCTCACATATCAACGAGATTCCTCCAAAATTCCAACTTCGCCAATTCAAACCTATTTCTACACTGGACCTCCAAATTCAATTTTGATCTCTCCCCTAAGTCACAAATCAACTCCCGAAGCTAACCAAACCACCAGAATCCACATCCGAGCCCTCTAACCATATAGTCAACTTCAGGTTGACTTTTCTGAAATAAACTCTATTCTAAGAGGCTATATGGCTTATTTTCAACCAGAATCAATCCAAATTCACCCGATAGATTTTAATACTGATATAGAACATGAAATAACACAATAAGGGGGAAACAGGGCGGTAACTCTCGTGACGACGGGCCGGGTCGTCACACATTGCCAAGGCTAGTTTTAGGATCTGAAATAAGATTGCAAAAATGTATTCATCTTGGAAATTGAATTTGAAATATAGAATAAGGGGAGCCTCGACGGAACTGGTAAAGTTGTTGCCATGTGACCATGTGGTCACACGTTCAAGCCGTGAAAATAGCCTTTTGGAGAAATACAGGGTAAAGCTCTATACAATAGACCCTTGTAGTTTGGTCCTTCTCCTGATCCCGCACAATAGTGGGAGCTTAGTGCACTGGGCTTCCCATTAGAATTAAACATCTATATTGCAATCTAAAGAAGAACCTTATACATGATTGTGCTTTATTTACTGTAATGCAATCATATTACAGTTGGATATATGAATCCTTACATTCCATGTCGTTCCATTTAAGATCGTCTTGGTTCATAAAACAAAATGAAAAATAGTTTCTCCAACTCTATTATTTTTTTACATTTTCTACTGGCATATAAATCTTTAACAAGAGTAAATGACTCTAATATAACATATTAATACAATTGGGTTTCCTCCCTTTCAGCTTTATAGCCTATATTTTAGTTTACAATTGAGTAGCCCACAAATTATAGGCCAACATCTGAAAAAGGGCATTATTTCCGTTTTTTTGGGAGTAAGAAGTGTGATTTTGTTTATTTTCTCAAATTCTTTCCAATCTTCTTCCTCAAATATTTCAAAAAACTAGATCTTCCAATGAATGCAGCTCCAATAATCCTGGAATTTCTTCTTCATCTCTAAGTAACAACAAATCAAACACGAAAATTAAAATTAGTTTGATGCAAATCAGCGCAATTTTAGTTTTGCTTCAAATTTGATTTCTATTTTTTGTTCGATGGAGATTTTTCCAGTTTATGTTCTTCATAGTGGTGAATAGGAAGAAAACAAGTTTATCAATTTCATCAGCTATTGTGTAATAATCGAGTCGACATTCACATACAACAATTTGGTTGTAGCTATTTCGAAACAAATTAGGATCGATAGTGAGTCAATAGAAATTAACTTTCTCCCAAATGTTGGTTTGCCACCGATCCTGATTTATAACAACACAGGTGTGAAGGTGTATATCAAATTAAAGAAAAAAATCTCAAATTTCACTGAATATTCATTGTTTGTCACAGTGAAAAAGATATTGAAAATCGTTTGGTTCCTACAAGTTCTAGTAGTATAGTTGCTACAAGTTCCAACTGTTTGGTTGCTACAAGTTCAGATTCTAGAGATGTATCAACAATTGATAGCACTAAGATTATTGCTATGAAATTTATTGAAACACTCAACATTTAGTGAAAACACGAGTATAAAAGATGACATAATGAATGAAATTGTTGAGGAAGATCAAGTTTATCAGGATAAACAGACAGTTGTCAGTGTGATGAAGAACTTGGTTGTACGTGAAAGGTTCCAATTTAAAGTGAAGAGATCAAGTGCAACAAGGTATGTAAAATATTGTATATTCTGTTATATATATGTATAAATATATATAAAAAGTACTATATATTTGTATATATGTATTAATATTAATATATATGTAGTTATTCTTTTGTATACAAGTGTATTAAGAAGTTGAATGATCTTTACTCCTAGGTATCACCTTATGTGTATGGATAAAAATTGTGCTTGGAGTTTCAAATCTTCTGTCGTTTTAAAGGCAAACATATTCAAAGTGAGAAGTTACAATAATAATCACACATGTGGCTATGGTGAAAGATACTTCACACAACGTCAAACCACTTCGGCTATAATTGCTAGTATAGTCAAGGACAAATATGTTAATCCTAAAAACGTTTACATCGCAAATGATATAATAGTGGACATACAAAAGCAACACGGAATTGAGGTGAGCTACATGAAAGCATGGATAGCTAAAGAAATAGCAATGGCGATGATAATAGGGAGTCCAAGTGTTCATATAAGGAGTTTCCAAAGTATTTTTATATGTTAGAGCAAACAAATCCAGAAACTGTTACAAAGTTGCAAAAATCAAAAGATGAATGCTTTCTTTATACATATGTTTCTATATAGGCATCTATCAGGGGGTGGGAGCATTGCAGACAGATAATGGTTGTTGATGGAAGTTTTCTTAAAGCAGCATATAAGGGTACCATATTGACTACTTCCACACAGGATGAAGCTGGTGAGTTGACTGCATCTGCATTGATTCTGCAATTTGTATAATGTTGAAGTTTCACGTATAAAAGTGTATAGGATTTCACAACTCCCATTTTTATAAAATTTGCAGTTGGTATAAAATTGTATAATTGTGTATAACTGTGTGTAAAATCTAGATAGTTATGTGAACCCTAATATCTATTTTTTATAAACAGGAAAAATCCTTCCACTTGTATATGCAATTGTAGTTTCAGAGAATAACAAATCTTGGGAGTAGTTCTTTCTCCAGATAAAGGGTACTTTTAGAGTTAGGGAAGTGATGTGTATTGTTCCAGATAGAAATGAAAGCATCTTCAATGGCACAAAAACTGTATGCCCAGAAGTACCATATTGTATTTGTATGTTTCATTTGTGGTAGAATGTAAAGTGCACATTCAAGAAATATCACAAACAATTGAAGGATATCTTTTTTGCTTTGTCTAGAGTATTCACATTACAAATGTTTGAGTACCATATGACAGAGATGTGCAAAATTGATCCGAGAGTGCAGCCTTACTTGTTTGAAATTGGATACTAAAGGTGATCTAGGACATATTCCAAAGTGAAAAGGTCAATGGTAATTACTTTTAATATTGCAGAATCAATTAATGCAGCAAACAAGGATGCTAAAGAGTTACCAGTAATGCGATTGCTAGAGCACATGATAAATTTGCTACAACAATGGAACAACAAAAATAGAAAAAAGTGCAATAGAGACTGTGACGACCCCAACCATCGTATCGTGAGTCACTACCCCGATCTTCCCATTTTCTGGTTCTTTATGTTTTATTATCGGTATTGGGTGTGTTAGAATTGATTTGGAGTGATTTTGATAAGAAATGAGACACCTAGTCTCTTTTAAGAAAGCTTCTATCGAAAAAGTCAACCGGATGTTGACTTGTTACTTAGAGGGTTCAGAATGGAATTTCGATGATTCGGTTAGCTCCAGGTGATAATTTAAGGTTTAGGAGCACAATCAGAAGTAATTTTGGAGGTCCGGTGAAGAAGTTAGCCTATTTTGGCAAAGTTAGTATTTTGGTGAATTCCGGTTGATAAGTGAGATTTTGATCCGAGGTTCGGAATGGAATTATGAGAGTTTCTGTAGCTTCAATATGTGATTTGTGATGTGTGTGCAAAATTTCAGGTCATTCGGACGTCGTTTGGTTGAGTTTTTGATCGAATGCATGTTTCGGAAGTTTTTGAAGAACTTAGGCTTGAATCTGATTTGAATTGATGATTTCAGTGTTGTTAGGTATATTTTGATGATTGAAAAAAGTTTGTATAATGTTTTGGGATATGTTGGTGCCTTTAGTTTAGGTCCCGGGAGCCTCGGGTGTGTTTCGGATGCCCAAATGGTCATTTTTTGGAAGATTTTTGCCGTTTTGAGCATAAATGTAATGATCTAAAGGTTCATTTTTAGTTCTAGATATCCAACTTACTTTGAGACTTCCAAAATTTGAATCATGAATTATAGGAATGATCCAGAAATTTTGGTTTAATTTCATCAAGCCGCGATTGGGTTTTTGACGCGAAATGTGAGTTAATTGTTTAACAAAGGAAATGGGTATTGAACTGGGCAAGAGAGCTCTGAATTGAATTTCGATTGAAGGGTTGTGTTCATATTATTTTTTGTGACTCATAGGAACAAGAGTCGTCTGAATCCCAGTTCGTATGATAGAATTAGAGCCATTTTAGTGAAAAATGGCCGTGCTGCAAATTTCTTAAAAAGCTGTTGTATTTTCTGTAGCGGTGAACCGTACATGCGCATGACCATTAACCGCGCGGGTGAACAATGAAAAGTTACCCACGAGCATGAACAGTTCCGTGCGCGAATAGTACCGAAAATTTCTGGACAGATTTTATGTCCAGCAGTCCGAGTTTTGGTCATTTTGTTTTTCTTCCAAGCTCAGATATTCGGCGATTTTTAGCAAGAAATCATGAGAAATCTTGAGGTAAGTCAGTTGTGATTAATTCTACTCCATATTACTGAATTATCATCGAATAATCCGACTAGATTACATGTTTTTGAGGAGTAAATTGAGGATTTAGACCTAGAGATTTGAAAATACGATTTGAAGAATTGAGGGGTCATTTGAACTCCGATTTTGATAAATTTTATATGCATAGACTTGTGGAGAGACGAGAAGTCTGGTGATATGTTCGTAATTTTTCAAGAAGTGGGCGCGGGGCTTGGGTTTTGCCAATTTTGTATTTTTGAGTATTTTTCGAGTTCTTTCAATTGGGTTATGTCCCATTAGGATATTATGATGTATTCCTTTTTATCTTGGATAGATTGGATGCACGTGGAGGCTGGTTTGAGGAGCAAGGGCATCGCGGACTAGAGTTCTCGCTGGTTTGAGGTCGGTAATATTTGTAAATGATGTCCTGAGGGTTTGAAACCTCGGACTTGCATATCATAGTGCTATATTGAGGTGACTTGCACACCGGATAATAAGGGTGGGGTAGAGAACTATTGGAAAGTGTGACTTGGTCCGTCCCCCTTAATAAAAATATTACCTAATTGCTTGGAATTGAATTGACATCCTATTAAAGGTATTTATTATCACGATTTGGACTGATTGTCATGTTTAGGCTTCGTGCCGAATATTTGAATCCTTCGGGGATTAACTTAACTATTTTTGCAATACTATGCATATTTTTATCTTAGTCTAAGGTTTAAAATATTATTTTGTAAACTCAGCCATCTTTCTTAGAATTGAAAACTTAAATGACATTTTCTGACATGTTATCTAAAAAATGCTATGTTACTATTACCTAAGAGGCTTATGTGCATTCATGACTATGCATGGATTGGGCTGCACACCGCAGCGGGAGTGATATTGATATTACGCTTGGGTTGTAGGAGCCCCTCCAGAGTCTGAACCCTCCAGAGTGAGCGCCGGGTGGCCAAATAGATCGGGCTACGCGCCGTAGCGGTCATGTGCATTGCATTGCATTCCTGCATTGGTTGTTGTGTGTACTACATGTCATGACATTTAGCACTCATATATATTATTGGCATGCATATATTACTTGCCTTGTTGACTAGACACTCTGGTGTAAATTGCTAAATGAGTGCTGAGCCTGAGGGGCTGATTTGTGTGCGGACTTGCACTACTTGATGTTGCTGTCATATGCTTAACTGTTAAAAGGAAAGAAAGAGATATTTTCAAAAGAGGTTTAAACTAAGCCAGATGTTTTATAAAGTATTTTCATGGAACTGCTGCTGTCTAATATGTGTTGTACTGTATTTTATAGCATGAGGTAGTGCTCTTACGTGGTTTCTTTATCCTCAGCATTATTTACGCTTATTACCGCTGAGTTGGAAGTAGTCACTTTACTCCCTGTACCATGTTTGCTGATTCAGGTATTTTGGAGCTTAGCTGAGCTAGTTGCTGCTTCAGAGTTTTATTCGAGTTGTCGAGGTAGCTGCCTGACGTCCGCAGGACCCGACTCCTTTCCTATCTCTTTATTATTTTCTGCAGTTTTGATTATCTATAGTATGAAGTTTTATTATTCTGTATTTTTAGAGGCTCTAGACTCATGACCCCCAAGTCTTTAGGAGATTATTCATTATGATTGTTTAAATGATAGTTAAATAATTGATTTTGAGCTTCATGATCGCGTTAAGAGTGCAAATGGTCGGGCTTGCCTAGCAGTTGTGTTGGGCGCCATCACGACCGGGATCGAGGTTGTGACAGAGACATCTACAGAGCTTGGCAAAAAGTAAGACAAACTCCTCCAGGAAAATCTCATTCCATCGGATAAATGACGGTAAATTGAATAAAATATAATGATGATTGGAACTGCTGACTTGCATTTTACTACTTGTACAAGGATGTATATCTCCGTATATTAATGTATAATGTTGTTTCATTTTTAAATTTTTTTTTGCAGGTGAGGCCTGCTATGGAGAAGTTATATACTGTGTTTGAATGAGTAAGGCAAAATATAGTATGCCTTGAAGCGGGAACATGCAGTTGTGGAAAATTTCAAATGGATGAACTTCCATGTCCGCATGTTTGTGCGGTTTTGAAGAACCAGCGGCTGAAACCTGGGTTGCTCTTTTTACTACAAGAAGGATAAACTACTTAGAACTTACGAATTTTCAGTGAACCCAATGCCAGATGAGAGTTTATGAGTAATCCTAACAGAGGTGATGGAAGATGTGGTCCTACCACCTAAAGGGAAAAGGAATGAAGGAAGGCCAAAAAAGGGAAGACTTAAACCTGCTTCACAAAAAGAGTCTAAGAGGGCATTTTCATGTTCTGTGTGTGGACAAGGTGGTCACAATAGAAAAACATGTAGGAATCGACCAAAATATATAGTTCACGACATAAAACTTCCTATTACATTTGTTGTCATGTTGAGTAGTTAAGTCTCACAAGTAATCGAATTACAAATGTCAGTAAAGAATTACAACTTACGGTATATATTGTAATTGTGTTAAATATGTTTCATTATACATGTTTTGATTATCCAATAATTGTGTGTTTCTATTTTAGTGGTGTTAATTATATTGATATATTTTACAAATACAAAATAGAACTGCTAGTATTATATGTATAAAGATGTATAAATGAGAGTATAAGTTTGTATAACTATCTATACTGTTGTATAAATATGTATAAACCCTTTTACAACAACAAAAAAATGGAACCATAATGAAAATACATACATTGTTAAAGTACAAAACCAACTAATATATTCAATAAAATGTAATTCATTCACATCGACAATGTGTAATGACTAGGGAAAATTACACAAAAATAAAAACATCTATAAAATCATTTAATGCTATCTCACTAGTAGCAAAATAGTACTTCGACAATACTAGGCAACAACTCCGGATACATACAAAAACTACAATAAAATGAAAAAAAAAGAACAACTTTCTTGGTTGCCCCCTCTTCCTCTTCTTGAAATGTCTACCTGTGATTTCATCACCACTAATTGCACGGACAGTTATTTTTTTCTTTCATAATCCCATAACAGAGATCCCCTCCTGGTGCGAAGTGTCTCAATGTCAAAATTATCTTTTCGTATTTCTTTACCAATGATGAAATACTCAGCAAAGACAACAACAAAAGCACCACAATCACTGCAATTAAAAAGAAAAAAATCAGATTCAAATAGTTATACTAATAGTAATTAAAACAATTGAGATTAACCTAACATTTGATCTGTTGGGGAACATTATTAATCAGATTAATCTGCAAAGCATCAAAATGAGATTTATCGGTATATGCACCATTGTTCCAATCAATGTCCTTCTTCTTGACATAAAAATTAGAACTCTTCTAGAAGTAAGATATTAGAATTGCATAAGGTAATGCAGCATCCAAAACAATTCTATCATTAATAGCTTCACGATAAGAATCATAGAGGTAGATGCACCTATCAATGAAGGTAAATACCCCCAAAACTGTCACGACCCAACTCCCAAACCCGGCCGTGATGGCGCCTCTCATAAACACAAGGCCAGCTAGTCATCCCAATTCGTTTCATTAACATTTATTAAACAGAGTTGAATAGAATAATACAACTAACAATAATAACAATCAGTATATACAACCCTGCATAAACCGAATGAGGTGTCACAAGTCACGAGCATCTAAAGAAACATGAACACAACTACAGGTCCAAAGATATACAATAATAAATATTGGAATTCTAAAGACAACATCCGGTGTCGCGAACGCTGGCTGTCACCTTGCTCAGCCACAATACTAATACCTTCAATCCGCTAATAACCCGCTACCAGGTAAAAAATACCTGCAACTGCACGCGAGGTGCAGGGAGTTGTCACGCCCCAAATCGAGGGACATGACCGGCGCCTGACCGGGTTGCCCCAGTCAAGCGGACCTGGGTGCCTTTCATTCCCACGCGTTAACCCTGTGTTGATTGTTTCTCATTAACCAAATATTTTGCCAACAATGACTGATTTCATAATGCATAAACATAACCATGTGATTGATTCACTAACAAGTTCATAATTTATATTTACAACGCCCCGTACATATACATAGGCCATAATCCCACAGTTTACATGTCTATGGAGCCTCTAAGATACAAAAAGAGAAATACAATACTTGCCGGTAACAAGGCTCCGGCTATACCTTACAAAACCAAAATGAAATCTAAACCGAAGTGGCATGAACCACACAAGGCCCCGAGGAAGAAAGGGGCAACAAAAACGGCAGTGGAGAATGAAGGATACTACTGCCGATGTGCTGAAGTGCCTGCTACAGATCCACCTACAATCATAACACGAATGTAGCGTCCCGGCAAAAGGGACGTCAGTACACTTGAATTGTACTGGTATGTATGGACAAACCTTGTCCCAAGTAAACTCAAGCCATTAAATTACATTAAAACTAATCAAGCCAACCAACCATGTTTTTCACCTTTTACTCATTTCAGATAAGTCTCAACACAAGCACATTCAAGGTCAACAAATGGAACAACAACCAATCAACAACATAAATTGCAAGTAGTCAAACATAGGAGCAATCAGTGCTCCCCAGGTTGCAAACTCTCCTGCTGTCTCCTTTCACAATTTCACATTATTAATTTTTGTATAAATTTTCAATAGTGATTTCGATCGCTTTCCATCCTTATTGCCCCGACCACCCTTATTACCTCGGCCACCCTTATCACCCCAACCCACACCTTATTTCCCCACGTTGCGGCGCGCAACACGACCCCGCCTTACAGTTGAAAACACAACAATTTCAAACAGCAGATAAGGTACTACATACAATTTCAACAAGTTCAAATAAGCAACTTACACATTGGTTCATGTTCTCAATTTCTTCTCAATGCCAATATCAACACCAAGTTACAAGTATTCTAAAATCGAAAATGCCCACATAATCATGTTCAACAATTTACCACCATTAAGGTGTTTCAAATTCCTTCCACGATAAGTCAAATATGCCATCACAATGGTTGTTCCCAATTCTTTACCAATCTCGATTACCTTTTTATCTTTCCATTCATATTTCATACCACACCACACGTAGTTCAACATAAATCAAATGCTCAACAGGGGAAATCAAAGAATTACGTAAAATTTCTCAATTTGTCACATGCCAAAACAATTCGCACACATTTGGGCGATTTTACAAGAATCAAAATTAGCCATACATACCTGGTGATGAGTTTTCTTCCGTTAACTTCCTACTTTATGCTTACCCATGCTATCTTACTCTTGCTAACCTTGTTCTTGAAGACTCTTACTTCTACTCACTTCTTTTACAAAAAACAAAAGAGTAGGGGAGGGAAATAGAATTAACTAATTTGAAATTCCCCCAAAATGACTCTATAAATAGGCTTTTGCAAGCCTGAAAAAGAGGTTCGAATTTAGAAATTTTCTGGGGGTTCAAAAATTTTGAAGAGTTCATGTTCTGAATTCTGAAGTTCACAAGTTCAAAAAAATTCTGGGGGCTGGGCAATTATTAGGAGTTCAAGACTTCACTTATACTGTATTCGAATCGAGAATTGTTTCCCGGGATCTTTTGCTACTGTTTTTCTGCTGTGTTATCTTCACTAGCTAGGATTTCTGATTTTTCTTGAGTGCAGCGATGGTAAAAGTTGGAAACGACCGATTGGCATGTGACTTTATTGTGGAAGGAATTTGGGCCTTATAACGTGGAAGTGTTGAACATGATTATGTGGGCATTTTCGATTTTTAGAATACTATGACTGCAACATTGGTGATACTTGAGATAGGCAATAATTGACTACATGAGTACTGTTTCAATGTAAGCTATGTTGACAATTAATAATGTAATCTGTCTATCTCTGTATTTGGAAAATTGACAATGTTTTCAAGCCTAAGCTAGAGTATGCACTGTAGCGCGCCAACGTAGGGGAAAATAAAAGAATGATAGGTTAATGTGATAACATTAGCGTAGATAATAGGAATATTAAGGCGAGGACAGTAAACGTAGGATCGGAAACCTGAATCATGTTGAAAATTGTGCAAAAATCAATAATGTGAAATTGTGAAGGAGAGACAGCAGAGAGTTTGCAACCTGGGAACACTTGATTGCTCAACTGTTTGACTACTTTGAACTCATGTTGTTGGTGAGTTTGTTGTTCCATTAGTTGACCATGAAGAAGTGCTAATGATTGAGACTTATCTGGAAATGAAATAGGTGAGAAACATCGGTCGAACTAACTTGATGATTAATGGATTCAATGGCTAATTACTAAGGAACAAAGTTTTAGTCCATGCATATCTGATCTTGAGATTCAAATATGCCTGTGATCCACCCTGCGCGGGGGCACCCGTAGTGTCATGATAGTAGGTGGATACGATAGCGGCAAGCTTACGAGCTACGTCAGCGATAGTCACCATAAAACCACATACGGCCGCCGTGTACAGTGAGCCACTTTAACCCTCGGGGCTATCAGATGGTTCATGCCACTTGCGTTTAGGTTGCATTTTTGATTTTATGTAGATAGCGGAGCCTTGTGCCGGCAAGTAATTGTATTTCTCCTTTTGCTAATCTTGGAACTCCCGTAAGAATTCGTATGTAAGCTACATGGGATTGTAACACCAATATGTACATGCGGAAGCGTTGTAAATGCAAATTATGAACTTGTTAATTGAATCAATCACGTAGTTATGACATGCATTATGAAATCGAGTCATTGTGGTAAAATATTTAGTTAATGAAACAATACTTGAGTGCAACGATGGGAATGAAAGCCAGTTCGGTAGGAGCGGTATTGTGGCATCGATCGAAAATAATCCCTGCATTTGGGGCGTGATAAAGGCTCAGCGTCACAATTGCAATTATTTTTTTACGCAGTAAGCGGAATATTAAGCGGATTGAAAATTATTAATATTGTGGAATCTATGGAAAAGTTTTGGTCTACGGACACCGGATGTTGTCTTTAGAATTCCAATATTTATTATTGTATATCTTTGGACCTGTAGTTGTGTTCATGTTTCTTTAGATGCTCGTGACTTGTGACACCTCATTCGGTTTATGCAGGGTTGTATATACTGATTGTTATTATTGTTAGTTGTATTATTCTATTCAACTCTGTTTAATAAATGTTAATGAAACGAATTGGGATGACTAGCTGGCCTTGTGTTTATGAGAGGCGCCATCACGGCCGGGTTTGGGAGTTGGGTCGTGACAGTTTTGGGGGTATTTACCTTCATTGATAGGTGCATCTACCTCTATGATTCTTATCGTGAAGCTATTAATGATAGAATTGTTTTGGATGCTGCATTACCTTATGCAATTCTAATATCTTACTTCTAGAAGAGTTCTAATTTTTATGTCAAGAAGAAGGACATTGATTGGAACAATGGTGCATATACCGATAAATCTCATTTTGATGCTTTGCAGATTAATCTGATTAATAATGTTCCCCAACAGATCAAATGTTAGGTTAATCTCAATTGTTTTAATTACTATTAGTATAACTATTTGAATCTGATTTTTTTCTTTTTAATTGCAGTGATTGTGGTGCTTTTGTTGTTGTCTTTGCTGAGTATTTCATCCTTGGTAAAGAAATACGAAAAGATAATTTTGACATTGAGACACTTCGCACCAGGTGGGGATCTCTGTTGTGGGATTATGAAAGAAAAAAATAACTGTCCGGTGCAATTAATGGTGATGAAATCACTTTAGGGTCGGGGACGCCGATTATATTTTATGGGAAGTCTATTAAGGCACTTATGGGAACCATTCCGGCTGATTCTTTGATTCATAAAATCATCAGAGCAGGGTGCTACTGAGATAACATTAAAAAAACACTAAGGAGTTTGTTCGAAAATTTGATAAATGCCAAAGGTTTGCACCGATGATCCATTAGCCCATAGAGCAACTTTATTCAGTCCTATCCCCATGGCCGTTTATGAAATGGGGGATGGATATCGTTGGGACTCTACCAATGGCCCCAGGTAAACAAACTTATACTCACATTTATACATATAATATAATACTAGCAGTTCTATTTTGTATTTGTAAAATATATCAATATAATTAACACCACTAAAATAGAAACACACAATTATTGGATAATCAAAACATGTATAATGAAACATATTTAACACAATTACAATATATAGCGTAAGTTGTAATTCTTTACTGACATTTGTAATTCGATTACTTGTGAGACTTAACTACTCAACATGACAACAAATGTAATAGGAAGTTTTATGTCGTGAACTATATATTTTGGTCGATTCCTACATGTTTTTCTATTGTGACCACCTTGTCCACACACAGAACATGAAAATGCCCTCTTAGACTCTTTTTGTGAAGCAGGTTTAAGTCTTTCCTTTTTTGGCCTTCCTGCATTCCTTTTCCCTTTAGGTGGTAGGACCACATCTTCCATCACCTCTGTTAGGATTACTCGTAAACTCTCATCTGGCATCGGATTCACTGAAAATTCGTAAGTTCTAAGTAGTTTATCCTTCTTGTAGTAAAAAGAGCAACCCAGGTTCCCGCCGCTGGTTCTTCAAAACCGCACAAACATGCGGACATGGAAGTTCATCCATTTGAAATTTTCCACAACTGCATGTTCCCGCTTCAAGGCATACTATATTTTGCCTTACTCATTCAAACACAGTATATAACTTCTCCATAGCAGGCCTCACCTGCAAAAAAAAATTTAAAAATGAAACAGCATTATACATTAATATACGGAGATATACATCCTTGTACAAGTAGTAAAATGCAAGTCAGCAGTTCCAATCATCATTATATTTTATTCAATTTACCGTCATTTATCTGATGGAATGAGATTTTCCTGGAGGAGTTTGTCTTACTTTTTGCCAAGCTCTGTAGATGTCTCTGTCACAACCCCGATCCCGGTCGTGATGGCGCCCAACACAACTGCTAGGCAAGTCCGACCATTTGCACTCTTAACGCGATCATGAAGCTCAAAATCAATTATTTAACTATCATTTAAACAATCATAATGAATAATCTCCTAAAGACTTGGGGGTCATGAGTCTAGAGCCTCTAAAAATACAGAATAATAAAACTTCATACTATAGATAATCAAAACTGCAGAAAATAATAAAGAGATAGGAAAGGAGTCGGGTCCTGCGGACGTCAGGCAGCTACCTCGACAACTCGAATAAAACTCTGAAGCAGCAACTAGCTCAGCTAAGCTCCAAAATACCTGAATCAGCAAACATGGTACAGGGAGTAAAGTGACTACTTCCAACTCAGCGGTAATAAGCGTAAATAATGCTGAGGATAAAGAAACCACGTAAGAGCACTACCTCATGCTATAAAATACAGTACAACACATATTAGACAGCAGCAGTTCCATGAAAATACTTTATAAAACATCTGGCTTAGTTTAAACCTCTTTTGAAAATATCTCTTTCTTTCCTTTTAACAGTTAAGCATATGACAGCAACATCAAGTAGTGCAAGTCCGCACACAAATCAGCCCCTCAGGCTCAGCACTCATTTAGCAATTTACACCAGAGTGTCTAGTCAACAAGGCAAGTAATATATGCATGCCAATAATATATATGAGTGCTAAATGTCATGACATGTAGTACACACAACAACCAATGCAGGAATGCAATGCAATGCACATGACCGCTACGGCGCGTAGCCCGATCTATTTGGCCACCCGGCGCTCACTCTGGAGGGTTCAGACTCTGGAGGGGCTCCTACAACCCAAGCGTAATATCAATATCACTCCCGCTGCGGTGTGCAGCCCAATCCATGCATAGTCATGAATGCACATAAGCCTCTTAGGTAATAGTAACATAGCATTTTTTAGATAACATGTCAGAAAATGTCATTTAAGTTTTCAATTCTAAGAAAGATGGCTGAGTTTACAAAATAATATTTTAAACCTTAGACTAAGATAAAAATATGCAGAGTACTGCAAAAATAGTTAAGTTAATCCCCGAAGGATTCAAATATTCGGCACGAAGCCTAAACATGACAATCAGTCCAAATCGTGATAATAAATACCTTTAATAGGATGTCAATTCAATTCCAAGCAATTAGGTAATATTTTTATTAAGGGGGACGGACCAAGTCACACTTTCCAATAGTTCTCTACCCCACCCTTATTATCTGGTGTGCAAGTCACCTCAATATAGCACTATGATATGCAAGTCCGAGGTTTCAAACCCTCAGGACATCATTTACAAATATTACCGACCTCAAACCAGCGAGAACTCTAGTCCGGGACATAACCCAATTGAAAGAACTCGAAAAATACTCAAAAATACAAAATTGGCAAAACCCAAGCCCCGCGCCCACTTCTTGAAAAATTACGAACATATCACCAGACTTCTCGTCTCTCCACAAGTCTATGCATATAAAATTTATCAAAATCGGAGTTCAAATGACCCCTCAATTCTTCAAATCGTATTTTCAAATCTCTAGGTCTAAATCCTCAATTTACTCCTCAAAAACATGTAATCTAGTCGGATTATTCGATGATAATTCAGTAATATGGAGTAGAATTAATCACAACTGACTTACCTCAAGATTTCTCATGATTTCTTGCTAAAAATCGCCGAATATCTGAGCTTGGAAGAAAAACAAAATGACCAAAACTCGGACTGCTGGACATAAAATCTGTCCAGAAATTTTCGGTACTATTCGCGCACGGAACTGTTCATGCTCGTGGGTAACTTTTCATTGTTCACCCGCGCGGTTAATGGTCATGCGCATGTACGGTTCACCGCTACAGAAAATACAACAGCTTTTTAAGAAATTTGCAGCACGGCCATTTTTCACTAAAATGGCTCTAATTCTATCATACGAACTGGGATTCAGACGACTCTTGTTCCTATGAGTCACAAAAAATAATATGAACACAACCCTTCAATCGAAATTCAATTCAGAGCTCTCTTGCCCAGTTCAATACCCATTTCCTTTGTTAAACAATTAACTCACATTTCGCGTCAAAAACCCAATCGCGGCTTGATGAAATTAAACCAAAATTTCTGGATCATTCCTATAATTCATGATTCAAATTTTGGAAGTCTCAAAGTAAGTTGGATATCTAGAACTAAAAATGAACCTTTAGATCATTACATTTATGCTCAAAACGGCAAAAATCTTCCAAAAAATGACCATTTGGGCATCCGAAACACACCCGAGGCTCCCGGGACCTAAACTAAAGGCACCAACATATCCCAAAACATTATACAAACTTTTTTCAATCATCAAAATATACCTAACAACACTGAAATCATCAATTCAAATCAGATTCAAGCCTAAGTTCTTCAAAAACTTCTGAAACATGCATTCGATCAAAAACTCAACCAAACGACGTCCGAATGACCTGAAATTTTGCACACACATCACAAATCACATATTGAAGCTACAGAAACTCTCATAATTCCATTCCGAACCTCGGATCAAAATCTCACTTATCAACCGGAATTCACCAAAATACTAACTTTGCCAAAATAGGCTAACTTCTTCACCGGACCTCCAAAATTACTTCTGATTGTGCTCCTAAACCTTAAATTATCACCTGGAGCTAACCGAATCATCGAAATTCCATTCTGAACCCTCTAAGTAACAAGTCAACATCCGGTTGACTTTTTCGATAGAAGCTTTCTTAAAAGAGACTAGGTGTCTCATTTCTTATCAAAATCACTCCAAATCAATTCTAACACACCCAATACCGATAATAAAACATAAAGAACCAGAAAATGGGAAGATCGGGGTAGTGACTCACGATACGATGGTTGGGGTCGTCACAGTCTCTATTGCACTTTTTTCTATTTTTGTTGTTCCATTGTTGTAGCAAATTTATCATGTGCTCTAGCAATCGCATTACTGGTAACTCTTCATTAGCATTGACCTTTTCACTTTGGAATATGCCCTAGACCACCTTTCGTATCCAATTTCAAACAAGTAAGGTTGCATTCTCAGATCAATTTTGCACATCTCTGTCATATGGTACTCAAACATTTGTAATGTGAATACTCTAGACAAAGCAAAAAAGATATCCTTCAATTGTTTGTGATATTTCTTGAATGTGCACTTTACATTCTACCACAAATGAAACATACAAATACAATATGGTACTTCTGGGCATACAGTTTTTGTGCCATTGAAGATGCTTTCATTTCTATCTGGAACAATACACATCACTTCCCTAACTCTAAAAGTACCCTTTATCTGGACAAAGAACTACTCCCAAGATTTGTTATTCTCTGAAACTACAATTGCATATACAAGTGGAAGGATTTTTCCTGTTTATACAAAATAGATATTAGGGTTCACATAACTATCTAGATTTTATACACAGTTATACACAATTATACAATTTTATACCAACTGCAAATTTTATAAAAACAACAGCTTTGAAATTCTATACACTTTTATACATGAAACTACAATATTATACAAACTGCAAAAATATGGTAGATGTAGTCAATTCACCAGCTCCATCATGTATGCAAGCAGTCAATATGATACCCTTATATGCTGCTTTAAGGAAACTTTCGTCAACAACCATTATCGGTCTGCAATGCTCCCAGCCCTTGATAGATGCATATAGCGAAACATATGCATTAAGAAAGCATACATTGCTTTTGTATGTCCACTATTATATCATTTGCGATGTAAACGTTTTTAGGATTAACATATTTGTCCTTGACTATACTAGCAATTATAGCCGAAGTGGTTTGACGTTGTGTGAAGTATCTTTCACCATAGCCACATGTGTGATTATTATTGTAACTTCTCACTTTGAATATGTTTGCCTTTAAAACGACAGAAGATTTGAAACTCCAAGCACAATTTTTATCCATACACATAAGGTGATACCTAGGAGTAAAGATCATTCAACTTCTTAATACACTTGTATACAAAAGAATAACTACATATATATTAATATTAATACATATATACAAATATATAGTACTTTTTATATATATTTATACATATATATAACAGAATATACAATATTTTACATACCTTGTTGCACTTGATCTCTTCACTTTAAATTGGAACCTTTCACGTACAACCAAGTTCTTCATCACACTGACAACTGTCTGTTTATCCTGATAAACTTGATCTTCCTCAACAATTTCATTCATTATGTCATCTTTTATACTCGTGTTTTCACTAAATGTTGAGTGTTTCAATAAATTTCATAGCAATAATCTTAGTGCTATCAATTGTTGATACATCTCTAGAATCTGAACTTGTAGCAACCAAACAGTTGGAACTTGTAGCAACTATACTACTAGAACTTGTAGGAACCAAACGATTTTCAATATCTTTTTCACTGTGACAAACAATGAATATTCAGTGAAATTTGAGATTTTTTTCTTTAATTTGATATACACCTTCACACCTG
The DNA here is from genome assembly GCA_032618575.1 of Nicotiana noctiflora. Taxonomy (NCBI): domain Eukaryota; kingdom Viridiplantae; phylum Streptophyta; class Magnoliopsida; order Solanales; family Solanaceae; genus Nicotiana; species Nicotiana noctiflora. The sequence goes on along the minus strand of JASVEL010013635.1, from coordinate 28,101 downwards.
TGTTGTTATAAATCAGGATCGGTGGCAAACCAACATTTGGGAGAAAGTTAATTTCTATTGACTCACTATCGATCCTAATTTGTTTCGAAATAGCTACAACCAAATTGTTGTATGTGAATGTCGACTCGATTATTACACAATAGCTGATGAAATTGATAAACTTGTTTTCTTCCTATTCACCACTATGAAGAACATAAACTGGAAAAATCTCCATCGAACAAAAAATAGAAATCAAATTTGAAGCAAAACTAAAATTGCGCTGATTTGCATCAAACTAATTTTAATTTTCGTGTTTGATTTGTTGTTACTTAGAGATGAAGAAGAAATTCCAGGATTATTGGAGCTGCATTCATTGGAAGATCTAGTTTTTTGAAATATTTGAGGAAGAAGATTGGAAAGAATTTGAGAAAATAAACAAAATCACGCTTCTTACTCCCAAAAAAATGGAAATAATGCCCTTTTTCAGATGTTGGCCTATAATTTGTGGGCTACTCGATTGTAAACTAAAATATAGGCTATAAAGCTGAAAGGGAGGAAACCCAATTATATTAATATGCTAGATTAGAGTCATTTACTCTTGTTAAAGATTTATATGCCAGTAGAAAATGTAAAAAAATAATAGAGTTGGAGAAACTATTTTTCATTTTGTTTTATGAACCAAGACGATCTTAAATGGAACGACATGGAATGTAAGGATTCATATATCCAACTGTAATATGATTGCATTACAGTAAATAAAGCACAATCATGTATAAGGTTCTTCTTTAGATTGCAATATAGATGTTTAATTCTAATGGGAAGCCCAGTGCACTAAGCTCCCACTATTGTGCGGGATCAGGAGAAGGACCAAACTACAAGGGTCTATTGTATAGAGCTTTACCCTGTATTTCTCCAAAAGGCTATTTTCACGGCTTGAACGTGTGACCACATGGTCACATGGCAACAACTTTACAGACTTTGTTAGAGGAATCGTGAAACAACAAGCAACAGACAACATAGACAACATACAGTTGTACAGAGTCCTTGAATCTCAGAAAACTACAACTTAAATCTTTTGACTTACTCTAGCAAGCAAACAGATGAAAATAATAAAATATACTTTATTTAATAGGTTTTATTTGAAAAAATCCTTTGAAAATTATTATATGTTAGAAACTCAGATAATAATTATAGTGATTCAATTCTTTCAAAGTTATTCACTGTCGAGGAGAATCCGTCAAATTGAAGTCTGATGTAGGTTTGTTTAGTGCTTGAGTTAAATTTTGGAGGAATCTACACGTTGATATGTGAGATTTGCACACGGTCCGAGAATCGAAATAAATTCAACGGTTGTAGTAACTTATTTAGGTGGTTTTGGTTATATACCAACGAGATTTCAGTCATTCGGTATCTGGTTGGAGTTTTGATTGAATGCGGGAAGTTTTAGTAAACTTAGGCTTGAATCCGCGAAAAAAAACATTTTTTAAATGTTTTTTGTGTCTAAAATTAATTAAAAAATATATATTTTAAGAATAAATTAATTTATATTAATGCGAAACCTCGGAAATGACCCGTATTTTAATTAAACTAGTTTTGTTATCATATATTCTGAGAGTTTTGTTATACCTGGCTCCATAACGAATTATAACAAACGATCGCATAGAAGGTTTAAGAAATATTTCCTTTTTTTGTTCTGCGATTAAAATATGGAAGTATATGATCGCTCTGATTAATTAGTTATTATGTAAATTTGTCCTTGAGATAAAGGTTCTGCTGACCAGCGCAAATAATATAGAGCAAAGTGGTAAAATGTTATTCTATCTTGTCCATGAAAGGTTATATCTTTGATACATTGTTCAGCATTCCAAATAAACGTAATTCACCATAAATTCACACTTGATAAAATATAAATTTAGGCTAGTATTTTTTGGTTATCTGTATTCGCAGATAATATTTATGCAGTTCATATGGGATATTTATTACGCCATAATCCATGGCAGAAAATCGATTTCTCGAAATAAATTTTAAATCGAATAAGATTTAATAAGCATTTCGAACGTAATTGCAAAACCCACATTCTTCCATTGTGTAAAATTGTTGAAAACGAGGAAGTATGAGGTTTTTCACCTTGATTGGAAATATGATTTTATGGACTAATTACGTAATTTTATCCTAGAATCTTCATCTAAATCATTGAAATTGGGGTGTAAATTGGAGGAGTTAGAGCTTGGTTTTGGATTTTGAAATTTTGGGAACAAAGGGGCTATTGGAACTCGATTTTGATAGGACTCATGGTAGGCAGATTCGAAAATGAATTTCATAATTTTTTTGAAGCGCTTTTTGCAAAACCGAATTTTGGAAACCGTGTTTGGGTCTTTTCCGGGGATTATTCCGATTAAGGTTATGTTCCATTAGCCTATTTTGATAATGATTCTATTAGTTTGTCAATTTGGCACATGTGGAGGGTGGATTCTAGAGGAAGACGTGTGAACTAGTTTGCAATTTGATTCGAAGTGAAATAGCTAGGTGTGGATGATGGCAAATCTAAAACCTTCCGGTATATCAGCTATCAATGACGGTATGTGGCGAGACCGTACTCTGTGCGTCTTGGAGATCGATTAGCTGATTGGAGACTATGGCTAACCCCGGCTATGTGTGCATTATCTGTGTTGTTAATATATATGGTAGTAAAGGCCTATCATAACAGACCGGTTGTGGATATATTGAGTTGTGTGCCAATATTTGGATGTATGGTGCAGTATCTTATTTATATGACATAGCATGTTTTCACGATATCGATCTTGAGCTTAAACTATATCCTAAAAATGATTTGCAAAAAATTACAGTTCCACGAGGTAAAGTTGATTTCTATAATTTGCAACAAGCCATTTAAAATGATAATTATTTGTGCTTGTGAAACTTGCGTGCATGGAATTGAATAGTGGATTAGTGCATTTGTCATGGATTCTGATCGTGAACATGCTCGTGATGGCACCCGATCCCAGCGGCCTAGGTAAGCTAGCACGTTGTGGAATATACAAGTTATGAACGTTAAAGGTAAGATAACGGAATAAGATAAATAAAGTGTAATCCATGCTTAGAAACAACATACACCCATCAAAAAACTGCTATGCTGCAGCGAGGCCCGAGAATCCCACGAATACACGAACTAAAAGAAATGCAAGCGTAATCATAATGAAGCCAAGAGAATATCTAAGCCCAACAAAAGTGGAAGGAGAAACGTCTACAAAGCTATCAGAAGAGCCCTCGGTCAGCGAACATGCGAATAGAATACCTCGAAAAAAAAAAAAAAAACGTGGCAGCAATAAAAAAAAATGAGCACAATCTGTGTACCTGGATCTGCACAACAAAGGAATTAATGCGGAAAAAATGGCATGAAATTACACCATGGCAGCATTGCTCGATAAGTGCCAGAATGCAACTACCCTCGATGGAAAGTGTGCCGAGAGGAGTCGAACCTCTACGAAGAAGTAATGCAATGATGACAAAATAAACGGTTTAAAATGATAATAATTTGAAATAACAACAATAAGATGATTCCTGCAACTGTCTATTAAACTAACTTGACAAATAACCAACTTCAATAAAACAAATCCGGGGCCGATGGGAATTTAACCAGCGATCCCATTCTTGCCTCGTCTCCGGCCAGACCCGCATTATGTCTCAATAATATCTCAATAACTCGGATCTCTGTGATCTCTGTAACTCGGGATCTCGAAATTCAGGCCGTAGTCCTACCCACATTCTTCCGAGATCTTGAGATTACAGTAGTCCACCACCAGCCTCTTCGGGGATCTCGGAATCGAAGCCATGGTCCCTACCAACTTCTTCGGATCTCGGGCTCAACCCGTAGTCCCTACCAATAACTCGAGGATCTCGGGAATCGAAAATGCAACTCTCGGATCTCGGGAATTCGAACCCGTAGTCCACAGCGATGCTCGGGATCTCGAACTCCTGACCTCGTGATCCACCTTCCGTCCACTGCCGGGATCTCGAGATGAGCCATGATCCACAGCAATACCACTTCAGATCTCGGGAAGCAATCTCGGGGAGTGGCCGCGATCCACTGAGCATAGCAATGAGAATACACGGAGAGAAGTATAATATGCTTAGCTATAACTTCGCCGATAAACGCTTATTACCAAAACTCAAGTAAAACAATTAGGCAAGCAGGCGGTCTACCTAATAAATGCTTTTTCTAAGCTGAAATATCCAAATTTAACGACTAAAGCAGTAGACATTTAAGTAGGTAACCCGACGCATGCGCCCGTCACACCTCGCATATAGGCAAAGTATCATAATATATCTAAGGGTGAAATCCCCAAATCCTGCAATAGACAAACCCTTTACCTCAATCGATATAAATACCTTCAGAAAATAACCCTCTTACCTTGGTATAGTGTAGTATACGATAAAAATCAATAAGTCACTTTGTAGACGCTACCCACGATCAAAATAACTCAAAACCCTGGATTACCAAAACACCGGCTTTCGATGCGCTGCTCGAAAAATCACGAAACTATCTCGGCAATCTAGGTATACCATTTTACCAAAATCAGCTCCATTCTGTCATCGGTGTTTTCTTCCCCAAGCCTAGAGCTCAAACCCGCCTTTAAAAATTAACCAAGTTTCATGTTAAAATGATGTAATTAAGCCACAAAACATACAGTCCCGATAAATTGACTATTCCGTCTCTCTGCAAGAACTCCCGAAATGATTTTTGGAGTGAAACCAGCGGCGGGGTATTGTAATTAAGCCATTTCTGCGTTCCCGTTACTATGCGTTGGCGTTGCTATTCGCGTTAGCGACGCTAACTTCTTCTGCGTGAGCGTAATGCCAACAGCGTTCGCAATGGCTGAAAATTACCGCCGCTGGCGCTACATCAGCGAAGCAGAATACCTTCTCAATCGCGGCGGCGGCTCTGCGTTAGCGAGAATAACGCCAACTCGACCATTTTTTATTTCTCTGGCGTACCGCGACCGCAGAGGCAGCAGCCTTCCCTCTTTCCTTGCATGCGTCAGCGACTCAAAGAGACCGATAGCCTTCTTAACTACCACCATGCGAAACTTTTAGCGGTATTTTGTATGTAATGCGCAAAATTTTGTTGCGAATATAGCTGCATTTTCTGCAGAATTTCCAAGTTGCAAATGCCCGCTTGATGGTCCGAATTCATCCCGAATATCCCGGGACCCCAACGAAAACCATGAACAACGAGTAATAATTAAACATAAATTTTTATGATAAGCATTAACTATTAACCTGTAAGATGAGATAACTAGAGTCATGCAAACCTTACCCCTACCGGGTAAAGGCAGCGAAATTGTTCCTTCGAAGAGAGGCGTCTAACATCGAAACCATAATTCACATCGAATTAGCTAAATTTCTTAAAACTTTCGAATTGCATCGATCTAAAACCCAACCAAACGGCGTCCAATGACCTGAGAATTTGGAATATCAAAAATCGCGAAATGCGAGAAAATTGTCGAATTCTATTCAGACCCCGAATCAAAAATCTCACTTTTATCGTTGAGTTAAAATTTTTTTGAAATTTCAGCGCCGACATTACAGCCTAATTAGGCTCTGGTCTCAATTTTCAGCGAAAACGACTACGAAAATCACCTACTTGAAACTGAGAACCATCAGATTTTCGTTTTAGATAAATCTTAACTTTACTGTTTCGACTTCGCAGACTTCTGACTTTAAGCTCTTATTTAGGGACTAGAAGTGTCCCGAAATATTCAAATTTGAAACCGGCAAACCACGCGTGGGCTTAGGGAAACAAATTGAGGATTAGGCGTAAAACGACAGCCGGCGTCCTCTCCCACCTTAAGATTCGTTCGTCAGACAGACATAGAAAATGCAGGCCTAGAGTGGTGAAGATGGGGAATGCCCCAGCTGCGCATATCATCGGTCTCCCCAAGTGCCCACGACCTTGTGTGTTCTTTGACACTGAAAGCAAACCTGTCCCTAAACAACTCATCAGCTATCTCATCCGTAGACAAAGTGGATATTTATCATGATAGGTCACCGTAGCTTATAAGAACATGGAATGGGCCCCATTTAGGGGAGGTAGGTATACTCTAACATGCTACTCAAATCTCAAAGGCACAATAAATGCTAGGACTCCAGGCAGGCACGACTGATATATACGAGATATTCCTGCTGGCTAAACAATTAGAGTCTTAGAGCCCTGTACATCAGAAATTGTGTAAACTGTTTTCATCAGAATCACTCAATATTCCTCAAAGTGTCGTCCTCAAACATGACCCACTGCTGCCTGCATTGCACGGGACCTACACGATAATGAGCACATGATCAAATTAGCCAAAAGCTCAACGAATCGAATGCTCTAAAATCCACGCACCCTCATGTGCATACATAGGTCCTCGTTCCAACATACAATCTGCGATGAAGAAGTGTGTCAGTATCCTCAACCAACTAACGATAAATATTTCATTGGGTCTATACTCGGCTTAGTCCGTGCACCCCATCTAAACTAGAGGATTCGATCCTTATATAATGCTACTGCGTATAATCAATATGCACTGACTAGGTATGCATCTCACCCGTGCGGATAAACACGTCGAGACAAATCAAAGTCCCAACTAAGAATGACACAATGTGCTGAGCAACCCATGCGTGAAACAAAGGAAAGGCGAAACTAGAGAACTGACTCTGCATAAACATGGACCTCTCAGAAAATAGAAGCGAACACGTAAAGCAATTATAGGCAATTTGGCTATCCTTTGTGCGTAGCTCTGTGATGCCAATCCTTGATGTTTTGGCGTCTCGGTCCGTACAATGTCTGTGGCCGGTCTATTGTCTGTGGCACGGCGTCTGTCTTCCAACGGGCGTTTGATGCTCACCGATATTAAATTTGTCTTCGTCACATCATCCGAATTATCGTCATGCCTTTCGTATGGTACAATCGCTAGCATTGTAATTACGTGTTGTCTCAGAAGTAAATATTTATTATAACATGGCCGTGGCTCCAGCTACTTAATCTCTGTTCTGTATCCACGAGAAGCAGACGTGACTATAAAGAGCATTCTGGAAGGAAACATAGCTGACACGGCCTTGAGCTCACTTCCGTTCGTCACATCGTAGAATCCTATCTGTCGTGCTGGTAAGTCAATAATTATTTCTGAACAACCCAATAAGCGAGTGCCTTCCAGGCATAAGTCCTCAATGGATGATATTCAAAATCCTCATACTGGGTTTAAATTTCTAATCAATCAAGTGATGTCATACTTATCTGTTAATGGCAATGAGACAAGCTCAGCCATCTTCCTGACAACGTACCTGATAAAAGCGTCAGGAGGCATCCCGGCGTTCATGTACTCACCTGAAACAGAAACCACCTCGCTCGGTTCTTTAAGATTGACAAGTTTGTGACCTTGATCCCTTGCCAGAACATACCTCCCCACCTCATGTGCCCGTATCGATAGACTACAATTCCATCAGCTTGTGTCTCAGCCTCCCGAAATCGAAGGCATGGCCAGCGCCTGGCCGGGGTGCCCATTCAAGCGGACTAGGTACCTTCATTCCACGCGTGCCTTGATGACTGTTTCTCATTAATAAATATATTACTAATCATAATTGATTTCATATTAAACAAATAAAGCGATGCAATTAGCTAGATTTCAATTTACAACGCCGGCAATAACACGGTATATATAAGGCAGATTTTGGTGTATCTGAAACCTCTAAGACTGCAGAAATACAATACTCGCCGGCCAACAAGACTCCGTATACCTACAAAACAAAAAGAAAATCTAAGCCGAGTAATAGCATAAGACTACCTTGAGACCGAGAATGAGGGAGCTTCGCTAGCCGAAACGTGGGAGGAGGAGAATACTCTGCAGTGAAGGCTGAAGCCTGCTACTGATCCACCTACAATCATGACTGCAATGTAAGCCCAGCTAAAAAAGACGTCGATACACTTAGAATATGCTGAAACGTATCCCAACAAACCAACCATTAAATTACATTAAAATCAACCAACTTGACCGATGTTTTCACACTTCATTCAGATAAGCCTGACACAAGCACGTTCAAGATTGACAAATGAAACAACGACCAATCAAACTACATAAATTGCAAGTAGTCAAACATAGGAGCAATCGGTGCTCCCAGTGCTTCTTGTCTGCCTATGGTGAACATGTATCTCGACCGCACGACACACGAAAGCCCTCGACCGCCACTATCACCCCGACGCCAACGCCTTACTTCACCACGTGCGGCGCAGCAACGGCCCGCACTGCGGTGAAAACACAACAATTTAAACCAAGTAGTTTACTACACGCAATTTCAACAAGTTTAAATAAGCAACTTACATTGGTTCATGTTCTCAATTTCTTCTAAAGCCAATATCAAAACCAAGTTACAAGTATTCCAAAATCGAATATGCCCATATAATCATGTTCAACAATTTACCACAATTAAGGTGTTTCAAATTCTTTCCACGATAAGCCAAATATGCCATCACGAATAGTTGTTCCCAATTCTTTACCAATCTCGATACCTTTTATCTTTCAATTCATATTTCATACCTCATGTAGTTCAATCATCAATCGAATACCCAACAATGATGATATCGAGAAATCACATAAAATCTCTCAAATTTGATTTATGTAAGTTGATTTTCACACATATAGACGATTTTACAAGAATCAAAGTTAGCCATACATACCGGTGATGATTTTCTTCACTTCATGACTTTGCAATATCTCTACTCTTGCCAGCTGTTGCTTGAGACTCTTGCCTACACTCCTTCTTTACTAGAAATCAAGTTCCATATCATGCATGAGTGTAAAAATTCTCATTTTCAAAAGCTATTATATGCAAACCTCTCTTACCCAATTAAAACTGAAAATCAAAGAAAATAGTTAGGGTTTTACCTTGAAAGGATTGGAAGGTTGCCCTACAATCCCTTGGAATTAAGTGTTGGAACAATCTTTGAAGATGAAGAACTACTCTCTCTAAAAATTCTCTCTCCAATTTTGGTAAGATGATATGATAAAATGAGAGAGAAAAGTGTTATATTAAAGAAGAGAGATCGGGTCAAAATGTTGCAAAAATGCAGGCGGGTCGAAGTATGCGGCCATCTATGCGACAGCGGGAATCAGTCGCGGTCGCATGAGCGACTGCTAAAATAGCCTCAAAGTATATGCGAGTTACTGTTAAGGAATGCGGTCACTATCACGGTGTGTTGATTCTATGATCCCGTAAGAGTGCACGCACCGAATTGTAATGCGATACACATGTCGGCCACTGCTGACACGGTTGCAAACAGCTTCTCTGCAGAACGGTTCTGCGGTGCGAATCCTGGTCCAGCCGTGCTCAGGCCTAGCGATCGCATGCGAGCCGGCTCATGTCGACATTTATTCAGGAAAGTTTATTCTCTTACATTTTTGACTTCGATCACTACGAGTCAGCTTAGCCGACGTGACCATGTCCTGCAACGATCATATTCTGCTTACGTTATTAGGACCGTGACACACTAACTACTAGGTTTAATGCTATGAAATTTTACGGGGCACTTCACATTCTCCCCGGCTGAAATCGCTAAGATCCTGAAGATGAGGATTTTGAAAACAAACAGAGTTTTGAAAGCAATGATGTGCAGGCTATCAAAATTTTGACTAATGCTTATATTTTTAGAGAGGCAAGTGACATTGTTTTAATATTACTTTTACCCTAATATATTTTTATGACAAATTTATGCGGTAAATGAACTTCCTAAGAACCGAAATGGTAGCATCAAATTTGCATAGAAATATCAAATGATAATTGCAGTAAACTGAGTCGATCAATGATCTACGTACCAACAATTTAACTACGCCATTGTACCTGCTAAACCATTGCAATCTACATTACTGTTAGTAGTTTATTAAACACGTAGATCTTTATAAGACTTTCATTTTTCAAGAACGGTTCAAGTCCAAGGTAACAACACAATTAACTCATTACAAGATGAAGGGACTACTAATACTAAGAGAAGCAACTTACAAGCAAGATGGCGATTCTTAGGAGTAGGAGAATCGCCTTTATTGCAAGGCTTGATCGAACAAATGAAACTACTCTTTCATTTCTTTCCACTTCCCACTGTAGCCTCCTCAACTTGTTGACTTCATCACAATACTTTGACAGGCGACTTCCTTATTTCTCAACTACGGACTTGCCTATCAGAAGGCACTTGCAAGCAAGAACTGCCATATGACACGTCTTCGTTAGCCTCCCCATAGGCACCGGCTGGCATGATGGGTGGATGGGTCTCCCACGTCAAGCAACTCAACATGGGACACATGGGAATGCAGGGTGCACTGATGACACCTCGGGACTGACAGACCTAGCCTATAAGCTGCTTGAGCCAATCTGCACAGTCGAATGGCCCGACATAGCTTAGCGGCTCCAGATTTCCCTTTCTTTCCGAACCGCATGACTCCCCTTCATGCAGAGATACCCTGCCAGAACACCCAATCGGCTTGGACTAAGCTCCAAATCCACTTCGACGGAAATAGCGTCTGCATAGAACTTGCTTGACAGCTAGCTGTAATTACCATTCTCTCCTGAATAACCTTGACCTATTCCATAGCTTCGTACACCACAGCCACATGCAGCTGCATAAAACGACTTCACCTACCTCAAGCCACCCCGATTGGCGATTTCCCTCTTCTCCCGTCGACAATGCCTCAGACAATGGCCAATCGGCTGAGAATGCTAGCATGGCACGCATTATTGTAAGCAAATTCCTATCGAGTGGCAAGTGTTCAATCCCAATTACCTTTAAATAATACCTGAAGCCACGAAGCCCCTCTTTTTATGGCGTCGAACAGACGCGATACCCCATATCTATCGGTGTTTCTGAATAGATGGAAAAGCTCTGCAGGTAGCACACAGGATTCCCAAACGCCTTGCTGAAACTGCTCCCGAAAAGTTAAGCATTGATGCCAATACAGATAATCAGATATTCGTGGGTGCCATGAGTGCCTTACTATCTGACTTGATCTACAATCTTGCATATTGCTCAGCGTTAATGATGAACTTAACGAGCAGTAATTTGATTAGTGAATTGATCTCTGCCATACATGTAGGCAAATCCCGAACTATCGCTTGCAGAATGCGAAGGCAACCCGCTACCGCGAAAATCCATATTGATCATCTCCCATTTCCACGCTTGGCTCTTCTCTCTATAGGCTGAGTTAATCCCTTGCAGGTCGTTGTCTCGGCCTTCCTTGTTGGCCGGTGAACGACCTGCTCGAAACTGCGCGTAAAAGCTTGCATACTGCGTTCCGCGAATAAATCTCGCGAGATCAATGATACATTTTCAGATTGGAGCCGGGTGCGAGATACACGAGATGCATATCGCTCGTCTCCCGAGACTGCGTCAACATCAGGCACGCAGCCTATCTTGGCTTGCCCCGCAATACACCGTCTTATGCCCTCTTGGTGCAAATGCTTGAGGTCTTGTCGTTCACGGCCTAACTCAACACGCCCCGACCCAATGCTGGATCCGCAATTGTACCCTTCGCCGGCTGATGTGGTGCAGCTTCCATTATGCCACGCAGATGCTCCCTGCGTGCAGCACGCCAGCATGCAGGCCCCCAAGCAACTGGACTAATTAGGCCTACCGAGTAGCGCAATCCAGCGCCCAATACAGAGGCCAAACTACCCGTGGATTTCAGACTAGAGCGCATCAGTCCTACGTACTGCCCAGCAGCTGAATGCGTATCGTCCATGTCATAGTCCTTGAGTAGTTCTAACCGTCGCCTGACTGTCAAATTCAACTTCTTTCTGCTTGAGAAGAAATGCTTTGGAGGCTTCTTGTGCCTGAAAACACGTCTGAACAGTAGCAAAGATAGTGCGCATATTTTCAAGGCAAGCCTACGGCGGCTGCAGATTCCAAATCTGCGTCGGATTAATTCTTCATGATACTGAGGGTGCACCTGCGGCTTTGCAAGTACCATACCGTACGGCGTAGCCTGCGCAATCTGTATACGTCCCAACCCCTACGTACTGGCGGCATCATAACGGACTGCCGGAGTCACTGCATTGCCTTTAGCAGGCAATCTGGCGGCGTGTAACTCACGTGCTTGGACAACTGCGCATGCATCCGGGCAGCATGGACCAACTCGCGTTCTGCGTCAATTCCGTGGGGGCGAAGGTTGAAGTCACCGCACAGACAAGATGCCTACTGCCGGACCCTGAAAACTGCGAAGTCTGTCAGAGTAGTGAATTGCCTAATGCCTTCACTGCACATCTTGTCTTACGAGTCCATGTAATTCCCCGCCTTTGAAATAGCCTGCTAAGCTGCGGACTCCAGCCAGAACTCACATTTTGAAACTGGCATGCAGTCAGAAATAGTGACGAAAATCTGCTACGTGGCGACAACGATACTCCATTACTCCAGGAATGAATGAGATATCGATCAGTGAAATACAATCACAAGGGAATGCAGATGTGCTTGAAAACCGATTCATAAGAGTCCATGAAAACTCTTTGAGGTGCCAAAATTGAATTAGCCCCAAACGCCACAGTGACTGAATACTCGAAAGTACGGCGGTGCTTAGGGATATCCTGCTCCCTGATTACAGGCAATTGGTAATACCAGAGCCGCTAAATCTCTTGAGAAGAACTTAAACTCCTGCAGTGAGCTCCAACAGATCATCCACTCAGGCAATGGATCTATTCGGTCTGATAGTGACTGTTAAGGCTGTAAGATATCAATGCATGTCTAAGCTGACCAGTATTTGTCACTAGCTACGAGCAGAAGAGCCGGAAGCGTAGCGGCGGCACGCCGCTCGGTATGAGACCCTTTTCTCTAATAAATCCCTCCATCAGCTCCTTCACTCCTTAACTGTTGATACGGCAGCAGCGGTGGAATGGATATTGTAGGCAGTATCATGGCGATCTGGCGATCGACCGATCTCGCAGCTCGGCGGGGTCATACAGATGAATCTGGAAACGCTAGAAATTCATTCGCAATTAGCAACGGACACCGGATGAAACACATCTGAAGTTGATTCATCCTGCAGACGAGTGATGGGCTACACACACGCTATCTCGACCCGACGCCGTAAGGTAGAGATAAGCCTGCCGCTTGGCGTGCAATGCGTTTCCTCTGCGTCAATGGCTGGCTTTCGTTAGAGGAACTTCGAGCCTCGTAGCTCTCGTTGACGGTCAAATTTGGCAAAGCATAATCGAGCCAATCCATCCGATAATCCACATCAAGATCTACCATCCCAAACCAAGCTCAGTACGACGATATCCCGCGACCACCCTAGCGCGTAACAACTTTTGTAATTCACTATGGGAACCAGCAGTGATAGAACTCTCGATGCGGTAAGTCGTTCTGAAAGCATCCGACTCGAAAACTATTGTATTTTAAACCGAAAACTAGTAAATGGGTGGCTTATAAGACAGGAGAACCCTGGATCGAGAACATAGCAATCGATGAGTCTGCAGCGGTACATGACTACGTATGGCATGCATCACAGGAAACCTACCAACGTTCTAGCTGATCACTAGTCTAAGTCGAGTTCAGGTCCCACCCAGCTGAAGCTCCACCCCCAAACGCCACCATGCCTAACAATGGCTGGAAATCTACGCTGGTGACAAACTGAAAGCGAGCAGAAGAGCTGGCGGATCCCTAGCCTATACCACAGACGGGGGTGGCGATCAACCGAATGTAATACTGACACCGCTGCAAAGCTAGCAAGTTTGGAACCTCCCCTTGGCGCAGATGCATGCCGAATTCCTCTCCACACTTGGGGCATCTACGCCCCGGAATGACGAGCCCAGCGACACACCCTCGGGACTGTGCTGCTCCCAGAACCGGAGACATCTCGATAAACTACCACTGTAATAATGCAGATGGCGTGCACTACCCTGGAGGGCAGCTGCAAACGCAGCTAGGATAGCCTGTGGCCCTGCGCAGAGTGATGCTCTGAGAGCGACAGTGGCCGAGGCACTCTTTGCTTCACTTTCCTCTATGCACGCGGATGCTCAGTTTCATGGCCTCATGGCTTTGAGCAACACCCAGTCATCTCCACATGGTTAAATCATGTCGAGTGCAAGCTCTAACGTAGCGGCCTCATTCACCGCTTGGAAAGCCGGAGCACGAACAAGCCGTCGAACCAGTCATGCGTAGTCGGCATTAGATGAGGCATGCTTAGTTGGCAACTTATGCAGACTCCATGTGATACTCCCAGAAGCACATACATACTTTGCCGCCTTGAGATCCTCGAAGCTGCCGAATGGCAGCAAGCCCCATGCCATGCCTACAGCGTGCAAATGGTCCATCAGCTCATCTAATTTCAGGCCTAGCTAGCCGACAGGCTCCACTTCACCGAGCGAATCTGTTCAGGCCATGGGCGATGCCGCTCCACTTCAGCCTGTAGAGGCCAACTCTACCCCCTCCATATACTGTGGCGCCTCGTCCGATACGAGGGTGCTGTATATCTCGTCGAGGAAATTCATGGGAGGGCCGGCACACAGATACGGTGCACGAAATTCTGGAGGAACTTGTCACCTTGATGGACTCTGAGAGTCCGAAAGTCCCTGTCTCGCTGGAGAATGCGGAGACGCCGTGGATCCTCCGCAGAACTTGTGCGGCCTCTGTAAGCTAGTGTTAACATATGGGTGCATACCCACAAGTTCTTCGATTAGACCCCGATGCCGGGCAGCATGTCTGCGCGGAGTCGAGAGTACACCGAGCATGGAAGATAGTGGCATCCCTCTGCCGCAGCTGGGAATAGGGACACTTGGAGTTTTGGAACAGTGGAGCTCGAGCGAAGTGCAGAGCTAGTGGGCATTCGTCTCTCCCGCGGCATACATGCATGATGTATTTACTCTGCGCAGCGTGTATCACTAAGGCCGACGTGGGCCGCCGAGTCTAGCCTAGCTGCCCAGGTGCACGTATGTCTGAGATTAGGGGAATGCAAGCTTGCAGAATACAGTGGAATATCTCCACATTGCAGCACGCACGATATGATTAACAAAGAAATAGGTAAATTCCTAATCTGCCGTGTAGCACCGACACATATGATGTGGCTCGACAACTACACCTAAGAAGGAGCGTCTGCGAAGACATGCGGCTGGGCTATCAGAACAACTAAAACACCAAGCTACTGATACCAAGTTTATCACGCCAATCCAACTCGAAGAGACGTCACGCACTTTGGCCAGGGTGTGCCAATCAAGCGGTTTCTAGGTGCACCGATTACACCTGTGATACGAACATTTCTTTTTTTTCATTAACCAAATATATTACTAATCGTAATTGATTTCACATTAAACAAATAGAACCGATACAGTGATTCATTAACAAGATTTCAATTTTTGCGACGCCGTACATAACCTGTCTATCCCTACGGCAGGTCCCATACATGTCTCTGAGAACCTACAGAATACAAAGGAAATACAATACTTACTTGCATTGTGGACCAAGACTCTACACAAAACCAAAATGAAAATCTAAGCCAAGTAGCATGAACATGTGAAACCCGAAGAAGGAGGCTCACAACAGGCGTGGAGATGAAGATACTAACTGCCGATGAGCTGAAGTGCATACTGATCACTACAATCATGTGCAATGTAACGCCCGCGACAAAGGCAGACATCGGTAGCTAAATTATCTTGTATGTATGGACAAACTTTGTCCCAAATAAACCTGAAGCCATTAAATTACATCAACAATTAATCAAACCAACCAACCATGTTTCCACATTTTACTCATTTCAAATAATTCTCAACACAAAGCACTTTCTCGATCAACCAATTGCAACAACTTTACAGTCGCGTAAACAATAGTCAAACATAGAGAGCTGTCGGTGCCCCGCGGCCGCAAACTCTCTGGCTGTCTCCTTTCACAATTTCACATTATTGGTATATATCAATTTTCAATAAGCGATTTCGATAAACTTCCATCACTTAATATACAGCCGCCACATATTGCCTCGTGCCACTCACTTATCGCCCGGCCAGACACTCGCCCCGATACTGTCCTTATGGCCTGCATTCCCATCTACTGGTTGAAAACACAGCAATTTCCAAGCTTGGCGAGGAATGAAAAACTACTAAACATACAATTTGATCAGGTCCAAACTAAGCTGGCTGCAGTGGGCTCATGTTCTCAATTACTACACCGATTGACTCGTCATGACAATACAATGTCTTCCACGGTCGAATAATGTGCCACATGCAATATATTGACAATTTTCCACAATTCCAAGGTGTTTCTAAAGCTCTTTCCCTTGATAAGCCAAATCTCAAGTGTCCATCACGATGCGAATGGTGCCATGCTGCAACCATGCCTGTATCATTATTCTCTTTACCCAATTCAACTCTCATTTACCTACGGTTCATATTGCTACCACGGTAGCTGCATGGATTCCAATCAACAACTGAATATCCAACAACGACATCAATCAATCACATACAATCTCTCAAGATCAACACATGCCAAACAATTTTCACACATAATGACGACGTCAGAGAATTAGCCATAAATAGCACAGTGACGATTTTTCTTCGCTAACTATATGCAATAGCTACCCACAGATATCTGTACGCTTGCCAATACTTGAAGACTCTTACTTCACTTCTTTTACTCGAAATCAAGTTCAATAATCATGCATGAGTGTAAAAATTTCTACTTCTAAAGCAACCCATATGTAAACCTCTCTTAACCCATTTTAAATCTGAAAATCCAGAAAATAGTTAGGGTTTTTTACCTTGAAGATTTGGGGAGTTGAAGGCCTTGCCTAGGATCCCTTGGAATTAGGTGGTTGGGAACAAACTTTGAAGATGAAGAACTTCTCTCTATAAAGCCCTCGCTTCTCTCTCTAATTTTTGGTGGAGATGATATGATAAAATGAAGAAGAGGTGTGTTATATTAAAAAATGTTTGTCAGACGAAATATTACAAAATGCAAGCGCGGGTCAAAATATCGTCACTATCTGACTGTAAGAATATCTGCTCCGCAAGACATAAAATGGCAATTATTAAAATCGCAGTGCAAATGCGGACGCATATTATTCTCGCAGTCGCAAAATCACCACAGAACAACGTCTGTCCGCATATGGCTGCCACCCTGGCTGCGATTTTATTTCCTGACTTATTCTTGTGGTAACGTCAACGTCTCCGAAATTTCTGTCCCCTCTGTCTGTCAGCATGTGTATTTTACGGAAAATTTATTCTCTACATTTTGAAACTTAAATCCTCTGGCGGAGTCGAACGCTGGCAACTGGCTTCGCGCTGAAATTCTGCGCATTCTTTAACACGTATTGGACCGTAGCGCTAACAGCTACAAAAATTTTGCGGGGCCTTATGATGATAGGCTTTAATGCTCACGTCACATAAGACTTTTCCATTTGGGCCGGAAATGCCTTACACGAAGCGAAGTGCCCGTAGATATGCCAATCTGTGAGTCAAACCACCGAAATCCTTGCCATGCGAACCTGCTGAAAGAATGCTTCAGAATGCTGCAACCAGCAACGGCAGTAAACACAATGCACCGCAACATCTCATATACATCCACCTTTATAAATCCTTGTACAATATACCAACTCAACATAATAATCAACTCTGCTTCACTGGTGAAATCATGATTGCCTTAAGCAATATCTCCTTCAATACCTAACTTATTCCAGCAGCATTTTAATTACTAATCTGGGCCATCTTTATCTCAAATAACTGACCATTTCAATGATATATAAATGCTATGCCGCAAATAACATCATAGAACTTTTTTCAAAAGCTTGAGCTACCAACTAAGACCGAGTTATCATGTACCCTTATTTACCTGCAGATTCACTAGAGCAGCAGTGAAACCATCATTACTACAGTAACTTGTCACCTCAATATGCCCAGATGTTTATAACATATAGATACCTGCCGATAAAGTTGGCAGATCCTTGCAAACCATGCACTATACGGGCATAAATAAATGAATCTTCCTCCAGGGCCCCAGACATGAGCCAGTAAGAACTAACCATAGCATTGCATTCAACTTGATTCCTATACTCAAATGAACACTCATGTCTTTTTTTAAAATCAAACAAATAACTACATTAAATACGCTATCAATTCACACGAGTAATTAGCCCATTGCAACCCAATGCTTAAGCGAGTGTTCCCACTTTGCTCATGGCAGCTCTTCACACGACTCTCGAACATTTAACCATTCTCTCAAAGTCGTTACTTTATTCCAACTGCAATTCAACTACGGCAAATCTCTCGCTGTGCTATTAGCGTGCAGCGTAGTATGACCTAAATCAATCTGACAAATAAAATGCGGTACTCATTCTGCCGAGCGATACAGTACGATGACATCATAAAACATACTTACTATGACGCCTGCAATACATGCAACCTTTTAATGCGATGTCTTCTGGACGATAATAAAATGTAGAGTTTATTAGGGCAATGAGACGAGTCCCGACATCATACCATCTGGCCTGAAGTTTTCCAGAGCACTTTGGAGCTGCTTATCATCTACATTACAGGCCAAATCTGATATGACAAAACATGCTCACTGTCTACGTTGCAAATGAATCACTCGCTGGCCGCGAAACATATACGATGCATCACCATTTAATCCGTAATGACTAGCCTTTATGGGCCCCACGCATCTTTCATCATCGGCGGCCAGATGATTTAGTACATGTCGCTTCTTAAGATAATTAAACTTCATTCCCCGTATCTCATTTAGTTAATCGCTAAATAGGTATCTGCATTGAACGTATAGTGCTATTACCGCCCAATATCTTTAGATACATATCAACTGTGATTACGTTATCATTCTGCCGTGACAATTAAATGGTCATAAACCTTCTGCTTCCTTGCCTTCAACTGAATGTGAGAATTTAGTGCACCGTATACCTGTTGAAAGATATATAATTACAAACTAGCATTATGAATCAATATAGATGACATGCGGTAATAATGTGGAGCAAATTCTTGACTCCGCAAGGAACACGCGTCAACGAAACGTCAGCGCGCCGCAATGCAGTGCGGAATTATACACGAGTGAATCTGAAAGAAACATATGACGCCTAGGCTCAATTTAATAAATGAAAATACTATGCCAAGGTGAGGATTTCCTAAGCGATTACATAGCCTACCGTAGACAAATACGAAAGGCGTGGAGCCATTATGCATTTCAGCGAACTCTAAGTGACGGTCTGTGTCTCGTAATCTATGAACCTAGAGCTACGATACTGACTTGTCAGCGACCACTGAATTCGCCAATCGTAATATGTCGTGATAGTCCCAACGACTAAATTAGCCTAACACGTTGTGAAATATACAAGTTATGAATGTTAAAGATAAATCACCATCAGAATAAGAAAAATAAAGTGTAATCCGTGCGCTTGTACATACACAGTCAACACAATAACACGCGGGGCCGGAATCTTGGTCAACCTTGTTTAAAGAAGAATGCAGACAACGACTCTATATGTAAAAATATCTAAAAAAAGGAGAAACATCTACCAAAACTATCGGGAGATAGAGGAGAACGCCGAGGATCCCGCTGGAGGCTAAATAATGACACACACGCAAAAAAACAACAACAAATATCCTGAACTACGTAATAAGTAAAACTAAATGAAATGCGGAAATACAACATGAAATTTTACAGCGTACCATTGAATAAACCTACTACCGATGGAAGTGGAAATCGAACCCTCTTGAAACGATAATATAATGATGATAACAAAGCCGGTTCATGACAATAATTTCGAAATGCTAACAATAAGATGATTATTGTAAATATCTACAATTAAACTAACAACAAATAAACGAACCCGATAAAACAAATCCGGGGCAGAGTAGAATTTCAACCCTTGGTATTCACCGTACCTCTGGAGTCTCCGAAGCTGTTGCCGCCGGCCAGTGTCACCAGTCACCTCGGGATCTCCGGGTCAGACCCGATCCTATAACCTCGGGATCTCAGGGCTCAAGCAAGTAGTCCACCTGTGCTCGGAGATGCTTGGAATCGGAGCCCGTAGTCCCCTACCCAGCCTAACCGAGGATCTCGGATCGAACCGTGGTCCTGCGATGCTCGGGGATCTCGGGGTCAAGCTGTAGTCCCCCTACCAATAACTCGGGATCTCGGAATCACCCGTAGTCCCTGCCAACAACTCGGATCTCGAATCCGACCCGTAGTCCTACCGATAACCGAGATCTCGAAGTGGTCCACACGTTTCAATAAATCTCGGGATCTCGGAGAAATCCCCATCACGACAATGCCACTTCGATCTCACCGCGTCGAACGTCACTTGCATATACTCCAAGTAGTAGCCCATCACAAAACTCTGCAATACAGAGAAGTATAATTCTAGGTTTACCTGCCAATGACAAAAGAGAGGAAAATGAGTGTTTTAAGTCACAGGACTTAGAAGATATTTTTGCCTACACATCTGTCATGCTTTTCTAACTGCTACCGGGTAGGAATATCAAATTTAACAGCTAAAAATAGGAATATCACTCATTGAACATTTTAAGTAAAGTATGTGTTCAACAACCAGCGCATTTTCTTCACCTCGCGTCTAAAACATTTTAAGTATCCTGATATATCACAAGGGTGAGGGTCCCAGCGAAATTTAGACAAGCCAGCTTACCTCAAATCAGTATAAAACCGTAAAAAATAACCCTCTTGCCGCGAAATGTCGGCCTTCGCAAGTGTAGAAAATCCAATAGAGTCACATCAAAAATAGACGATTAGATTTTCAATCAAAATATCCAAAACCACCAAAACCACAGAAGTTGCCAAAATTTTGATGCATGTTTTGAAAATTATATATTGAGTTTCCTTATCTCATACGAGTCTAGGCGTATAAATTTTACCAAAATCGACTCTGTGCCCACTCCAATCAGTGTTTTCTTCAATTTAGGCAGAATTTCAAACCAGCACTTTAATCTTCCATTTACCGAAATTTAACCAAGAATTTCATGTTAAAATGATGTAATTAAGCCGCAAACACACTCGATGAATTCGATAAATTCAGCGGGCTCCCGTGAGTTTTCTCTCCTCTACGCGAAAATGGAGTTTTGGTATGAAAACATGGCCCCAGTGCCATAATAACCGACAGAGATTTATTCTGCAGCGTTGCCGATGCTGGCTGCATTTGCCGATGAACAACTTGAAAAAAACTAGCTCCTCTGCCGAACACAGAAGTAACCAACGAGACCCTTGATGACCTGCGAAAATTACCCATTATGTCGCAGCGCTCCAACATCCCTTGAACCACAAATTCCACCCCGCCAACGGGACCGCAGCGGTAAAACCGCAGCGAAGAATAACGCCAACGATGTTTTTCTCTATCGCATTACTGCGACGCAGAGAACGTAGCTGTAACAAAAAAAAAAAACGCGGTCCGCTCTTTGTGAGCCTTGATGCTTAAACATTGCGTACTACGTGAATCGCGACGTACCAAAGCGAAGCCTTGAAAACCCAATGCTTCTGGCTGCTAACTACTGCTGCATTTTCTGCATTTCTTCCAAGTTCAAAAACTCCTCGATATTCAATCAAAAGACTTATAATTCCATATTCCCAAAAACACAGTACATCCACGTCCAACAACATCAAAAACCATAATTCACATCGGAGAATAAATTTCTTAAAACTTTCCGAATTACACATCGATCAAAACGCATTAGGCGGCTTGTCCCTGAAAAATGACTGAAATTTCGTGAGACATCAAAATCGCATAAGCGAAGCTTCGAAATTGTGAATTCCATTTTCATTCCGAGTTAAAATCTACGCCTATGTTGGTCGCCAAATTAGCGCTGACATTTCAAGCCTAATTAATACGGACCTCGAAATATATTCGAGCAGCTCGACCCCGGGGGGGAATCACCTGGCGGCCGTAGGCCATCCCGAATTTTCGTTACAGCTACGGACCATTTTCTGACTTTAGCTCCCATTTGGGCAGTGTCCCAAAATGTTCAGGTAAATTTGACTCTCCAGCAGTACAGTGCGCAGAAATGAGCTTAGAAATAGCTAAATTGAGGATTGGAAATGAGAGGCGGGGATGCCGAAATATATCACTATGCTAAGCAGATTTATAGGAGCCCCTCCGAATTCCCGATGCGGAAATTTGGTCTGGATTGGAATACACTTATCATGTTAAATGCATTTGCATTACATTTATTCATTTCTGCGAAGCATTTTATCTGTATTTCTTTCACTTAGACTATCGCTGACAAGAAAAATAAGGTATTAATATAAACTTATTGCTTATTATTGATATCATCATTATCGCTAAATGCCAGTGCAAATACAAAGCACTACATCAATGCGTACCAATGAGGCTTCCTTTCTGTTGTTTCCGGAAACGCCAATTGCTCAGGTAAAACTGCCTGCGCCGTTGTAGACCCGAATCTCCCTTGTTACCTATGCTTTTTTTAGTCTTTTCCGCGTTTGATACTCTAATATCTGATATCATTGCTACTTATTCGGTAGGGGCTCTTGGTAATCCCGGAGTTGGTGAGGAGAATATTATAATGTGGGATGTTTCACCTAATAGCAAACTCGTAAGCTGTCTTTCTGATTTGTGATTTTGAAACAACAATGTAGTAGTAACCGATGATAATTGTGATTTGGTGCAGGCAACTATGATAATGTTAGGCGCATGACTCGAGTTGTGATAAATGACCTTGATGAGTAAAAGGATAGTTCATTCACCGTAAGCGATCACTCTATGACAATTCCTGCAATAGTGAATCATGATTCACGAAACTGAGTCATTTCCTTCAATGACATAAAGAATACTGACTAGAAACTCGAACGATAGTGCTCTTTGCGGGGAAGGTTTGGATGCGTCAACGAAAATACTTTTGCCCTTTTGCAAACCAAAGCGGCAATAGAAAACTTAAACCTGAAAGCTCAAGGCAAGAAATAATATATCATCAGAAAGCTAGAACATTATAACGATCAGTCCAACTGCAATTATTGTTGTATTTTTTTAAAAGGATGTGTGTGAAATGGAAGAGGCACCTTTTAGTTGCACCTATATAGAGGCACACCAAGATTTTATACACATATCACCATTCCTTGTCTATAAATTTGTACGTATTTAGATATGAAAATCGGATGGAAAAATCCAAATTTCTCCCTCTTTATGTTGTTGCATTATTTTCAAATAAACAGAAGTATCAATGTGATTTGCTCCGTGCATTGAAATTCGTGATTTGTAGTACTGCTATTACAAAATAATTATTCCATTCTATCCTGGGAGGAATTAATCAAAACCTTGGGCAACAGTGAGAGAGATTAAATTCCTTAAGGATTTTGCCTTGGCAAGCAACAGGCCTCAAGTTTTGTTTATTGAACTAACGTTTGTTTACTTCTCTGATTTTCTAATTTTGAACACAGATTTCTAACAATCTTAAGGAATTTATTATTTATTTTTGTGCGTATCTTTGCAAAAATGGCGTCTATTCAATTAGCCTGTGACAATTTTTAGAGATGTACTCGATGCGAGTTGTTGGAGGAAAGCCAATATCAAATGCCTTTCTATTGAGACAAGGTCGGTGATTCACAAATCAAGTGTGTGTCTATGAGGGTCAAAGATGTAGTTGCCACTTGACTTGAAATTACAGAAGCGCATATGGTTGCTAATTATAAAATGCAAAACATACTGAAAGTGAGGCAGTCTTGCTTAGAGAAACTAAAACTGTTACAGAACCCTGTGTCTTTGGTGCTCTTATGAGTTATACCATTTCTTTGGATGAAACATGGCCACTTGTCTTGTGTACAAATACAAGTAAGTAGATGACTCATTTGTCTGTTTTCGAGATTAACTATAAGAACCCACAACTAGTGGTGATCAAAGTTATGATTCAAAATGAAAGTCATAAAGTCCAGTGGATTTGTTTCCATCCAAATAATATAAACAATGACATGAATCATTTGTGACAACTAACGGTTGGAAATTCACAGTTTAATCACTGTAAAGGAAAACAGTGAAGGCAACGATTGAAGAAGAAACTGATAATATATCAGGTTCTACTTTCTTTACTCTATTTATTTTTAACTTTTTACCCTTGTGATTTAAGATATTTTGCTTCTATAAATATCGGGGTAGATATTTATTTTGTGATGATCTCATATTATATATTTAGAATATATATCCATCAGTAGGAATAATATGTATTTATGGTAATTTATTATTCCTTTGACTATATAAAAAACTATGAGCAGTTGATATAGAATTTGGTAACATGCATAAATTATGTGGAAGATTACTTTCAACATTGTAAGATATGAATTAGGCTTACATTGATACTTGAAAGTATTCTTGAGATCATGAATATATGATATGTAAATAAGAACATATATGTGTTTGATTAGAGAAAAAATCAAACTGTTTAAAGTGTTATAATGGTTTAGTTGGAAAACCATTTGGAAAGAGAATTAAAAATTCTCGTGATTTTCTACACACGTTATGGAGAATAAAATCTTCGTGATTTTTTACTCCTGCTTCGAGATCAAAATTTGCGTGATTTTTACTCGTTCGTTGAGATTAAAGTCTTTGTGACATTCTACTCATTTGTTGGAAATTAAAGTCTAAGTGACTTTATACTCGTTTTGGATATTATTCGGTTTGAAGATTAACAACTTCACCGTTTATTAAATTTGATTGTGTCACATGTTACTCGGTTTGAAGATTAAAAACTTCACCGTTTATTAGATCTAGTTGTATCAAATGTTATTTGGTTTGAAGATTAAAAACTTCACCGCTTATTAATTCTAAATGTGTCAGATTGGTTTGAAGATTAAAAACTTCACCATTTATTAATTCTGACTCTGTTGTGACACAAACAATAATTCTTATGGTTGGCTCAACAATGTAATAGGGGCATCGAATATGAATCTCATTTTTGATTAAATATGTTTGGAATATGGTATTATTCACCAAACGACTGCCCCTTCATTAGTGCAATCTAATGGAATTGCGAAAAGAATGAGTAGAACGTTAAAGGAAATGCTAAAATGCCTTGTTGTAATTTCTTGTTGACCCCAGATCTTGTGGGGAGAAGCTATTCTTACGGAATCCTTTCATATGAAAAATGAATAAAAGAAAGAAAACCGAACTTGAAATATTTTCAAGTGTGGGGAATATTTGGATAAAGTGCAAGTTCTTAAACCCAAATGGTTAAAATCGGATCGAAAAACTGTTGATTCGTTTTCATAAGATATGCAACAAATAATAAGGCATATCGTTTTTTGATTCAAAAATCAAAAAAATCCCGACATTCATATTAATACGGTAATTAAATCAGATAATGCTGAATTCTTTGAGAATAGTTATCCGTATAAAAGGAATGTGAGTCGTCTAGTGAAAAATCTAAGCGAACACGTAAAAAAGCAAAAGAAAGTACATCGATTGAGGTGAATCTAAGACATAGTAACCGTCAAAGGATAACTACTTCCTTTGGACTAAGATTTTCTGACATTCTTGTTGGAAAGTGAGCTTCAAACATTTAAAGAAGCAATGTCTTGCTCGGAAGCACAATATTGAAAAGAGGTTGTCAATAGTAAGATAGAATCCATGTTAAGTAATCATACTTGGGAAAATGGTTGATCTTTCTCCAGAAAATAAACCTTTGGATTCTAAGTGGATTTTCAAAAAGTAAAATGAAAGTTGATGGTGCTATTGACAAATATAAGGCAAGATTAGTTGTCAAAAGAGTTTAGACAACGAGAAAGCCTTGTTTATTTTGATGCATACTCACCGGTAACGATGATTACATCTACTCAGGTGTTAATAGCGTTAGCCGCGGTGTATGGCCTTGAAATCCATCAGATGAAATTAAAGAAAATCTTGTTCATAGAGATTTGAAAATTCATCGGTAACTGAAAATTTAAATGAATTCCGAAAAAGCGAAGGTAAATAACAAAGCACTGACAAATCACCCAAATAATGACATCGCGAATTTGGTAAATAATATTATCCAAATAGTTTCAAAAATTAATAATGTGTAAATAAAAGTGTTTACATTAAGAATACCTCAAGTCATATATATAGTCGTTATTTTGATTATATGTTGATGAAATATTTAAAATGTGGGGGCTTTTATCTTATGCATGACAAAAGCAAATGTCAGACGTAATGTCTAAATTGATATTTGAAACTCGTTGATATAGTAGTTGGTAAATTCATCAGTTGTTTAGTCTTAATGAAGACTAGTTGATGAAACTACTAATTCAAAAGTTGGTCACATGTCGTTCTCGAAAGGTCATTTTTCTTTAATGAAAATTTATATTGTTTGGTTCTTTTTTGAAATGATGTCACTTTGAAGGTTGTGACTTTTCATAAAATAATACGTTTGTACGTTTTAGTGTCGAAATGACCGTTCATGAACGGATATATTAATACATTGGTGTATAATGAGGTGAACCAACCGATGAACATGAACAAAATCCATTGCAAGTTGGATTTGTTTCATAAATAAAGGTGTTATAATTTGCATATCATATAGACGTATGAATAAATAGCCAAATGCTTGAAAATGGCAGAGTGATTGATAAATGTGTTATATATTAAAAGGTTGTGATCACAATTGACGCCATCTATCATTATAATATACTACATTAAGTGTAGTCAATAATATCAATCGAAAGTCGAGGCGTATTAGTCTACAACGTAAGGAAAGTTATTTAATTTTGCGATAATAAATGAGTTTTTGAAAATATTTGAAATATACTCAAATTATACTTTATATAATAAGTATCCGCTGATAATGGGGGTAAAGTGATGAAAATTAGATGCCGGATTTAATCGATTTTTTGTGCGTAGATAGCGATATGCAATTTGTAATAAATGCGTTAACCGCTGCGTGGAAAACTTCGAACTATAATAGGTAAAAATGATAACGCTTGTAGCTCTGAAACTCTTGAAAGTATTATATACCTTGATTTTTAACTTCATATGTATAGATTGTGATGTCAACGTGCTCATAGGGGCGTTAGAAATTATAGCGGAAAGTCTCGTCATATAAAACGCAGACATAGCGTTAGGCAACTACTTTTTAGTAGAATTATCACAATTGATATATAAAATCAAAGGATAATTTAGCGGATCCCGCTACAAAAACCTAAGGAGTTGAAATCATCTTAGGAATAGGATAGCGAGGACATAAAACAAATGTGACAATATTACCTAGAATTTTGGAATCCTGTAATCTAGGTTCAATGAAGCGAAATTAAGTTATGCGTAGCGGTTCAATATTATTGAATATAATATTTTAGTCATTCTGTGTTGAAGATAATGTTATTAACAAATTAAAATGTTAAGACGATTTTTCTAATGAACTACACTTAAGTTTGATGCAGTATAAATAGTGTATCTACGGGGATAGCAGCGTTTGAAATCACTTTATGTAGTGTGAGTGCTGAAAGCTGAGGAGGGTGCAACAGGCGGTGCAATGCCTTTTATGAGAATCGGGTGGTGTTCATGAAACTATGACAATGAGAACGAAGACGATTAGGGTTGTTATATTGACTATGATATGCAGAGTATACGCTAGCTGACAGTTGCTCCAGTCCTGCCGATTGGCAGTATCCGACATAAGACCCCATTACGGTAAGTTGAAAGTCCTCTTTGTCAGTGCGACAATCCTAACTGCCAGTCACGCGGTATTTTCATGCATGTTTTTCACATATACCCGTTCCTGAGGTATATTTTTAAAAAAGTGTGAAGAAATGGAAGAAGGCACGCACAGCCTTTTTAGATGCGCCTCTAAATATCACCATTACTTGTCTATAAACCCAGAGCTTGGCCCTCATATTTTAGACATGAAGTTAAATTAATGAAATTTACCATAAAATACTTGATGAGTAAGAAGGTGCATGATAATTTTCATATTGTTTGCTATTAGTCATAGTCAATTCCCTTTCCCCAATAAATACAATACGATTAAGAAATACAATATTTCTCATGCCTCCTTTTTAATGCTTTCTAGTTCTTGTTTTGTTGATTGTAGCTATGACTTCGCCCCTTTTTATTCTATTTGCAAATCATTTCTTGTTTGAGGGACAAAATAATATTTTATCCTTTTTTAGCACAGAGTCTTCACATGGAATATTAG
>JASVEL010013634.1:0-269036 GCA_032618575.1 Nicotiana noctiflora | reverse complement strand
CATTTTTGTATTTCGAGCTATTTTGAGATTGGAATGGAGTTGCCTTCAAGTTTTCTTTTTCTTTTCCAGTTGAATTCCTTTATATCTGGATGTTTCCAGTAGAAATCTTTTAGCTTATAACTCATTAATAAATGTACAACTAGAGTGCATATGTGCTAATGTGTCATATAGTCCCTTATTCATTTCTGCAATAGGACCATACTGTATGAACTATGATTTCTCATTTTTTTTGTGAAAGTTAAATACTTAATTGATTCCAGTGTTTGTTTTAGTTAGGCTAACTCAGTATTGCAGTTACAAAAATGGCAGGATATGTGAGCAAAGTCATGTGGATTTTATGTAATATTGAATAAGGTTAATAATATGTTGTTAGTGAATAATATTAGCCTAATGTTAGTTTTTAAGTACTAATGTATTTTCAACAGTGGTGAAAGAGGAGTTAAAAAATGGTTTTGTATCACGATTTAAATAGTCTAATTATCTAATAACATTAGCTTAAATAAGTTACGAAAAAATAGTTAGTTGGCTTTAGTAATAGTATCACCAAACTCTTGTATTTATTTAATCGTCAATTTCAGTAACCTTCACTAATAGATCAGGGTATAGGACAAATGTGAGCATGAAATAGAATGGACAGTGATCGATCCTCCACTCGTCCAAATGTTTTGTCCAACTTTGCTGATCTTTAAGCCCAGCGTATATGTTACTAAGAGTTCTTGCCCAATGAGTTATTGCATGGTTTGGGCTCCCCGGCCCTAAAATCAAAATCGGCACTATTTCGTTAGTATATAAACGGCCATTTGTGGTTTTCAATTTAGGTATCATTTTATCTAGTCTAATAATTGTTTTAATCGGCATAGTTTCAAAGTAAGTAATTCAGATACATTTTTATTTATTTACCTATTTGTCAAAAGTCCGAGTCTATGTTGGTCCAGTTTCAAATTAATAGAGCGGTTTAAAGATTAATTAGAGCATATAATTTATAAACATGTACAAAATCAGGTATTTTTAGCCATTTATAATAATTGAAGCGACCGTGCTAGAACCACGGGATCCGGGGGTGCCTAACACCTTCCCTCGGGTCAACAGAATTCCTTACTTAGAATTTCTGGTTCGCAGACTTCATTTGGAAAGTCGAAATTTCCTCGATTCGGGATTTAAATAAATTGGTGACTTGGGACACCTTAATTTATTCCAAGTGGCGACTCTGAAATAAATAGAATAATCCCGTTTCGAATATTGTCACTTAAATTGGAAAAACTCCCTTGCGCTCCTACCCCCGGGTAGCGGGCGCGCCAAAAGGAGGTGTGACAATGATCATTTTGATCATCTGCTCATCTTATTTATCAAGAAGTTTATTTGAAATCGATTGTCTATACGCTTTAAGCTTACCATAGACTTTGTCCTTCTAGAACTTATTATAATATGAGCATTTGCAGTGAGAATATTGTTACTTTCTTTGAGTCAACAAATGCGTCTGGCATGCTTTGCAATAAATTGCACATGAATTATCCTTTTATGAACTTCAAGTTCATATTATTTTATTCGGGGATCTCGATGTATAAATGATAATTTATTCCATGTAACTTTTCTCAACTGTTGTATCTTGTCTCCCCATCATGTTAGAAAAACTAACTTGTTTCCTCAACTTTGAGAACCCATCTTTGTGTGTTATGGTGTTAATCAAAATATACACTGCACATAAATAATAAGATAAAATTTTGGTTCATGACCCTGAACCACTTGTGAAGGAGAAAATAATATACTTTCGTATATAATGTATATCAAATTGATATATATATAACTTTGTTCTCATAAGCAATAGTTTAGCTATTAAGAGGAGGCACTCAATAAATTATTTTGCTAAACCAGCTATGATGTAGACCAACTTATCAAGATGACCTTCTTGAATAGAAAATCTGGAATATGCTCTAAATTAAATTATTGAGCAAGTTACCTCGCAAACACCATGTTGCGGGTTAGCAATAATCGCACATGTAACCATCTCATAGATGCATCTTATGTGGTATACATGGCAGGTGAATGAGCCCATATTTACCTTTGATATTTCCGGCATTCATGGGATTCAATCCCACTTTTAGTTGGTATATTAATTAATAAGAACATGCACATAAAAGAATTCGTAAAGAACTTTCTAGTTCTTTAATATTTACCCATGTGAATTCTCTTTATTTTTGCACATCATACTTAAATTGATATGAGTAAATCAATTATGTCAACTGAATAAATTATCAATATTGATAAACTTCAGGTTTACACCATGATGTGTGCAATTATGAATATACTCCAAGTTTATTATGATATGGGTTTTTATATCAATAAATATTCACTTCATTGTGATATTCTTTTGTTTATGTAGTACAAATTGGAGAATAAAGCGGGTAGCTTTTCACATACATATTACCCCGCTACAAGTTGTAGTAATAGAAAATATTAAATCTTTATTTTATTTATAGTCTCAATATAATCAACCGCTTTCGCGTATACTTTGGAAACTGAATATGTTTCTTTGAGACTTACTACAACGCAATACCTTGTTGGTAATCAATTGCGTTTCTCCAAAATATTGGTAATTGGCTCTTCCAGAGCTCTCAATTAATTGGTAGTACCACATAATCATCAACACATATATGGTGAATATCTCTTTTAAAGAGAAACTTATACCATTATGGTCATGGACAAAATTATATGCAAGATATGTTTCTTGCATTATTGTTGTCCTTTAATAATCACATTGCCAAAATATTGTGGCGTACAATAGGTACGTGACCAATGATCATTCATGCCATAATAATGATATTATTTTCTTATATCATCTCAAACCTCCTTCTAGAAGTGAGTGTGGTATATTCAATACCAATAGCATGTTTATATTCTTTCAAGAATGAATATATATTCATAAATCAGATGTTTTCTCATTCTCATCATGAATGGACCATAGTCATGTGCTTTATAAAATCTCATGTCAAATCGATGACAAATATTTTCACAAAGTGTGGGATTATTTTGAGAATTCTTATTGTTCTCATTACCACAAATGATGACGATTATAATTTCGTCTATTGTCACGTCCACATCCATTGATACCTTCACGGTAATAATTTTGTCTTCTTTCAGACTTATCACATATTGCTATCACATTCTCTTAAGGGAATGAGAATGGAGAAAATTCAATGGGACGGGTTTTAACTTCTTGTGCGCATGATCATCCATGACTTTGATCATGGCAAGACATAGAAATTTTACCACTTCATGTGGGTGTAATTTCTTAAAAACTCCATTAGAGTTATAATCAAACTTTATTGTCTTTGCCTGTATATAAAATAAAATTATAGAATTTCGAGAATTTGAAGAGAAAAGTAAAATACTTACCTTAAATCCAGAATTTTAATCACGAAGGAAGTTCATTGAAACAATTGACAATCATTAGGTTCAATCCCAAAGTTTCTACTCAATTGGTTAGAGTCTTGTGCTGATAACGTGCTATGAAATAATAAAAGAAGAAGAACAATATTGCAGAGAAAAGTAGGGAGAGAGAATTCTTATTGAATTTTGGGATGATTTACAATGGGGTAAGACTCCTATATTTATAGGAGAAATATGACTTAGTCACAAAGTAAAACTCTCCACAAGATAGACATTCGATTTATAACATAGACCAATTAATAAGTTAAAATTTTCTCTTTGGTTTAAGAATTGACGGGTTAAGAAATTGGAAAAAGACACTTTTACTGCATAAATATTTTTCTTGGATAGTACAAACTTCAAACTAAAACGTGTTAGTCATTAAACATTAATTTGAGAACATCTTGATCATAAGGTTCCTTCACGTTGGAGGACTTATATATAGAATAGATAAGGCAAAACAGTATGTGACCACTTAAACTTGCACCAAATTAATAATCAGATACATTTTACAATATTTTTAGAGATAATGCATAAATACCCCATCCAACTTGTTCTGAAAAGTCATTTACACACCTTAAGTTTACGAGTGTCCTAACACCCCACGATAGTTGAAAGTATTGTATTTATTTACTCCCTCTCACAGCCTGGTGAGCTGCGCGTGTTTGACAAACTAAATGAGCGCGTCATTTTAATGTTAATATAACATAACCAACGGTAAAATCTCATCTTCCCCAAATATTTACCAAAACCCATTGAAGAACCCTAATTTCTTCTTCTTCTTCCTCTTCTAATTTCTGTCGAAATCCATTGAAGTACCTTTTGAAGTTTCAATATTTGAAGGCAAAGATTATCGTTTCTACTTCCTAAGAACCCTAAATCATTTCTTTTAGTACTGTTATGATTTTGTCCTAAAATTGTTATGACTTAGCCCTAAATCCTTTGTTTTGATCCGATTTTTGAAAGCAATTGTAAATTAATTGACTTTGGTGTTATCTTGTTGTGTTGTAGTTGTTCCAATGCCTTCAAAAGAATTGAATTTGACAAGCCTTTGCACGGAAGAGGAAGAAAATGAGTCAAACGGAGAAATTCGATGCAACCATGGCTATGTGTTGCCTTTGTTAACAACTTGGACCCCTCGGAACCCGGGAAGAAGATATTGGGTTTGTCCATACTATGGGGTAAATGATTCGTAAGTTTGTTTCTCTAATTGAGTTGTGATAAATTATTATTCATTAATTTTCTTTTGTTAATCATCTTAGGGTCCTCGTTCTTGTGACTTTTGGCTTTGGAAGGATTTTGAAATTGATCCTAGATCCAAATTTGTTATTCCAAAGTTGCTTGAAAAATTGGGTGAACTTGAAAATCTTGCCAAGTCGAGGACTACTTTAAAGGTTGAAAATAGCATAGAAGATGACAAGATGAAGATGATTGAGGTTCAGTTGGTGAAATTGCAAGATGATATGGAGAAAATGAAAGAGAAGGAAAAGAAGTGGAAGAGTCAATTAATTAAGTCAAAGAGTAGGGAAAATGTACTTGTGGTTCATTATATTGGGGATGTGTATTATTCTTGTTGCTTGTGGGTATCCAGGAATCTCATTGAAAGAAGATGCAAATATGTTGCCATTGTGAAGCTAGTTTAGTTATCTCACTATGAAAGTAGTTGTTGGTTCATCTTTTAATTTGTATGTTTACAATGGAACTCTCACTTTTGTAGTTCTTGCTTATCAATGGAACTCTCAAGATGTATTTGTAGTTCTTGATTATCAATTGTTGTTTCAATACACCAAACGAGTCCAAAACTATTTAAGCTAACTCTATGGACTGCAAACACAATTCCAGCAACTTAATTGTATTCCAGCCGAATTTAATTGTATTCTAGTAACAAAACTGTATCAGCAGCAAAACATAACTGTATGAACTGCAAAATGTAGTATTCCAGAACTGAATTGTACTTTGTTACAAAACTGTTTCAGCAGCAAAAAAGAATTCCATCTATATCTACCTACATTAATACCTACATTAACTAGTCAACATACAGAATTGCATTCTATAGCTACTTCAATAGATTGCAATTCGGTTTTCAAACTAAATCAAAGCTTCATCAGCTGAGTTGATTTGCAGTGGTGCTTTCCTGGCTCAACTTAGCAGCCCTACACCTTGTTTCAATGATCTTCTTGCCTCTCAATTGGTGGAGCTGCCTAGTTGTCATAGTTCCCAAATCACAGCCCACCACATCTTGACCAGATTCCTTTTCAAAAGTAACATTACTATCATCCACAACTTGGCTGACATATTCTAATAGGGGGGAGGGGTCCACTATAGGTTCTTCAACCATGTGCTCTACATAAACCTCCAAAATATCCCCATTTTTTAAGTAATCACAAATGCCCATAAGGTCCCTATCAACTTTAATTACTACCAAAGCAGGACAATTAGGTGATCTAACATAAATAACAGCAGAAGAAGCATTGTAACCAAATTCTTTGACATAACCTAAAAACTCAAAATAAGAGAACCTATCAACATCTACATCAAAACAATCAGTCATCACCCTACCAATATAATCCTCCATTGCAAACGAATCCAACTTATCCATGGAGATTTTTCCACCATGGAAAAACCTTAGAGTAACAAGTACAAATGACATTGAAATACCTGAATATAGTAGAAAATAGAGATAATGAAGGATTAATATTTACTATTGGACCCCTACAGAATAAGCCAAATACATGCAACAAGAAAAAATTCAAAATTGGTTATTATTACACCTTCAAAATTGTATTTCTGTTCACGATTTTACACTGACAAGATTACAGTGAAGAAACTGGAAGCAAGTTCAAAATCCTAGATACGGATGATATTAAACAACCAAAAACAGAGATAACATTTAGGTTTGATGATAGAAAGGGTTAGGGTTTATGTGTTTACCTCCAAACTATAACAAAGAGAACGTTTGCAATTGATTCTTCGGATACCTTCAAGTTCGACGAAAACAAAGAGAACGGATCTTCAACCAAATTGTCAACGGAAACAAATACGAACAGAAGTAAAGAAGAAAGAACAAGGAAATAGTATGGATTTTACATACTTTTCTCTTCGATTTTGGTCAGGGTTCTTTGATTTGGGGAATTTTGACTGAGCGGTTAAAGGTTAGGGTTCGCTTATTTTGGGAATTTTTGACTGACGGGTTAAACAAGATAAGATAGGTTATATTGAGTTTAAGTGGTTTTAATTACGTGGCTTCATAATAGAAGCGCGTGTAAACCACTTAAATTATTATATTTGGTCCAGGTTGTGAGAGGAAGTAAATAAATACAATACTTTCATCTATCGTGGGGTGTTAGGACACTCGTAAACTTAAGGTGTGTAAATGACTTTTCAGGACATGTTTGATGGGGTAGTTATGCATTATCTCATATTTTTATTTAAACACCTTAACTTGATCAAAATTTATATTTTAAACACCTTCATATAGTGTGAACCTTAACTGGGCTAACAAAGATTACATGTCATACCATAAGGCTTTTATGATCTTACACGTGTAATTTGTGGGTCCCATATTTTAAAAATGAATTTATGGAATTATTCTGTTAAAAAAATCTTTATCTCCTTCTCAACCCAACCAAGTATCTTAATTTTATGGTATAGTCAGTTTTTACACTGGTTAATGAAAAATAGCCATTGTTTACGTAGTCAATGAAAAATAACCATTATTTTGCTGCAACGGGAACCGGTCCCGTATAATATACGGGAGTTTTAGTGCATTTATGCACGAACTCCAGTATATTATGTTGGACCGGTATACTTTGCTAACTCCTATAAAATTTGCAGGAGACTAGAGCACCATGCTCCAAACTCTAGTATATTATACTGGACAATTATACTTGTTGGAACTCCCGTAAAATTTGCGGGAGTTCTAGCATAATTATGCTTGAACTCCAGTAAAATTTTCGGGAGTTCTAGCATAGTTATCCTGGAACTCCCGTAAAATTTACGGGAGTTCAAACATATTTATGCTGGAACTCTAGTAAAATTTGCGAGCATATTTTTTTAAATTTTAAATAGTGTTTTCGCTCATATTAAAGTGATTAAATTTCGATGACTTTTGAAACATTATTTTTCAACCACAAGATGTAAATCGGCTATTTTTGAATTTTTCCCATTTTTTTTTTCTTCTATTTTAATCCAACTCTTCCTTCTTTTTAGTCTTATGTTCAATTAAATCGCCATTCTGTTCATAAAATACTTGGCCTCATTTCAAGAAGAAATTCTTATATGCCAGCGACACTGCCGTCGTTATGCCCTACTAGAGCACCAGCAACCCTGCATCTCTTCACAGATCGAAGGCACCAACGAGCAACAAAAATTAGAAAGATGCAGTCGGCCGCCAATCCAACATCACCTTTGTACAACTAGTGAGTTACCTACTTCTACCAAATCTCCTTAATCGATTCCAAACCTTAAACCCCAACCTCCAAATCACTTAGTTGCAACTAAGAAAAAATCAACCAATCTTCTGGCCACCTGTGACAACACCAGGCAAGAACCTTAGAAGAAAATCAATCGAGAAAAGGAAAAAAAATAGAAAATAAGGAGGAATTAGGGGAGGTAAAGAGATCGGGAATTATGGGGGTGGGAATAACAGAAAGGGGATAGAAATAGGGAGGGGTAAAATGAAGGAAGAGGGGTTAAACGAAAGGGGAATTACAACTTTCTATTCTTTTCCTTTTTTATTTTTTAAGTTAATATTTTTGTCTATTTTTAAAGGAACTCGGCATAGTAACGGGCATTATAAATGTGATTTGCATGTAGTTTGTCCAAGTCGGTTATGTTGTTATTACGTAGTCATAGTCAACGATCAATGTATCTTATTTATATATAATTAATCAAGTTGAGATGTTTAAATGAAAATATTGTAATTTGTTTATCGGATTGAAAATTGGGTTCAAATGGTCGTGAGGTCATTTTGCCAATATAAAGTGCATTTTGTTCTTACT
The DNA here is from genome assembly GCA_032618575.1 of Nicotiana noctiflora. NCBI lineage: Eukaryota > Viridiplantae > Streptophyta > Magnoliopsida > Solanales > Solanaceae > Nicotiana > Nicotiana noctiflora. The sequence continues at coordinate 260,610 of JASVEL010013634.1, read as the reverse complement.
GTGGAGGAAAACTTAGAGAAAGAATTCAAATTTCACCCAAAGCATTCCAATAAGTCAATTATAATAAAATAAAACTTAATTAAGAGACATCTAGAGAATTATTCATAATCCAATGACCAAAAGAAACCGCAACTTCAGAAATCAGGCTACTACTAAAAAGAGGATTACTAGACATCTCAAAACAAAGTCGTCGTCATAGAGGTCATCACCAAAAATTATATTTTCATGAATATCATCCCCAAGGCTGAAATCCGAATGTAAAACCTTTAAGAGAGTCATTAGGATATTTCATATCTTTAATATATGTCGAGAAATTCTACCATTCAAACTTCGTTGAGGCTAATGCTAGAGCACAGCCGCAAGTCAAGTGATAGAAGGTGAGACCAACCATCAAGAATAGTTTGGACGCCTTCATTTGTCATACCAGTTCTAATAAGTTCTAAATGGTTCAAGCCAATCAAGTTTTCTAGCGATAACTAAAGCCTCATCATTTCTTCCATCTTGTCCATCACAGTAATAACTTGCACGAGTTATTCTTTTTTTAAATTAATATATAAATTTATTACCACTTTTGAAGTTAGTACATTTGAGAAGGACATCATTACAAGGATTGAGAAATATGTCTGAAGTTTGCAACTAATTCAGTAAACACTACTTTTCTAAATCAAAATAACAAAGTCATGCGTTAAAGAAGATACTTCAAAGAGGCTCATATATTAGCTCGTTTGGTTTATTACTCTTGACTCGAAAGGTTGGCATTTGCCATCTGTCAGCATTGAGAAGACCTCTAACTTGACGTGGTAGGGAGTCAAAGTTAGTATATATACATGCCTCTTCATTTATGTGGCATAGAGCAACCATTTTATCCGCATCTTTGTTTGCTTCTCTAAAGCAATGAATGGTGAAAATACGATAGCTATCCACCAGTATTTTGAGTTCATTAATCTTTTTTGCAATTCTCCATAGTGTATCCCAAATTCCGGCGATGCAATTATGAATGAGGAGGGAGTCTGTCTCGCTAATGATAAGGGGTGTTCCCTTCTGTATGCACCAATTGATGCCAAACAACACGGCATATGCTTCTGCCCAGTTGCTAGTACCCTGCCGTAGTGGAATTGCATAGGCCGTAATAAATTTTCTATTGTTGCCTCTAATCACTCCTTCCGCTCCACATTTTCCTCTCATATAAGAGCCATCACTAGTGAGCTTAAAAAAAAGGATTGGTGGCCTGATCCATTTAACGATGATGAAAAAGGTTTCATGGAGTGACATGTTGCAAATGTTACACATATCTGTCCAATGTTCCCCAAATTTGATGTTCTTGAAGTTAGATTTAACCTTCTGTATAATGTTGATGGAAATGAGTTTGATAGATCTTGCAAAAGAAGGCATCTACATCCCATACTTTGAGCTACACCTGGATTTCCATAATTCCCATAAAATGAAGGAAGGAATGATTTTCCACATATACTAGTAGCTGAGTTCCTACTCTTCTGGTTCCAGCAAATAAGAAGAAGAGTTCTCATGGACACATTGTTATACTTAATTCTAATGGGGCCAACAAAATATTTCCATATTTTCTAGGCATATTGGCTATCACATAAAAGATGTTCGACTTTTCACTTCTGTTGCTTAGGGTAGGGCATATGCAACATGAGAAAATAGAAAGAAGATTGATACCAAACATAGATATTTATCATTAGTCAAGAGTCTATGATGCACTGCTTTCCATGTTAAGAATGACATTTTGAAAGGAATGTCCCTATGCCAAATTCTTGAGTCAAATTGACTAACTTGTCTTTTACGTCCGAGTATGTCCCAAGCTGTGAGATAGAGAATTTACCTTAATTAGAGCATATCCAGTGAGGGGTTTCATCAATTCCATCATCTAGAATTAAATGTAATTGGGATACCTGAAGCTTTATTTGATCAGGAGGTTGAACTTGGAAATAAGACCAGTTCCACTAACCATCATTATATATCTCTTTGATCATGATGTTTTGTTGAATTAAGTCATCCTCAACCATCTTGTAAAGGGGGCCAATGGGTGACCAGTTATCAAATCAAAAATTGATATTCCTTTAACCAACATTCCACAAAATATTCTGATCTACTTTGTCTTCTAAGTTACACAAAGATTTCCAACTGTGAGATTGACCAGTAGACCTGGGGATTGTAATATGATGAGAGTTATGATAGTATTTTGCTCTCATAAATAAGGATCATAGAGGATTAGTGGTTCTTAATTTTCACCATTGTTTCATAGTAAAAGACAAGCAAATTCTCTAGCCTTTTGAAGTTTGCTCCCTCTTCTTCTTATGGGAAGCAAAGATTGTGCCAAGAAACCCAATGGTGTTTTCCCCTCTCCTTTGTTCTAGACCAAAAGAATATGTTAATATACTTCTCAATCATGGATATAGTACCTTGGGAGGATGGACAACAGCCAATGTGTGAATGTTAAGAGCAAGAAGGACATGTCTAATAAGAGTAGCTTTTCCTCCAAAAGATAAGAATTTCAAATGCTACCCTCTGATTCTGTTGATCACCTCGTTCACCATATCAGAATAAAAAGATAATTTCTTTATTATTATATGGAGGAGACACCCTAGATACTTCATAAGAAAGTAATCATATCTCATTCCCAAGATTCTGCATACCCTTGTAGTAGTTCTTTGGGTTATGCCAGAGGACATAGTGAAGCGACATTTACTTTTATTTATTAATTGACTAAAAACCTTCTCATATTGAGCTAAGGTCTTCATAGTAAGTTGACGAGAGTAATTTATTATCATGACCCATTTTGCCTAACTAGGTCATGATGGCGCCTAATACCACAGTTAGACCAGCCAACTGCGAAAGTTTTGATTAAGTCTCGATTTTTAATTAACCAACCAAATATACTAGTGTTTTTCAAGTAAATAAAAGAAACTAGCAAGATCATATAGTACTCACAAACTCATACAACCCCAAAATAAATGTTCTGTACAGTGTTTGCTAGAACCCGGTGTCACTAGCTACGGGCGTCCAGTAGAGTATACGCAAAAATATACAAAACACTGTCCTACCGTCTGAATTAGAATAAACAGAAAAATCATAAATACAGGAAAAGGACTCATTCAGCTGCGAATCAGTATGAGGAAGAAGGCAGCTCACCGTAGAAGTCCCAGGAAGTGCTCACTAATATGCACCCGGGTGATGTCGAGATCCACTTGCCTCAAACCCTGTACATATAAGTACAAAAGTGTAGCATGAGTACGTAAATAACTTGTACTCAGTAAGTATCCTGTCTAATCTCGAAGAAGTAGAGACGAGAGGTTGACTCGATACTTACTAAGGTCAATTAGTATATATATAAATACACAAGTGTGAATATAGCATGATTAAACAAAGAATTTACAAGTAATGGCAGGTTATAACATATGGTGTAAGTCCAAAATACTTCAACATCAAATTTATCATTTATCAAGTGAACAATGGCAAAATGAAGCATTTATATAAGCTTTTTCACAATTAGCATGCGCACATAATACTGAGGCAACGACCCGAATCAACATAAATAAATGTGCACTTGCCGAGGGTCGACACCTATAGATGCATCTATTCATACCGAGGCAATCGACCCGATCCACAATTAAAGATAATATATATATCAAGTTCACATCAAATGACACGTAAGTAGGCAAAATATCAAATCAACGCAATTCAATTTATAGAAATAAGCTCATATTCTCCTTTTTAAGTCTCTAATAAATGCTAGGTGTTCAAGTCAACAATGTACCATAATAACATATTTAATGGGCATGATGTAGGTCCTAAGCTACCCGAACATCTAATATAGTAGCAGCTACGCACGGGATCTCATCACATAACGCGTGCGTAGTCCCCGCATTTAACAACAAGTACTCGACACGAAACCTAGGGGACAATTCCCTCTTACACGGTTAGAAAGGAGACTCACCTCACTCCGAAGCGCGCCTTCAACCACAAGACTAGGCACCAAGCTCAATTCAAAGCCGAACAAGCACCAACTAGTTTAAATAAGGCAAGAACTAATCAATAATTTCTCACAAGGTTGAATTCTAGCTAATTAAATAATTTTCCAACCTTTCCCGCAAGTTTACTAAATTTTGACCCCGGGCCTACATGCCCAAATTCTGAGATTTTCCAAGGAAATTATTCTCTATAACCTAAGGATTACTAATATGTAAGTCTTAGTTCATAACACAACTAATTAGGTGGTTAAATCATAGTTTTTCTAAAACCCTAAGTCTAGCCTTAACCCTTGATTTTATTTGATATTTTTGGTGTTAAATCTACCTAATGTTCATGTATTTAAGCTAAGAGTGTGTGGGAATTACTTACCTTGTGAAAATAGGGAGAAATACCCTCTCTGAAATCTCCAAAATTGCCCAAGTGATGAGAAAATGGAGATAAAACATTTGAGCCCGTATTAAATGACCTCACTGCCCCCCTGCAATTTTCGCTTCTTCGGTCCCGCATATGCAGAAAATAAACCGCTTTTGCAGTTTTGGATGAGGGTTGGTTAACCGCATAAGCGGAACCGCTTATGCGGTTCTAGGGCCGCTTATGCGGTTTTTTCCCCTTGGCCGTCTAACCGCTTCTGCGATAGAAGACTGCTTCTGCGACCACTGCTTCCGCGATAAAGGGGCCGTTTCTGCGGTCTAAGAGCCGCATAAGCGATTTTGACAGAAGCAGCAGATATTGCTCCTTTTCAACTTCTAGCTTCGCTCGGACCTCGACCATACCGACAAGTCTGAAATCATGAGGCAGACCTAGTCGAACCTTCGAAACACCCAAAACATTATTAAATTACAGAATAGAACCCAAAAACCAATTAATCAAATCTAATAAACTTCAAGTTCTTAATTTCCTACCAATGGGTCAAAATACCCTTAAACTACTCGGATTGACGCCAAACTTTACGGGTAAGTCTTATATGATACTTCAGACTCGTACCAAGTGTCGAAATCAAAATCTGACCCCGATACCTATAAAAACAGTAATTTCTTAGTATTTTAATTCTTTGAAGCTTAACTTAACAGTTTTTACGAAAAAATCCATTACTCGGGCTAGGGAGCTCAGAATTTGATTCCGGGCACACGCCCATGTCCCATATTTTTCACGGACCCTCAAAAATTTCCGGATCGCGATTCGAAGTCCATTTTCCTAAAATATTAACCGAAGTTAAACTTGGCATTTTTGAAGATATTTAATGAAGCGAATAAGATTATTCTTGCCTGAAATTCTTCTAACTTCCGAACCACCTGCCCCCGCAAGTCATAACTTAGCTAAAGCAAAGGTGAAAAGGATTATTTAAGGGAACGGGGTTTGAGACTGCAAAACGATCAGTCAGGTCGTTACATCCTCCACCACTTAAACAAACGTTCGTTCGTGAACGAATATAGAAAGGTACATGGACTGCTGATAAGTGAGGATGTCGGCTCCGCATGTCCTCCTCGGACTCCCAGGTCGCCTCCTCGATTGGTTGGCCCCTCCACTGGACTCTCATTGCAGAAACCCTCTTGGACCTTAGCTGGAGGTCCTGCCTATCAACAATGGAAACTAGGTCCTCTTCATAACCCAAGCTCTCTTGAATAGTCGGCATGGTACTTCCGGAACATCGATACATGGAAGACTGGATGGACTCCTGATAAACTGGGAGGTAATGCAAGCTCATAGGCAACCTCTCCAACTCGCCTCAACTCAAAGGGGCCAATAAAATCTCCGCCAAGGGCAAAAACTGATCCCACTGCCCTCCAAAGTCAATCACACATGGTCTAAGCATATCCTTTAAAATCTTAATTGTGCGATCTGACTGTCCGTCGGTCTGAGGATGAAATGTCGTGCAAAGCTCCACGCGGGTCCCCAACTCTCACTGTACAGCTCTCCAGAAATGGGAAATGAACTGAGGGCCTCTGTTTGATATGATGGAGATCGACACACCGTGCAATCTCACTATCTCCCGAATGTAAATCTGGGCATACCTCTCTGACGTATAAGTAGTCCCCACTGGAATGAAATGGGCATACTTGGTCAATCTATCCATAATAACCAACGCCGAATCAACCTTCCGCTGAGTCCGCGGCAACCCAACTACAAAGTCCATAGTGATGTGCTCCCACTTCCATTCCGGAATAGGCATCTGTCGAAGAGGCCACCTGGCCTCTGGTGCTCATACTTGACTTGCTGGAAATTTAAACTTCTAGCTACATACTCCGCAATGTACTTTTTCATCCTCTGCCACCAGTAATGTTGTCTCAAGTCACAGTACATCTTCGTAGAACCTGGATGAATGGAGTACCTCGAGCTGTGGGCCTCCTCCAGAATCCTCTCTCTCAAACCATCTACATTAGGAACACATACACGGACCTGGAGCCATAATACACCATCCTCGCCAATAGAAACCTCCTTGGCGCCTCCCTAAAGCACCATCTCTCTGAGGACTGCTAGATGCGGATCATCAAGCTGTTGGGTCAATGAAGACTGTGGAACCGCACATGCTAGGACCCGGCTGGGCTCTGAAATGTCCAATCTCACAAGTCTGTTAGATAGGGACTGAACATCCAAAGCTAGTGTCCTCATCTCTACAGGAATGAATGCTAAGCGACCCATTCTCTCCGCCTTCCTACTCCAGGCATCCACAACCACATTCGCCTTGCTTGGGTGATAAAGAATGGTAATGCCATAATCCTTCAGCAACTCGAGCCACCCGCGCTATCTCAAATTAAGGTCCCTCTGCTTGAACAAATGCTACAAGCTGCGATGGTTTGTATAAACCTCACATGACGCCCCATATAAATAATGCCTCCATATCTTAAGAGCATGAACAATTGGCCCCAACTCAAGATCGTGCACAAGATAATTCTTCTCATGAACCTTCAGCTGATGAGAGGCATATGCAATAACTCGCCCCTCCTACATCAATACACACCCCAAGCCAATGTGAGAAGTAGCACAATATACCGTATAAGTCCCTGAACCGGAAGGCAATACAAGAACTGGTGCCGTGATCAAAGCCGTCTTGAGCTTTTGGAAGCTCTCCTTACAATCATCGGACCAACAGAATGGGGCCCTCTTTTGGGTCAATCTGGTAAGAGGTGATTCAATGGATGAGAAGCCCTGAACAAATTGCCGATAATATCCTGCTAACCCTAGGAAACTTCTAATATCGGTACTGAAGTGGGGTGTGACCAACTCTGAACTGCCTTGATCTTCTTAGGATCCACCTTAATACCCTCTCCTGACACGATATGCCCTAAGAATGCCACTGACTCTAGCCAAAACTCACACTTGGAGAACTTAGCATAAAGCTTCTGCTCTCGCAAGGTCTGGAGCACTACCTTCAAGTGCTGCTCGTGCTCCCATAGGCTATGTGAATATACCAAGATGTCATCAATGAAAAAAATGATGAAAGAATCAATATAGGGCATGAACACTCTGTTTATCAAATCCATAAATGCCGCTGGAGCATTAGTCAAGCCAAATGACATCACCAGGAACTCATAGTGGCCATATCTCGTCCGAAATGCGGTCTTTGGAACATCTGAATCCTGAATCCTCAACTGATGATACCCCAATCTCAGGTTGATATTAGAGAACACCCTAGCACCCTACAACTGGTCGAACAAATCATCAATGTGGGGCAATGGATACTTATTCTTGATCGTGACTTTATTCAACTAGTAGTAATCAATGCACATCCACATAGTCCCATCCTTTTTCTTTACAAACAGCACTGGCGCACCCCAAGGTGATACGTTGGGCCTAACAAATCCCTTAGCTAACAACTCCTCCAACTATTCCTTTAACTCCTTCAGCTCCCTGGGAGCCATACTGTATGGTGGGATAGATATAGGCTGAGTGCTTGGAGCCAAGACGATACAGAAATCAATATCGCGATCCGGAGGCATGCCAAGAAGATTAGAAGGAAAAACATCAGCGAACTCTCAGACTACTAGCACTGAATCAATCGTCGGAGACTCTGTAGTGGTGTCTCGAACATAAGCTAAGTAGGCCAAACATACCTTCTCAACCATGCGTTGAGCCTTCAAGACGGAAATAACCCTGCTAGGTGTATCCATAGTGGAGCCCCTCCACTCCAGTCTTGGCAACCCTGGCATCACTAGAGAAACAGTCTTGGAATGGCAATCTAGAATGGCGTGATGAGGAGATAGCTAATCCATGCCCAGGATAACCTCAAAGTCGATCATATCAGGCAACATGAGAGCTGCCATAGTCTCAAAACCACCACAGAAAGTAACCACACAAGACCGGTAGACCCGATTCACAACCACAGAATAGCCCATAGGAGTGGACACATGAACAGGAATACCCAAGGGCTCAAGAGAAGTGGCCAGGTAACGAGCAAACAGAGATGATACATATGAATAAGTGGAACCTGGATCAAATAATACCGATGCATCTCTGCCACTGACGAAAATAATACCTGTGATGACGGCGTCTGAGGCTAATGCATCCGGACTAGCCCGGAGAGCGTAGAATCTAGCTGGAGTACTGGTTGTCTGGACTCCTCCTGACTGAGGAGTAGCTGGCTGACCTCTCTCTGTCTGGCCTCCACCTCTGGATCGACCTCTACCACTCTGCCCTCCACCTCTAGATGGCTGGGCCGCTGGTGCTGGAGTCGTGGGCTGCTGCACATGCTGTATTGCCTTGCCCCTAAGCCTGGGGAAATATCTCTTCATGTGGCCTAGATTGCCACACTCAAAGCAATGTGGTGTGGCGGCCTGCTATCCTGATGACTATCCCTGGTGGCTCGTAAATCATGTGGGAGGAGCCTAAATAGCTGGCGGATGAAATTAAGTCTCTGGCATAACACTGAAGTACGGACCAGAAGAACCCTTAGGACCTGAATACCCACTGGTAGAACCCTGAATAGCTGGCGGGCCGTAGGAACTCTCTAGTATGACGCTGAAATACGGGCGTGCTAGATCACCCCGGGCGGGAGTTGGTGGTGCTGAAGATGGGGGCCTACTGGCTGTCCCCTCCCAAACTGGCCTCTACCCCTAGCTGGGGCACCTCTGAACTCTCCAAGGAATCTGGCTCTCTTGTCCTGCTGCATCTTCTCCCTATCCCTTTGACGATAACCCTCAATTCGGCGAGAAATCTCGACCACAAGCAGATACTCTATACCTATCTCTACCTCCCGGGCCATCCCCGATCGAATACTAGGCTGCAATCCAGCAACAAACCTCTGCACTCTTTCTGCTTCTATCGGAAGTATCATGAGTGCATGGCGTGATAACTCAGAAAACCTCACCTCATAGTCGGTCATAGACATTTGACCCTTCTCAAGGTGCTCAAAACGATACCGCAGCTCCTCCTTCTCAGAAGGCGGAATATACCTGTCCAGAAATAACTGCACAAACTGACCCCAAGTGATGGGAGGTGAACTGGTGGGCCTACCAAGAATATAAGACTGCCACCATCTCCGGGCCCTACCCTCAAGCCGAAAATTAGTGAAGTCAACTCCATGTGACTCTAATATCCTCATAGCGTGCAGTTTGTCCCTGCACCTGTTAATGAAATCCGGAGCGTCCTCATGGCGCTCGCCTCCGAAGACTGGGGGGTGAAGTCTGGTCCATATGTCTAGTAGCTTCTACGGATCGTAATCCACAACTAGCCTAGGCTAGGGTACAGCTGCAGCAACTGGCTGAACCCCCTCTGCAGGTTGGGCACCCGGAGTATGATATACTGCTGCTGCCTAAACTGGAGCCTGAGCATTAGGGGTCTGTGCTCCCCCTCCTGCTTGCGAAGCTGTTGGATCTGCTGGAAATAAACTAGCCTGAGTCATGGTGTCCATGAACAGAAGCATACGGCCTATGACCTCCTGGAATCCCGACGCAGTCATGAAATCCGCCGTATAGGAATAGGTGCGGGCGCATCGCCCAGCTCCTCAGTAGTGGGATCCCCCACAGGGTCTGCTGGTGGTGCATCAGGAATAGCTTTGGGATGCCCTCGTCCCCTACCAGGGGCCGACACCCTCCCCCGTCCTCTACCTCGACCTATGGCAATGGGGGGAGCAGCCCCTCTCTTGGTCCAGAACGTTGGCGGCTACGGGTCCTCACCATCTGCTAGAGAATAAAAGAGGAAACTTAGTACACTTACCCTTGCACGATGAAAAATGAATAAAGAGTAGTCTTTCCTAACACCCTATAGCCTCTCGAAGATAAATATAGACGTCTCCGTATCGATCTAAAAGACTCTATTAGGTTTGTCCGTAACTTGTGAGACCTACGTGAACCTAGTGCTCTGATATCACGTTGTCACGACCCATTTTGCCTAACTAGGTCATGATGGCGCCTAACACCACCGTTGGGCTAGCTACTGCGAAAGTTCTGGTTAAGCCTCAATCTTTAATTAACCAACCAAAAATACTTTGTTTTTCAAGTAATAAAAGAAACTAGCAAGATCATACAGTACTGACAAAGTCATAAAACCCCAAAATAAATGTTCTCTACAGTGTGTGCCAGACCCCGGTGTCACTAGCTACGGGCGACCAGTAGAGTATACACAAAAATATATAAAACACTGTCCTACTGTATGAATCAGAATAGATAGAAAAATCATAAATATAGGAAAAGGACTCCTTCAACTGCGAATCGGCATGAGGGAGAAGGCAGCTCACCGTAGAAGTCCCAGAAAGTGCTCACTGATATGCACCCGAGTGATGTCCGGATCCACCTGCCTCAAACCCTATACATTTAAGTACAAAAGTGTAGCATAAGTACGTAAACAACATGTACTCAGTAAGTATCCCGTCTAATCTCAAAGAAGTAAAGACGAGAGGTCGACTCGATACTTACTAAGGTCAATTAGTATATATATAAATACACAAGTGTGAATATAGCATGATTAAACAAAGAATTTATAAGTAATGGCAGGTTATAGCATGTGGTGTAAGTCCAAAATACTTCAACATCAAATTTATCATTTATCAAGTGAAACAGTGGAAAAATGAAGCATATATAAGCTTTTCCACAATTAACATGCGCACATAATACCAAGGCGATGGCCCGAACCAACATAAATAAATGTGCACTTGTCGAGGGTCAACGACGCGCTTATAGATGCATCTATTCATACCGATGCAATCAGCCCGATGCATAGTTAAAGATAATATATATATCAAGTTCACATCAAATGACACGTAAGTAGGCAAAATATCAAATCAACACAATTCAATTTATAGAAATAAGCTCATATTCTCCTTTTTAAGTCTCTAATAAATGCTAGGTGTTCAAGTCAACAATGTACCATAAGAAGATATTTAATGGGCATGATGTAGGTCCTAAGCTACACGGACATCTAATATAGTAGCAGCTACGCACGGGCTATCGTCACATAACGAGTGCGTATTCCCCGCGTTTAGCAACAAGTACTCAACACGAAACCTAGGGGGACATTCCCTCTTACAAGGTTAGAAAGAAGACTCACCTCACTCCGGAGCGCGCCTTCAACCACAAGACTAGGCTCGAAGCTCAATTCGAAGGTGAACAAGCACCAACTAGTTTAAATAAGGCAAGAACTCATCAATAATTGCTCACAAGGTTGAATTCTAGCTAATTAAATGATTTCCCAACCTTTCCCGCAAGTTTACTAAATTCTGACCACGGGACCATGTGCCCAAATTCTGAGATTTTCCGAGGAAATTATTCTCTATAACCTAAGGATTACTAATATATAAGTTTTAGTTCATAACACAACTAATTAGTTGGTTAAATCATAATTTTCTAAAACCCTAAGTCTAGCCCTAACCCTTGATTTTATTTGATGTTCTTGGTGTTAAATCTACCTAATGTTCATATATTTAAGCTAAGAGTGTGTGGGAATTACTTACCTTGTGAAAATAGGGAGAAACACCCTCTTTGAAATCTCCAAAATCGCCCAAGTGATGAGAAAATGGGAGATAAAATATTTGAGCCCGTATTAAATGAGCTCACTGCCCCGCCATGATTTCCACTTTGGCGGTCATGGAACTGCTTCTGCGGTCCTGCATATTCGGAAAATAAACCTCTTTTGCAGTTTTGGGCGAGGGCTGGTTGATCGCTTCTGTGGTCTGGGCGCCGCATAAGTGGAACTGCTTATGCGATTTTTCCCCTTGGCCGCATAACCGCTTCTGCGATAGAAGACCGCTTCTGCGACCTTTAGTTCTGTGATAAAGGGGCCGCTTTTGCGGCAACCGCTTCTGTGTTCCAAGAGCCGCAGAAGGGGGTTTTGACAGATGCAACAAATATTTCTCCTTTTCAACTTCTAGCTTCGCTCGAACCTCGACTATTTGACGCTTTGGGCTCCCGAGCCCCGCCCGAACATACCGACAAGTCTGAAATTATGAGGCGGACCTAACCGAACCTTCGAAACACCCAAAACATTATTAAATCATGGAATGGAACCTCAAAACCAATTAATCAAATCTAATGAACTTCAAGTTCTTAATTTCCTACCAACGGATCAAAACACCCTTAAACTACTTGGATTAACGCCAAACTTTACGGGTAAGTCTTATATGATATTTTTGACTTGTACCAAGTGTCAAAATCAAAATCCGACCTTGATAACTATAAAAACAATAATTTCTTAGTTTATTTAATTCTTTGAAACTTAACTTAACAATTTTTATGAAACATTCCATTACTCGGGCTAGGGACCTCGGAATTCGATTCTGAGTACTCGCCGAGGTCCTATATTCTTCCACGGACCCTAAAAAATTACCGGATTGTGATTTCAGGTTTGTTTTCCCAAAATGTTAACTGAAGTCAAACTTGGCCTTTTTGAAGATATTAAATGAAGCGAATAGGCTTATTCTTGCCCGAAATTCTTCTAACTTTCGAACCACCCGCCCCCAAAAGTCATAATTCAGCTAGAGCAAATGCAAAAATGATTATTTAAGGGAATAAGGTTTGAGAATGCAAAATGACCAGTTGGATTGATACATTTATACTACTACAAAAAATAATAGTGTCGTCAACAAAAGATATGTGGTTGATATTAGGCCCCCGTACATTCATATAAAAACCTCTATATCTACTGTTAGAATGAAGATTATTAAGCATTTGCAAGATAAGTTCAGCAGTTAAAATAAAAAGAGAGGGGGAAAGATGATCTCCCTGTTTAAGACCTCTTCCAAATTTAAAGAAACCTTGCTTGCTACCATTAACAAGAAGAGAGTACCAATTATTAGAGATAAATATGTATATAAGATCAATCCATTCTTCTGCGATTCCAAGTTGTCTAAATATAAAACACAAAAAAGGCCATGAAACTCTGTCAAAAGCCTTGGCTATGTCTAGTTTAATAACCACATTGGATCCTTTCTTTGGCTTTCCAATGTCATTGATGATTTCTTGAGCTAGTAGGATGTTTTCAGTGATGGCTCTGCCTTTAACAAAACCACTTTCATTTTGAGTGACAATTCTAGGAAGAATTCTACTTAACCTGGAATTAATCACCTTGGCAATAATTTTGTTAAAGACATTACATAAACTAGACGTCTAATGCCAGATAAACTTTGTGGTGCATCAACTTTGGGGATAACTAATATACAAGTATGCGAAAAAAATTTAGGAGGTGTGGCTCTATGGAAAAAGGATACTACTGCTCTATGAAGGTCTTCTGCAGTAATGCTCCAGCATATGTGGTAGAACCTACCAGTGAAGTCATCATGACCAGGAGAGCTATCTTGATCAATAGCAAGAACATAGTCCTTAACTTCTTGGAGGGCAGGGATAGCATTTAATGTAATATTATCTTCACCTGACACTATTTTGTTAACGACATTCAGAACACTATTGTCCTCCTAAACTTCTTCAGTAGTGAACAACAACAACAATAACATACCCAGTAAATCCAACTAGTAGGGTCTGGGGAGAGTAGAGTATACGTATACCTTACTCCGACCCCGAAAAGGGCACAGAGACTGTTTCCATGAGAGTCTTGGCTCAACAGGGAAGGCAATAATATCATAAAAGAAATAAGAGAAAAGATATGTAACAATAAAAGATACCAGAAAGAAAATAATCACAGCAAATAAGTGAAAGGATAAGAACACCAAAATATGCAATAAACCAATGCGAATACAACAAAGATCGCTAACAAACCTACCGAAACTCTAACAGACTACCCGGTACAAAGAGGGAAGAACTCTCGACTAACCCCTAGTCTACCACCCTAATGGTCGACCTCCGCGTATTCCTATTAAAAGACATGTCCTCGGAAATCTGTAGTCGTGCCATGTCCTGCCTGATCACCTCGACCTAATACTTCCTAGGTCACCCTCTGCCTCTTCTCGTATCTACCAAAGTCAACTGCTCATACCTCCTAATCGGTGCATCTAGGATTCTCCTTCACGGGTGTCAGAACCATCTAAGATGTGATTCCCGGATTTTATCGTCCATAGAAGCCACACCCACCCTCCCCCAAATATTATCCAGCCTAGTGTGCCCACATATCTATCTCAACATCCTCATTTCTACTACTTTCATCTTCTGGATATGTAAATTCTTGACTGGCCAACACTCAGCTCCATACAACATGGCCGGTCTAACCACCGCTTTATAGAACTTACCTTCGAGTTTCGGTGGAACATTCTTGTCACATAAAACTCTAACATTCATTTCATCCACCCCACTCCTATACGGTGCATAACATCCCCATCTCTCTGGATAATTTACCCTAAGTACTTAAAACTTTCTCTCTTAGGGATGACCTGTGAGTCAAGCCTAACTTCCACGTCTGTTTCCCCCGTCACGTTGAATAAGTGCTCAAAATATTTGAGGACATCATTAGCAACATCTTTTGTACCTTCCACTCAGTTTCCTTCTATATCTTTGATCTTCTGAATTGCTAGTCACCTTCTCTTGTTCTTAATGACACCGTGAAAGAAAGTTGTGTTGGCATCTCCCTATTCTAACCATTTGACTCTAGCCTTCTGCCTGAAGATATTATCTTGGAGTTTTAAGAACCTGGTGAATTCAGCTCTGACTTTAGAGAGTTTCATTCTATTTTTTTGGTTGTTGTTGGCTAAGTAATATTCTTCCAGACTACTAATGATGATCTCTAATTTCTTAGGTTATTCATATATGTTTCCAAAGGCTTCCCCCGACCAATGACTAAGGGTCTTGCATGTGTTTTTTATTTTTTGATGGAGAATATAAAGGGGATTTCCAGATACCTCAAAGTCCCATGCTTGTTTAACCACGTGCAAAAAATTATCACGATCAATCCACATCTTTAAAAATTTGAAGTATATAATATAATCAATATATTGACTTTGCAAGTTATGAGAAGAGAGCTTAATTTGAACAAGATCTAGACAAATGAGCCACAGAGGTTCCCCCAAATTGGTCGAACCAATCTGAGTTGTATACAAGTATGTCAGCCTCTTCCATATGGTGTTATAAGGGTCTCCATTATCACTCCATGTAACTGAGGAGCCAAGAAAACCTGCATCTTGAAGATCACAATCAGTTAAACAGGAAATAAATTCTAAGTTTTCCTCTGGTCTGTAGGGCCTTCCTTCGATCTTTTCTTTAGTGGAAGTGATGACATTAAAGTCACCAAAAACTTCTCAAGGGCCAGTAATTCTGTTGGAAATGGTTCGCAATTCATCACAAAAAACATTCCTTAATTGTTCATCACATTTGGCATAAATAATAGATATATATAAAGGAATATGGCTTTGTGATTGAATTATGTGAACCAAGACATGTTGCTCATTATCTTACAATATATCAAGAGTGCATTCATAAGACCAGAAGATCCAAATATTGTTAGAGCAGTTGTGAAAGCATGATTGATATCCCAGTTTTCTTTTAAATTTTTCAATATTTCTAGCCCCCACCATAGGTTCCTGAATAAATATGTAGGGGATTTTATGCTCATTTTTAATGATACTCAGTCTTTCAGTAGCACCTTGGGATCCTATCCCCCTTATATTCCATGAAAGTATGCTAATCATGGGAAATATTAGGGGATAGGTTTTTTCTATAACTTTTGTTGTCTATCTCAACCATAGGTGGTCGAACAAATTTCTCATCAAAGGTTTTGGAACCATTTCTGGGATAGATTGTTGTTGTAAGTAATATTTTGTTGGAATCGTATGGTAGTATTGGCCACATAATCCATATTCAAGGACTATTTAGTCCTTCTAATAAACTCATCATCAGACTTGGAAGAGTCATACTCTTCTAATGCGTTGTCCATAGCAATATCTGCCATTCCGTCTTTGTAAGAAATATCATCAAAATCAGTATTTTCTTCCAACATGTCATAAGTATCTTTTAAGGTGTTGTTCTCAATATCTAGGGAAATCAGTATTTTCTTCCAACATGTCATAAGTATATTTTAGGGTGTTGTTCTCAATATATAGGGCTGGTTCAATATCCCCATTATAATCTTGATCGCTAACACTATATTCTCTTCCAATGCATATTCTTGGTATGAGCAGTGAATTCAAATTGAACACGTAGCAATTTGCAGGTATCTATGTTGATGCAATTATTTTTCATTTCCTAATGTGACATTAGGTGGAATGAATGCTTTTGAAATGAATTTTTTGGGGTTTTCTCGACGCAGTCTGTTTTTTTCCTTCTTGAACTTGTAGTAGTGAAAGATCAATTTCTGTGCCCTTTTCTTTTTCTATTGAAAAGATATTTTTTTTGTCCTGCTTTCATTTACCAGCATTGGTCTTTATCTTTTGAAACTTATTTTTCTTTTTCCTTTGTTTAGCCTCCAGATCTTTATCCAATCTATGTGTTTTGTTTCCATATGGTTGATCTTATTGCCCTCTTGTTGGATATTATACATGTTGTCAGGCCTTACTACATCCATGCTTTCCGCCTGGCCCTTGAATTGTGATTTACTACCATAGTAGTGTTAGTAGTCTTTATTTTAGTAGTTTGTGTTCCTCCCTATTCAACATTAATATTTTTGGTTTTGAAGTCAGTAGTTTGTATTATCGTATCATTAGCATTTTTGTGTTGGAGTTGTTGCAGCTATTGCCTTTGCTCTTTTTTACTTGACACAGTTTTCCAACCTTCCTCGATGGATCCTTCTCCCATTTAGATTTCTTTTGTCTACTCGTGGCTACTATTGATCTCATCTCCTTTTTGCAGCATCTTGTTCGGTATGAAGGTAGTAGTATGACTTTTCTAGTTTGGTCCTTGATGTTTCCTCTGGTCATTTTGTTTCCCACTGGATGCAAGACCCTTGCTCTGTGCATTATTGTTGTGTAATAAAATTATAATCCTCTCATCGTTTCTCAACTGCAGTTGTAGAATTCTACACGAACTATCATAATGACCTTGTATCTTGCAATGACAACAGTAGGAGGGGATGGATTCATATTCCACCTTTTGAGTGAACATCTCAAGATTGCCTTCTTCATTTCCAATCTCAACACTTCTGTAATGATGAGTTTATTAAGATCAATTTTAATAAGAACCTTTGTAGTAATAAGTCTAGTTTTGAAAAAAGTAGCCTTATCCATAGTCAGCGGTATACAAATAGGTTCAACAATGCGACAGATGGCGTCCCATTTGTAGTAATTCCATGGAAGGTCTGGAAGGGTAATCCAAATAGGAGCATGTGTAGATGTTACTTCCAGTTTGAATTTCATTGTCCATTTTTCCAGCATCATCACTGTATCTGATCCAATCATAGTGAACTTCCTAGAGCTGACATTAGCATGATCTTCCACATTGTCAAAATCAATAAACATATGTTTCATGTCATAAACCTCAATTTTGATGGTTCTCTTTACCAAAAGGTTTTTAGCAAATTCACTTCGGATAATATATCGATGGCCAAATTCGAAGAAACTTACCTATAGTTGTCCATTTGCAAGTTTGTGCTAACATATCGTTCTCTTCCTTTGTAATAATGATAATGGGTTTGCCATTGATAACCTCATAAGCTCTAGGTAAAATCTTAACCAGATTCCTTTTAGCGATTGATGGTCGATTCCATAGTATCCCTTTGTATGAGGTTTAAGCATTATCTCTAATTGAGGTGGAAGCAGCAGCTCCAAGTAATTCAAATCTTGGAATCTATCTATTGAACTTTTTGGCTGACATCGAAGGAAAATCTAACGGGGGGTTTTGGGTGGGGGTTGGGTAATTGTTAATTTTTGCATGTGAACTGGGATGGTTTGTATTTTTTTGTTGGTAGGGATGTATCCAGGGGGACCGGTAGGTCCACCGTGTGTGGCACAACAGAGATCAGAGATGAGAAGGCTATGTTGCGTCAACTAGATTTGACGAGTTTTATAGCAATGAAATACCAATCTGCATGAGTTATTCAATTCAATTCAATGTACTTCAACCAAGGGAAATAATATCCAAAAGCTTCAACGCCTCTAGAATAATATTAAATATTTATACTAATATCCTGTAGAAATGAAGTAATATATAATAATGATACTGCTTATTCTTAGCAAAGAGTACTTCTTGGTCTATTAGTCAAGCTCATATTAGTATTTTAAAGGTCTTAGGTCAAGGCTGGACCTATACATTTTAAATTTTGAACATCTTTGAGCGAGCATTTTTATTAAAATTTGAGCCTAAAGTGAATTGAACATACACTTCCATGTGCAATAATATTCAATTAATTCATCGGGCCAATTAGGCTTTCAACTACTTGGAAAATATAATTAGGTAATACTTATTTATTTATTTAAATACGACACGACTTACAAAAAAATTCTACGTGTACGTCCTCGGATGACAGTGTGCGTCAGACTTGGCTGATCCTGTAACAATGAGAGCTTTTGAAATGCTTCAACCAAGCAGTCATATTAGGGATGTCAAATGGGATGGGGCGGGGCGGGGCGGGGCGGGGCAGGGCGGGGCAAAATCTTAATGGGGTAGAACTGGGCAAAGTCTTAATGAGTCAGGGTAGGTTAAAACATATTTTCTAAAAATAGTTAATGGGGCAGGGCAGAATAGGGCAATAAGTAGTGTATTAGATAACAACAACCCATTAACCAAATGACCTCTTATAGGTTTCTCAATTTTCACAAGAACTACAACACATACGTGTAGATTTTTTTTTATCAGAATTTGACACTCTAGGTTTTAATCTAACCTTGAGATAGCTCTTAAACCATTATTCGTTGGCGCGGCAACAGTTGAAGCAGCAGTGACAGAGAATGAAGAAAAACTTGACAAAGTTCTTGATATGTACGAATCAAGACTTAAGGAGTCAAAATTTTTGGGTGGAGAAAGTTTCACACTAGCGGATTTGCATCATATACGTATTGTTAACTATTTGATGGGGACTAAAGTTAAGAGTTTGTTTGATTGTAGACCTCATGTTAGTGATTGGTGTGGTGATATCTTGGCAAGGCCAGCTTGGTCTAAGTCACTTGACTACTTGAGTGCAGAAACAGTGAAATTACCGCATGAATATGGCCTATGTATCAGTAATTTAATTAACATGGGCCAAAGTTAAGATTATATTAGTTTTGCTTAAGTTGAAAAGATAAAAAAAATTAAAAGCATATTGCAAAATAAAAAATAACGAGAAAAAAAGTAAAAAAGTCTAAACGGGGCAGGGTGGAGCAGGGCTTAATAGGGCGGGGCGGAGCAAGGCAAAATTTTGACAAAAAGCTAAATAGGGTAGGACATGGCAGATCAAAATTTTAGCAGGTCAAGACTTGCCCTCCCCCACCCTACCCTACCCTGCCCTATTTGCCATCCCTACTTCATATATCAATCCATAGCCACACAATTTAGATTCAACACAAACAAAAGTGTAAAACAATGCCATAACTTCGCATGGGATTCAGAAAGAGTATATGAAAGCCCAACAAACATCTTCCATCTGTTCTTATTTAAAAGAATAATGAGTTTTTGTTCTTTGAGATGAGTTAGAGGTTGTTTCCTATCTCATAAAGTTTTTACAGTCTTCTTTCATTTTACGCTCAAACACGTACTTCCCATGAGTTCTGCTCTTAATAATTTAATTGATAACAACTTGTGCCAATGTTTGTACTCTTGACTAAGGAAAAGGAAATTCAAAGTTTACATGACGTACATTTAATTTGATTATGTCAACTATAATTTAGTAGCTCCCAAAATTTGGATACAAGCTCTTTAAGGTTTGAAACCCATGAGAAACTTCTTAACGAGGTAAGGGGTCAAGATATTGTGCTCGGTAAATTGGAGCATTTTGAGAGTCATGGTGGTCCTAGGCACTGCAGGCGCATCAAGGTTGAGGAGGTCGCGTGAGTTTTGAGTAAGATGAGTATGGGTAAAGTGACCGGGCCTAACGAGAATCCAGTAGAATTTTGGAAGTGTATGGGGAAAGCATGTTTGGAGTGGTTGAATAGGTTGTTGAATGTTATTTTTAAGGCGAAGAGGATGGCAGAAGAGTGGAGGTGGAGTACAATGGTCCCACTGTATAAGAATAAGGGTGATATCCAGAGTTGTAACAATTATAGGGGTATCAAACTACTGAGTCATACCATGAAAGTATGGGAGACGGTGGTAAAAGCAAGGTTGAGGATGACAGTTTCCGATAACCATTTTGGTTTCATGCCGAGTCGCTCTACTACAGAAGCTATATACCTTGTTAGAGGTTGGTTGAACAGTACAGGAATAGGAAAAAAGACTTCCACATGGTGTTTATTGACCTAGAAAAAATGTATGATGAGATTCCTAAAGAAGTTCTTTGGAGAATCTTGAAGGCAAAAGGCGTGCCGGTTCCCTACATTATGGCAATTAAGGACATGTATGATGGGGCAAAGACTCGAGTTAGGACAGTAGGAGGCGACTTTGAGGATTTTCCAATTGTTATAGGGTTACACCAAGGTTCTGTGCTCAGTCCATTCCTATTCACCCTAGTGATGGACGCATTGACACATCACATTCAAGGGGATGTGCCATGGTGCATGTCATGAGTCGCAAACTGGTGTTAACGAAAGGCTGGAGGTTGGAGACAAGCTCTTGAATCTAAAGGATTCAAGCTGAGCAGGACAAAAACGGAATACATGGAGTGTAAGTTCAGTGTTGAGCAAAGAGAAGTAGGCGTGGATGTGAGGCTGGAATCACAAGTCATCCCGAGTAGAGATAGCTTCAAGTACCTTGGGTCAGTTATCCAGGAGGGAGGGGAGATTGATGACGATGTTACACACCGTATTAGGGTAGGATGGATGAAGTGGAAGCTAGCATCTGGAGTACTGTGTGACAGAATACTCAAAGGTAAGTTCTATAAAGTGGTGGTTAGGCTGGCCATGATGTATGGGGCTGAGTGTTGGCCGGTTAAGAAATCACATATCTAGATGATGGAGGTAGCGAAAATGAGGATGTTGAGGTGGATGTGCGGGAACACTAGGATGAATAAGATAGGAATGTTGATATTCAGGAGAAGGTATATGTGGCTCATATTGATGATAAGATGCTGGAAACAAGGCTCATATGGTTTGGGCATGTTCAGAGGAAAAGCCCGGATGCTCCGATAAGGAGGTGCAAACGTCTGGTGGTGGAGGGCACGAGAAGAGGTAGAGGGCGGCCTAAGAAGTATTGAGGGAAGGTGATTAGGCAGGCTATGGCGAGGCTTCAAATTTCTGAGGACATGTCACTTGATAGGAACATGTGGAGGTCGAGTATTAGGGTTGTAGGTTAGAAGGTAGTTGAGTCTTATCCTATACCATATCTTTGTGACACTAGTTTGGTTGGGATACTATTCTGCTTTGCCTTGCTTTTTCCTTGCTTTGGATCATTTTTCTTGATTTTTGTTTCTATTGGTCATATTTGTCTCATATTATTTCGGCGGTGTTACTAATATTGTCTTTTTTTTTTATCTTTTTGTCTTCTTGAGTTGAGGGTATTTTGAAAATAACCTCTCTACTCCTTCGGGGTAGGGGTAAGATCTGCGTACACACTAGCCTTCCCAGACTCCACTTGTAGGATTTCACTAGGTCGTCGTCGTTGTTGTTGTTGTTATTGTAATGACGACTCAGTCCCTTGTACTCTAGAGCCTGAAATCAAAATGTTGTTCTTTTAGAGTTAAAGAACGAAAATATATGGGGAAAAAACTTAGTGACGAAAATATATATAGCGTATTATGGAACCGCATTATACTTTAATGTATGTTTGGCCAGTTAACTGCAACGACCCGACCCGTCGCTATGGGAGTTACCACCCTATTTTTTCCATTTTATTCTTTAATATATTCATTTATATGTGTTTGGAGAGTTAGAAGTAAATCAGATAGAATCCGGTTAGAAATGAGGCAATAAACCTCTTTATGGGAAGGTTAGTTAGGAAAAGTCAACCGGATGTTGACCGATGAGTTAGAAAGCTCGGAATGGATTCTTGATGATTCGACTAGTTTCGGGGGATAATTTATGACTCAGGAGAGCAATCAGAATCGAATTCAGAGGTCCGGTGTAGATTTAGGCTTGAATTGGCTAAGGTTGAATTTTGGCGAATTCCGGACGGTAGGCGAGATTTTGATTCTGGGCTCGGAATGGAATTCCGAGAGTTTCAGCAGCTCCGTTAGGTTATTTGGGATATGCGTGCAAAATTTCAGACCATTCAGAGGTTTTTAGGTTGGGTTTTAGATCAAATGTTAGTTTCAGAAGTTTTAGTGAAACTTAGGCTTGATCCGTGAGAATTTGATGTTTATGATGGTGTTTTTAGGTTGCGAGCAAGTTCTAATGAAGTAATGTGACATATCTGTGCATTTGGTTGAGGTCTCGATGGTCTCGGGGTGATTCCGAGTGGTTAAACGGGCCATTTTTGGCCTTAGAACACAACAAATTTGCTACTGGAATGTTGCAGGTTCGATGGTCATCGTATTCGCGTGGGAAGTGTCGTGAACACGTAGAGGAAATTGGAGCCCTGGAATTTTTTCCTTCGCGTTCTCAAAGCTGGAGGTCGCGTTCACGAAGCATTGGCAGCCTGGTCATCGCGTTCGCGGGAGGAAGCGACGCGTTCGCGTAGAAGAGAGTCGCAGGGCATCGCGTTCGCGCATGGATTGTCGCGTTAGCATAGGGCAATCGGGGATTTCCAAAAATTTGTTCATAACGTTCGCGGGAGAGGGGTAGCGAACGCGATGAAGGAAATCAGGTTGGGCAGAGGGGTTTTAATAACAGAACACCCGCGAGCAAAACCTATTTCTTCACCATTTTTGAGCGGCTTGGAGAGCTTTTGGACGGGAAGTAAGAGGATTTGGTCGGGAAATCGCTGGAGGTAAGTTTCTTGACTCAAAAATGTGATTTTACGCTAGAATCAACACCAAAATTCATGAAATTGGGTAGAATTTATGAAGAACTAGGGCTTAGATTATGAAAATGAATTTTGGGTTTTGAAAGGCCATTCGAACTCCGATTTCGATAAATTTTATATGCACGTACTCGTTGCGAGACGAGGAATCCGTTGGTATGATTTTCAGAATTTTTCGAGAAGTGGGACCGAGGCTCGGGTTTTACCAACTTCATGAATTGTTATGTTTTTTGAGTAATTTTGATTGGGTTATGTTTCTTGGACCCATATTTATGTATTTGCTGTGGTTTTGACTAGATTCGACGCACGAAGCGGCAATTTCCCATGGCAGGTGCGGGATTGGTTGTGACTGGGGATCGTGACTTGGTCCATCCCGAACGAGAATAATATTATATTAGCGGTTGAAACGCACACTATGTTGAGTATATATGTGAGCTATAAGCCATGTTTGGGGCCTTGTGCCGACCTGTAGTATCCTTAGGGGATAGATATATGTCACACCTCCCTTTTTACAACCCCGACTTTTTAAAGTTCCCGATTAAAAGAATAGGGTATACCTCAATGTTCAAATACCCGAGAAGGATATAATAACGAAGAGGAAGGAGTTTTTCCAAATAAAGGACAATCGGTCCGGGACTTTATTTAATTTTCAGAGTCACCACTTGGAAAGATAATGGTGTCCCAAGTCACCGGTTAATCCCGAATCCGAGGAAATTGACTCTGTATTACAGTCCGCGAAACTAGAAACCTGGATAAGGAATTCTGTTAACCCGGGAAAAGGTGTTAGGCACTCCCGGATTCCGTGGTTTTAGAACGGTCGCTCAACTGTCATTCTCGATTTTATATGACTTATTATATGCCTTTTAATAATGTGTATACGTTTCAAGCTTTAATATTTTTACGAATTGCGACGTCGCGAAAACGTATTTTGAGTCACACCGCAACCAGTGCGCCTGTGACCTTTAATACATTTTGGCTTCGTCGGGATTTATGATTTGAGTTGCACCAAGTGCACACTCGTATTAAGGAAGGTATATTTACTAAATCGTGCCTAATAATCATCTAGCGGCTTTTTAATCTTTGGGAAAGGTTGTGGAATTTGCTATAAACCTTCCCGAATCTATTATGTACTCATCATTTGTTTATATGGGGGCCCCGCTATTTTTGTTACCATGCGAGGCTCATCCCATTCGTTTTTACAGTCCAAACTTAACATATAACTATATTTTCTATCACTGTTTTTCCCTTAACCACTTTAATTACCTTTCATTTCCATAAAATGAGTCCAGGCCTTATTATTTGTTGTTACTACTGGGCCTGGACTCCTGGGCTTGTATTCAGCAGATTGTTGTGGATATCTGGGTCTCAATGACCCAAATTACATTGAGGCTTTCGTTCATAAGCCCAATTAATATTTGAATCCAACCCAGGCCTGCGTCATACATTAGGTCCAGACCAAAACGAAACAAAGAGATAGAAAACAAAAATCGAAAACTCATAATGCAAACAGGTACTTGAGATCAAAGGAATAAATTCAAATTATACTTTATTCATTAAGAGAAAATTACTGTACAAAACTAACAGTATCAATTCTGGATCTCAATTGTCTAACATGCTCAAGACCTAATTGATCAACTGTTTTTACTCTGTTCTTCAATAGCTAATTCATACTACTGATCCAGATTATTTATCAGATAAATGGCATAATGTTATTTAACTATGCAAAACAGGACTAAACTAAAATGATTCACTTACTTATAACTCATTTGCAGATGCTAGTTATATTTTATCACTGTGTTTACTATGAGTCTGGCTTATTTGATATTATAAAATCAATCTTAATTAAACTATTGCTTTATTTTGTTATTATTGTCGTTTAAAACTTGTTTAAATCCAACTATCAGGTACCAAATTAAACTATCTACATGGGTTGATTGAAATCATTACTATGAATTTATTGTTATAGGTCTTACTTCGAGATTAACTGGACTGGTTTTACGATTTACCCTATTTTAACTAAGTGATTTGGCTACTATCACTACATTATATCTACTTACTACTTATTACATTGTTTCGTTCGTGCTTCTACGTATACACAATATCTCCTAATGAATTACAGATTCAACTATCTAAACAGCTACAAAAATAGAAATGTAAAATGACAATAGGCTTTAAACTCGCATCAAGCTCTTCATTTCATCATAATAACTTCAAATTACATAGCTCGAACAAGGATAGGTACCTGATTCAGCAAAGAAGTCCGATGAGTTCAAAGGGAAGGAATAGGTACAACGATTTGAATCAACACAGGCAATGCAACAGTAGCTAGAATGAATCCCAACGAGCAATTGAATATTAACACAACAACAAAGCAATAGAGACCCAATGACAAGCAGAAATCCACACAGCTTTAAATATGAACTTCAACTAGAAAACCCAGGCAGCTATATCTATGATATTGTGTATAAAGTTTTTTGAAAATTTTGATCTCCAAACCCATCCCTTAAATAGGCTCTAAATGGGGGTATTTATAGGTGAGAGATGGTGAAAATTTTGGGGGGAAAAGCTAGAAAGTAATTCTAGTTCCCTCCCGTCCTTTTTTACCAATTTTTACATTTTAGTCCCATTTTCTGTTATGAAATGCCTTCCAGCATGTGCTGGAAGGTTCTATTTGATTACTTTTTGGGGCTTTTACTAGTGTGCCCCTACTTGTTAGTGTTATTTACTAAGTTACCTTTTATTTAGGACCAATGTGCCCTTAATCTTGTGCAATATTGCAGAAATCATGAGCCTAAATGTCTTTAGTGTCCCTATAGACTCTATTAAATCCACAACTTTGCCATTTTCTATTCCCTATATGCCCTTAAGGGCATTTACTATTTACCCGACCTTTTCCAGGTCAGGTTTTCTGTTTTTAGCTCTTATTTAATTACTTGGCCAGTATTTACATTAGTCTTTAAGACCTGGCCAGATTAAACTTCAAACCTATTTCAATTTTAGCCACTTTTCTTTCATTTTCTGTTATTAGAATTAATTTGCAGGACTAGCCTGCTTATTTACCTAAGTTCATACTATTTAAAGTTTATCTATCCAATGTTTGGACTTAGTTTTTTCTTGCAAACTTAGTCAATTAGTTATGACTGGTCACTTAGAATTAGTTAAAGCTTGCAGAGCTTAGCCAGTTTCAAGCTTAAGCCTGGTTATTACAAAATTAGCCAATTTTAGAACTTAGCCACTGAATTTAAGCCTAAAGAACTACAGAGTTGGTCAGTTACAAGACTGACCACTCTTATTACTTATTTCAATTATGGCCATTTTTATGTTGTTTTCAATTTTAGCCTATTTAACTACTTAACATGCTTTCAAACTTAGCCACTTATCTAATTACCAACCTATTACAGCTATAACCAACATCACCTAAGCACCTTAAGCTTAATAACAGTCAAATAACACAAGATTTTTGCAGATATAGCCCTTTCACATTAAAGTGCACACATAGCCACAAAATCCGAATTACTTGTCATTTAACCAAAACTCAGAGGGGAAATTGAATATTGTTGAATTTAAATCAAAGACTTATAATCCAGATTCCGAGACACAGCATATCAATTAAACATGAAACAGGCATAGTCAGAACTTTCTTATGTTTAAAAGGCTACTGAAAACCCTAATCATGCTCACATGTTCTTGACCAAGCACAGACGGGTAGAACTTATAAAAGAAGCTTCAAAAGAAGGCATGGTTTAAACAGAACAACAGAGATTTTCTAGAAGATAAGGACTAATCTAGATAGAAGACATGATAATAGACATGAAGATGAAGAAGAATTAATCAAAGAAAACAGGTCTTAACAGAGAAACAGAAGGAACATGGATTTTTCAAAGACGATAAAACTAATCTATCATGCAGTTGTTTAAACGGCTAACATACTAGAAACATACTGGAAATAAAAGAAACAAGCAAAGACAAACAAAAAATCATAGAAAAATAAACAAAAAAGGGGGAAAAGGACTTAGCTTGCAGGATTGGTCTCCTGAGCTTCCTTTTCTCATTATTTCTTTTTCATTTTCTTCTTTTTCCTTTTTCCAGTTTTTTCTTTTCATTTTTCTTATTTTCTTTTTTCTGGTTTTCTTCTTTCAGATCCAAGACTTCAGCTTTGTAGTCTTTTTTGTTTGGGGATGGCTGTTAGAGGTGAAAAAGGTGAATTGTTTTTGGTGGTGGTTTGTTTGAGTCGCCGGAGTTAGGGTTCCGGCGACCTATTTGTGAAGATTCGAGCAAATGGAATGATATTTGAGAGAAAAGGTTTGTGAGGGGTGATAGATCAGGTGATGAGGGTTAGGCGGTATTAATCTGGGAGCCGTTCTCATAGGTTTTGGT
The DNA here is from genome assembly GCA_032618575.1 of Nicotiana noctiflora. Lineage (NCBI taxonomy): Eukaryota > Viridiplantae > Streptophyta > Magnoliopsida > Solanales > Solanaceae > Nicotiana > Nicotiana noctiflora. Next base: position 232,969 of record JASVEL010013634.1, on the reverse strand, counting down.
CACCGGAGATGAACTCCGATGACCGGAATTTCAAGAAGCTAGGGTTTTTTAAGGTTTCTTGGGGTTCTCATGGTGGCTGGTGGTGGGGAAACAAGAAAGTGGAGGTTTGAGGGTAAGGGATGGCCGGAGATGGCCATGAGAGACGGCCAGTCTCCATGGCCGGCGAAGCTTCGAAGAAGAAGATGAAGAGGTTAGAGAGAAGGGCGGTTAGGGTTTGATAAATCGAGAAATGGCTGGCCTTCTCTAGAGATGGGGTTTAAATACCCGTAACACTTGATCGATCCCTGGCCGTTGGATCAAGTGAGATCAACGGTCAGGATTGTTTTCCTTAAAACGGCGACGTTTGGTTAAAAACCCAGGCTATCTCACATCTGTCAGATCTCAAGGCACGGACGGCTCAGATTTGGTCAAAGATCTTATTATTTTAATAAATTTCGGATAAATCCTCAACCCTTAGATTTGGAGAGATGAACGGCTGGGATTGCTTCAATTTAAATCCTTTGGACTGGGTATCTGAGAATACTTTGGGCCAATGTATTTGGGCTAGCATTTGGCCCAATTTCCTTTTCTTTGTATTTTTCCTTGTAATTTCTTTGTATTTTTATTTATTGTTGTGGTATTTTACTTTTTTATATCAATTTTCTTTTTATATTATTTTCAATTATTCAATTTTCTACTTCCACTAATTTTCTGATATTTTTTGACAATTCTCTACTATTTTTTTCCCTTAATTTCTGTTATTAATGCTCTTTTTGTTAATTTTCCTTTTTAACCACTTAAATTGAAATACATGTATTTAACCTATTTCTTTTTAATTTTCTAATTTCAATCTCTAATTGTTCAATCACACAAATGCATCTTATTCCAATCAAAACATGTAATTGCACCCAAAAATATTATTTATTTTAATTTTGGAATTTGTTGCTTAGGGCAAAAATCACGTGCTCGCAATATATATGTGATAGTATGATTTGTAAATCATTGATCTCAGTCCTGGTTTGAAATCACTAGTATGAAATGCTAAGTCACCTCTTCTTGGAAAATTACATAAAACTAAAGTATTTTTCATTGTTAATGAATTGGAAACTGGAAATAAATAAATTGAACTGTTGTGTGACTCATATGCATGTTATGGACTGAGTACAGATCGGGCTGCATGCCACAGCGGATGATATGAATATTTCGCTTGGGATAAAGGACCCCCTCCGGAGTCTGTACACACCCCCATTGAGTGGCGTCGACGTTAAACGGATCGGGCTACACGCCGTAGCGGTCATGTGCATTGCGTTGCATTCTTGTTTGTAAATTACTTGTGTTATTGTGGTTGCTGTTGTTGTTAGTTCGTGGTAGGTATCAGACTGTTAGTTTTAGCTTTGCTCTGTGGTATTCTGTAGATTTCCTGCTTTCACCTAGTTTATATACTTTTTACTCACTGAGTACTTAGTACTCACCCCTACTCCCTGCACCTTTGCGTGTAGATTCAAGTACGCAGTAGGGTTAGACGAGCAGTCCAGTTTATTTCAGAGTACTCGAGTTGCTGAGGTAGCTGCTGGCGTTCGCAGGACCTAGCTTCACTTTTTATTTCAGTTTATTATCTATATACTTCCAGACGTGAGTATTTTGTTCAGTATTCCTAGTACTATTCAGTATTGCTTAGAGGCTCTAGACTCGCGACCCCAGGTCTTTTGGGAGTGTTATTTTTAGTGTTCGCACTTCTCAGTACCTTATTTTACTATTATAGTTGGAATATTATTATAAATTCTCATATTCTCCTATAATTTGTCCTGTTGGGATTTGTTATTAAATGTGAAAACAGTTGTTGGTCTGGGTTGCCTAGCTTTAGGGTTGGGCGTCATCACGACCGAGTTTGGGTCGTGACAAGTTGGTATCAGAGCCTAGGTTACTAGGCCTCGCGAGTCATGAGACGGTTTGGTAGGCTCTTGCAGATCGGTACGTAGACATCCGTATCTATCCTCGGGACGCTACAGAACTTTAGGAAACACTTCACTTTCTTGGATTCATATCATGCGGCTTGTGTTATCGTGAAACTAAATTTTTCCGTATTCTATTCTCCTGCAGATAGCGAGAACCCGTGCTAACGGACATGGTGGACGACCACTAGTGGCACCCAGAGTCCGTGGTCGTGGTAGAGGTAGGGCAGCATCGACAGCACCTGCTGACCCACCAACTTACCAGACTCAAGGTCAGATCCCAGCGCCAATGGATCAGGTTCAGGATCAGGCTCCAGCTGCAGGCATTCCAACAGCTCAGGTTCAGGCACCGGCAGTGCCTATTGAGATACCAGGTCTTCACGAGACTTTAGCACATATCCTATCAGTGTGTACTGGCTTAGACCAGGTAGTTGCGGTCTCTACTGCAGTAGCTTCTTCGCAGGCAGGGGGAGGAAATCAGACCCCCGTTTCTCGCTTACCAGAGCCGGTAGTTCAGGGCTTAAAGGCACCTGAGGCAGCTCCAGCTCACCTGTTCAGCCGGCTGCACCAGTCGCACCAGACCCAGCTCATGTGGTCCCAGCTATGCCTGATGACGAGTAGCATCGGTTGGAGAGGTTCGGGAGACTACAGCCTCCGGCATTCAGCGGTGTTGAGGGCGACGATGCCCAAGGTTTTCTAGATAAGTGCCAGCGTATGCTTCGTACTACGGGTATTCTGGAGTCTAGCGATGTTGCTTTCACTACCTTCCAGTTCACAGGACCAACATTTCATTGGTGGGAGGATTTCGAGGGGCGTAGGCCTATTGGGGCAGTGCCCCTCACTTGGCAGCAGTTCTTCACGATATTTCTATAGAAGTATGTGCCCCAGTCTGAGAAGGAGGAGCTGCATCGTCAGTTCAAGTGGTTGAAGCAGGGAGATATGACAGTGACTCAGTACGAGTTGAGGTTTACACAGCTAGCTCGGCATGCTATGTGGGTGATTCCGACAGATCGTGAGAGGATTAGGAGATTTATGGATGGTCTCAATTATCCTATTCGCATATTGATGACTAGAGAGAGGGCTACAGTAGTTACTTTTGAGGAGGTGGTTGATGCGGCTCGTCGGATTGAGACAGACCGTCGTCGAAAGCGTGAGGAGAGGGAGGCTAAGAGGCCTTGTGGTGCAGGTAGTTACAATGGTGCTACATCTAGGGGCCAGTTTCAGCACAGTAGAGGACATTCCTTCAGATCTCCTCAGCCAGGCCATGCGGAGTCTAGTGGGGCTTCGTCATACTGTTGTCATCAGGTTCATCAGGGTTATCAGGGTCATCATGGCCAGCAGGGTTGTCAGCAGAGCCAGGCGGCACTAAGCGCCCTTCCAGCTCAGAGCTCTGCTCCTGCTCCTTCAGCTCAGGGTTCATCTGCAGCGGGGAGTTCTCAGCAGTCCCGTTCTCTTGCTTTGGGCCGTTGTTTTGAGTGTGGCGAGTAGGGCCATATCAGAAGGGAGTGTCCCCAGTTGCTCCGTAAGCGGTCTCAATAGAGGGATCAACCTTCATCTTCCGCTCCTGTTTCTTCAGCACCCGCTCAGTCAGCTAGGAGTGGTGGTTAGGTAGCCAGAGGTCGTCCAGGGGTGACGATCGTACTGGCAGAGGTCATGCTTGTTTTTATGCCCTTCTAGATAGGTGGGACGCTAGTGCATCAGATGCAGTCATCACAGGTATTATCTCAGTCTGCCACAGGGATGCTTCTGTCTTATTTGATCCCGGATCTACCTATTCCTATGTATCTTCATATTTGGCGCATCATTTGGGTACGACCCGTGGTATTCTTGCCTTACCCGTACATGTGTCTACCCTGGTGGGGGATACAGTTATTGTAGATCATGTATACCGATCCTGCCTTATTACTATTGGGGGTCTAGAGACCCGAGTTGACTTATTATTATTGGGCATGGTGGATTTCGACGTGATTCTAGAATTGGATTGGTTATCTCCTTACCATGCGATTCTGGACTGTCATGCCAAGACAATCACATTAGCTATTCTAGGTAATCCGAGGATCGAGTGGCGAGGCGTGACTCATTATGTATCAGACAGAGTAATTTCCTTCCTAAAATCCCAACGAATGATTGGGAAGGGTTGTTTATCTTATTTGGATTTAATTAGAGATGTTGAGACTAAGACTCTTAGTCTTGATTCGGTCCCCGTTGTGAGGGATTTCTCATATTTATTTCCAGCAGACCTGCCGGGCATGCCGCCGGGCAGGGACATCGATTTCAATATTGACTTGGTGCCGGGCACTCAGCCCATTTCTATTCCTCCCTACCTCATGGCACCAACTAAGTTAAAGGAGTTAAAAGAACAGCTTCAGGAACTCGTAGATAAGGGGTTCATTCGCCCGAGTGTGTCACCTTGGGGTGCACCGATAATATTTCTAAAGAAGAAAAATGGCACAATGAGAATGTGCATTGATTACAAGCAGTTGAACAAGGTGACAGTAAAGAATAAGTACCCATTACCTTGTATTGATGACTTGTTTGATAAGCTTCAGGGAGCAAGTGTATTCTCTAAGATTGACCTTTGATCGGGTTATCACCAGTTGAAGATTAGAGATCCCGATATTATGAAGACGGCTTTCAGAACGAGATATGGGCACTATGAATTTCTGGTGATGTCTTTTGGGCTGACTAATGCCCCAACCGTATTCATGCACTTGATGAACAGTGTATTTCAGCCGTATCTGGATTCTTTTATGATCGTATTTATTGATGATAATCCCGGTGTACTCACACAGCCAGGAGGAGCACGCACAACACTTGACGGTGGTATTGTAGAGATTGAGAGAGGAAAAGCTTTACGCGAAATTTTCTAAGTGTGAGTTCTAGCTTGATACTGTGACTTTTCTGGGGCATGTAGTGTCCAACGATGGTATTCGGGTTGATCGACATAAAGTCGAGGTGGTGCAGAATTGGCCTAGGCCGTCCTTAGCTAATGAGCTTCGGAGTTTCCTCAATTTGGCAGGCTATTACCGCAAGTTTATTTAGGGTTTTCGTCTATTGCTTTACCTTTGACGAAGTTGACACAGAAGAATGCTCCATTTGTGTGGTCTCATGAATGCGAGTAGAGATTCCAGAAGCTCAAGTCGGCCTTGACCACAACTCCGGTACTTGTATTGCCATCAACTTCAAGGTCTTATATGGTGTATTATGATGCTTTGAGATTTGGGATCAGTTGTGTATTGATGTAGGAGGGTAGAGTTATTGTATTTGCTTCTCGTCAGTTAAAGCCCCATGAGAAGAACTACCGTATTCACGACTTAGAGTTAACTGCTATTGTTCATGCCTTGAAGATTTGGAGGCACTACTTATATGGTGTATCTTGTGACATATATACAGACCACCGCAACCTTCAACACTTGTTTAAGCTGAAAGATTTCAATTTGAGATAGCGGAGATGGCTTGAATTACTCAAAGACTATGATATTATTATCTTGTATCATCTCGGGAATGCGAATATAGTGGCCGATGCTTTAAGTTGGAAGACTGCTAGTATGGGCCGCTTGGCGTACATTCCAGTTGGGGAGAGGCCCCTTGCAGTTGATGTTCTGGCATTAGCCAATCAGATCAACAGAGTGTTGGCTTGCGTTATTTCTCGGTCTTCCTTATATGATCGCATTTGTGAGCGCCAATATGATTATCCACACTTGCTTGTCCTTAAGGACAGAGTTCAGCATGATGATGCCAGAGATGTCACTATTGATAGTAATGGTGGGTTGAGGATGCAGGGCCAGATATGCCTCCCCAATGTTGATGGCCTTCGCGAGTTGATATTGGAGGAGGCCCATAGCTCGCGGTATTCTATTCATCCAGGTGCCGCAAAGATGTATCAGGATTTGAGACAGCATTATTGGTGGAGAAGGATAAAGAAGGATATTATGAGTCATGTAGCACAGTGCTTCAACTGTCAGCAGGTCAAGTATGAGCATCAGAGGCCCGGTGGCGTGTTTTAGCGCATGGATATTCCCGAGCGGAAGTGGAAAAGGATCACTATGGACTTTGTTAGTGGACTCCCTCGGACAGCGAGGAAGTATGATTCAGTTTGGGTGATTGTGGATAGGCTGACCAAGTCAGCTCACTTCATTCTTGTGTGTACTACATACTCTCGGTGCGGTTAGCTGAGATATTCATTCAGGAGATTGTGAGATTGCATGGAGTCCCAGTTTCTATCATATCAGACAGAAGTACTCAGTTTACTTCGCAGTTCTGGAGGACATTTCAGCGTTAGTTGGGCTCACAAGTTGAGTTGAGTACTACATTTCATCCTCAGACGGACGGACAATCTGAGCGTACCATTCAGATCTTGGAGGATATGTTGCGCGCTTGTGTTACTGATTTTGGTGGTTCACGGGCTGATTACTTGCATCTTGCAGAGTTTGCTTATAACAATAGCTATCAGTCTGGCATTCAGATGGCGTCGTATGAAGCCTTATATGGGAGACGGTGCAGGTCTCCAGTTGGTTGGTTTGAGCCCGGCGAGGCTAGATTATTGGGGATAGAGTTAGTTCAGGATGCCTTAGACAAGGTGAAGGTGATTTAGGAGAGGCTTCACACAGCTCAGTCGCGTCAGAAGAGTTATGCAAACCGGAAGGTCTGAGATGTGTCTTATTTAGTGGGCGAGGAGGTTTTGCTGAAAGTGTCGCCTATGAAAGGTGTTATGAGGTTTGGAAAGAAAGGAAAGATGATCCCAAGGTTCATTGGACCTTTTGAGGTGCTTAGGAAGGTTGGGGAGGTGGCCTATATGCTTGCTTTGCCACCTACCTTGTGGGGAGTTCACCCGGTGTTCAATGTATCTATGCTCCGGAAGTACGTTGGAGACCCGTCTCATGTATTAGACTTCAGCATGATATAGCTGGATGAGGACTTGACCTACGATGTGGAGCTGGTAGCCATTCTGTGTTGACAGGTTCGTAAGTTGAGATCCAAAGACATAGCTTCGGTGAAGGTGCAGTGGAGAGGTCGGCCCGTGGAGGAAGCAACTTGGGAAACCGAGCACGAGATGCAGAGCGTTTGTTTAAGTTGGGGAGAATGTAACGACCCGACCCGTCATTACCGGAGTTACCGCCCCGTTTTCTTTATTTTATACTTTAATATATTCATTTATATGTGTTTGGAGAGTTAGAAGTAAATCGAATAGAATTCGGTTAGAAATAAGGCAATAAACCTATTTATGGGAAGATTAGTTTGGAAAAGTCAACCGAATGTTAACCGATGAGTTAGAAATCTCGGAATGGATTCCTGATGATTCGACTAGTTTCAGGGGATGATTTATGACTCAGGAGAGCAATCAGAATTGAATTCGGAGGTCCGGTGTAGATTTAGGCTTGAATTGGCTAAGGTTTAATTTTGGCGAATTCCGAACGGTAGGCGAAATTTTGATCCGGGGCTCGTAATGGAATTCCGAGAGTTTCAGTAGCTCTATTAGGTAATTTTCGGTATGCGTGCAAAATTACAGATCATTCGGAGGTGTTTTGGTCGGGTTTTACATTAAATGTTAGTTTCAGAAGTTTTAGTCAAACTTAGGCTTGATCCGTGAGAATTTGATGATTTTGATGTTTATGATGGTGTTTTTAGGTTGCGAGCAAGTTTGAATGAAGTAATGTGACATATTTGTGCATTTGGTTGAGGTCCCGAGGGTCTCGGGGTGATTCCGAGTGCTTAAACGGACCATATTAGGCCATAGAACACATCAGATTTGCTGCTGGAATGTTGCAGGTTCGATGGTCATCGCGTTCGTGTGGGAAGTGTTGCGAACGCGTAGAGGAAATTGGAACCCTGGAATTTTTGTCTTCGCGTTCGCGAAGCATTGGCAGCCTGGTCATCGCGTCCGCGGGAGGAAGCGACGCGTTCGCGTAGAAGAGAGTCATAGGGCATCGCGTTCGCGCATGGATTGTCGCGTTCACGTAGGGCAATCGGGATTTCCAAAAATTTGTTCATCGCGTTCGTGGGAGATGGGTCGCGAATGCGATGAAGGAAATCAGGTCGGGCAGAGGGGTTTTAATAACAGAACACCCGTGAGCATAACCTATTTCTTCATCATTTTTGAGAGACTTGGAGAGCTTTTGGACGGGAAGTAAGAGGATTTTGTCGGGAAGTCGCTGGAGGTAAGTTTTTTGACTCAAAAACATGATTTTATGCTAGAATCAACACCAAAATTCATGAAATTGTGTAGAATTTGTGAAGAACTATGGCTTAGATTATGAAAATGAATTTTGGGTTTCGAAAGGCCATTCAAACTCCGATTTTGATAAATTTTATATGCACGGACTCGTGGCGAGACGAGGAATCCGTTGGTATGATTTTTGGAATTTTTTGAGAAGTGGGCCCAGGGCTCGGGTTTTACCAATTTCGTGAATTGTTAAGTTTTTCGAGTAATTTTGATTGGGTTATGTTTTTTTAACCCATATTTATGTATTTGTTGTGGTTTTGACTGGATTTGATGCACGAAGTGGCAATTTCGAAGTGAAAAGGCATCGCGGACGAGTCCACGGCCGGTTAGAGGTGAGTAGTTGGTGTATATGATAGCCTGAGGGTTTGAAACCCTGGCTTATCACATTGTGATGCTATTTAGGGCGTGACTCGCACACCATGGCAGGTGCGGGATTGGTTATGACTGGGGATCGTGACTTGGTCCATCTCGAAAAAGAATAATATTATATTGACGGTTGAAACGCAAACTGTGTTGAGTATATATGTGGGCTATAATCCATGTTTGGGGCCTTGTGCCGACCTGTAGTATCCTTAGAGATATATATATATATATATATATATATATATATATATATATATATATATATATATATATATATATATATATATATATATATATATATATATATATATATATATATATGTGTGTGTGTGTGTGTGTGTGTAAAATCATTGATCTCAGTCCTGGTTTGAAATCACTAGTATAAAATGCTAAATCACCTCTTCTTGGAAAATTACATAAAACTAAAGTATTTTTCATTGTTAATGAATTGGAAACTGGAAATAAATAAACTGAACTGTTGTGTGACTCATATGCATGTTGTAGATTGAGTACGGATCGGGCTGCACGTCGTAATGGATGATATGAATATTGCACTTGGGCTGCCCCTCTGGAGTCTGTATACACCCCCAGTGAGCGTCGTCGACGTTAAACGGATCGGGCTACGCGCCGTAGCGGTCATGTGTATTGCATTGCATTCTTGTTTGTAAATTAATTGTGTTATTTGTGGTTGATGTTGTTGTTAGTTTGTGGTAGGTATCAGACTGTTAGTTTAAGCTTTGCTTTGTGGTATTCTATGGATTTTCTGCTTTCAGCTATTTTATATACTTTTTACTCACTGTGTACTTAGTACTTACCCCTACTCCCTGCACCCTTTGCATGCAAATTCAGGTACGCAGGAGGGTTAGACGAGCAGTCCAATTTATTTTAGAGTACTCGAGTTGTTGAGGTAGCTGCTGGCGTTCGCAGGACCTAGCTTCTCTCTTTATTTCAGTTTATTATATATATACTTCCAGACTTGAGTATTTTGTTCAGTATTCCTATTACTATTCAGTTTTTCTTAGAGGCTCTAGACTCGTGACCCCAGATCTTTTGGGAGTGTTATTTTTGGTGTTCGCACTTCTTAGTACCTTATTTTACTATTATAGTTGGAATATTATTATAAATTCTCATATTCTTCTTGAACTTGTCCTTTTGGCACTTGTTGTTAAATATCAAAACAGTTGTTGGTCTGGCTTGCCTAGCTTTAGGGTTGGGCGCCATCACGACCGGATTTGGCTCGTGACATTAAGTATAGATTTTTCCAAAAAAGACTAATATATAGCGTTCTTTAGTAACACTATACATATGAAGTGGGCCTACAAATAATTCTTTTGTGCGTAATTGACATATTAATAATTCAACTGGGTATATCACTTTTCCAAAAAAAGCCATACCTTAAATAATTGAACCCCCGGACTGCTTTTTCCATATTTAAAAAGGTGAAGGATTTTGTAGAAAACCATTCACAATCATTTTCAAGTCTTTTGAAAAACTTTCTTTGATAAGTTGTTCTTCATTTTGTCATAATGTTTGAAGAACGAAATATTTGGGTTTCATTATATTGGGGGGAGGGTGAGGTTGGGTGGCGAATAACTCAGTAGGAAATACTTTATCTCTACAGTATTATGTTAAGTTGTCACGTACAATAGAGTACGATAAATTGATATCTTTGATATGTAAAAAATGAGTGTGAGCAAACGTTAAGTGAATCTTAAAATATCCGGAAGATATCAGTATTCTCTGACTCCATAAGGGGTTGCTTGTTATGCTGAGTTTAACATCGAAGGTGATGAAACTCTAAGAGATTTTTGTGGGGACTCTGAATAAATACGGGAAATTTATTGTGATAAAACTATTGAAAATGTACGTAAATGCTAAAGACGTTCGCAATAATAATGTTGCGCAAGTAGTGAAATCCCTCAATCATCGGGTGGTTATTTTGAAGCAGTTTTAGTCGAACAGGTTCTGGTTGAAAGAGTTTGTCCGGATATAAACTTATCTCCATGGGCGAATGAGGAGCGAGGAAATAATTTCTCCCCTAATATACATAATCCACAAGCAGAGTGGTAAACTTCATTTTCCCTTTATGTTATGATATGTATTGTATTTGTATTAACACTCATATATTCCGCAGGAGGTATCGACCAGATATGAATTTTACAATTTATGAACCAACAGCCAGTTGGAATATGCCTAGTTTCAGTGTGTTGGATCATGGTGGTCCATATGGGAGTCAACATCAACAAGATAATGTGCATCATGGGATATAAACACATTATGATTTGTAAGTCAATATATAAATTTATATTTGTTATTTGCACCAATTTCAGTAACTCATTATTTCTTTGGTTGTGCAGTGAAAACGAGTAACTTGATGGTCATATTCTCACTCAATTTCCCGAAAATGACGTATTTACTCGGGACTAGCAGATGCGCAGAGTCAGGAAGAGAATAATGATTATGACAAAAATGTCGTTTAGTCCGGAGATGACACACCCTTCCCTGACGAGGGTGATGATGATCAGGAAAAGAATGCCAAACATATTTGATGGGGGAGCAGGCTCCAACTCTTGTTAGACCAAGAGTGTACGAGTCTCGTGTGTCGTTTCATTCAAGGCATATTCCTTACCTTGATCATTTTCCAAGTATGCCGGACGTGGATGCCCTCACAAGGGATATTGATAGAATTTGGGCAGCAATAAGGGACGAATCAAGACCAACGGTGCTCTCAAACGACATATTTTTTTTCTGATAAGGCACACCTAAGCAGGGCGGTGAAAATGTACTTCGTAAATGAGTGTGATGAGATGACGGTATGAAAGTTATCTCCGGATGTATACAGGGTTGTTTACCATAGATGGTTTAGTTGTAATTAGATGTTGTGTGAGATAAAGAAGAAAACAAATATGTGAAAAGTGGGTAAATACATTGGCACCCACAATTGTGAAATGGACACATCCAGTGGGAATCACTTCAACTTGGATATTGACTTGATTTCTCTTATGATGATTCCACACATTGAAGCGTCCATAAGGTACAAGATCAAAGAGTGTATTACATCAGTCCACCAGGAACATGAGTGTACTATTACAACAAAAAAGTCATATCTTGGGTGCAAACATGTGCTTGAAATTATTTGGGGTGACCGGGATAAGTCATTTGCATCTCTACCCATGTACATGGCGTAGACATGTGATTTTTGGCTCTCCCCAGGATTCTTTATATTTTAGGACGTAAATATTTAATTTAGGCCTAATATAGCTGATTCAACTCATTTTAACTCTTTTACTTTATTTTATTACAGGAAAAATCAAAATTATAAAAATAAAATTAGTTTATATATTTTTTCATAAATTTTAAAAAAAAACACAAAAAATAGTACCTTATTTTTATCTTTATATAATTTTGAAAACACAAAAATAGTTTAATGTTTAGTTTAATTAATTAGGATTAGGTTTGGCATTGTGTAGTATTTCTATCTTATTTTAAAAGGCATTATGTAGTCTAGGAACCCTTCTAGACTCTTCTTTGGGATAAAAAATAAATAAAAATACCCTAAGGACTTAACATAAGAAGACCTAGGGACTAATTGATAAATACATAAAAAACGAATACACCTAAAACCTAGACCTATATTATAGGTAATGCCTACAATGAGCCTAGGGGATAGAAAAAAGAAGGATGGAAAAAGCTGAAAAGGAGCGCACCTTAACAAGATCGGATCCCCACCTCCACCCTAACGTCTTCTTCTTCACACACAAGAATCAACCATGGAAAACTTAGGAGCTTGAACCTAACATGGCTTGACCATGAAAAACCTCACACCAAACGACCACATTTCGTCTCCTCCAGAACCGTAAAGCATCAAAACACTGACCATTCACCACCAGCCGCTCCTTCATTACAGAACTCACCGGAAAACCAGCAAACACCATTAGATCGAGCACACACACAGTCACTCACATTAAAAGAGTGAGGGAACGAGCGTAAGGAAGGTTTGAGATTTCCGAAAGTCGAAAAACAGTACAAAAAAATGTTGCGTCTTCCTCGTCCTGGATTTGATTCTTAGTTATCGAAATATAGATGTTTAACTGCAATCTGGAGTCCTTTGTGAGTTTGAGTCATGTGGAGGTTGTCGTACATTGGTTCCAGTCTATTTTTATCGCTGTCCATTTTTTTCGTCGAGTTCGAGCTACTAAATCTCGATGTTGCTATAAACGTGAGTATTCTTGTTACATTTTTCTTGGGTCAGTTTTGTTTTCTAGCTTTAACTTATTGCCTTTGTAAATTTTAGTTGTAGTAATATATTTGTTATATTTTTAACTATATATTGTTATGTCTTGTTTGTTATCACTGTTTGACTTAAAATATTTACAAGCATTTATAAATTTAAAATAATTACTAAAAATGAAGGGCCAATCATAGCAAGTCGTAATATATCTGAAATTTAATAAGGGAAAAGATAATGGGAACACTTGTATCGACAACAGAAGATATTAGTGATCTTTATTCGTGATAATGGATTAATCTGCCTCTCCATGGAGAGGTTCAGATCTTTACAATTATGTTTTCATAGATCTACCGTTATTCTGTCTTTTTTGTATTGGGTTCTCACTCTGCATTGCACTCTGTATTTCTTAGAGCCCCCATGGGGAGAGAGTGGAACCCTTCTTCTGACGTCTGCCCCTGTATTTATAGACATTTGTTGTACCAGTTGACTTTCTTGGAGATCGGGCCCATATCAGAAGATTATTTCGGGCGTACCCGGAAAGCATCGACACCGACCAGAACTCCTAGGCGGATGCGGATAGTACTCTTGGTCGGGTCTCGCCACTTGTTACGTTTATATTAGTCGAGACGAATGTTAATCTAGTGGATTATTGTAAGATCAAATTATAGCCCATACAGTTAGTCCCTCCGCTTATCATGGTCGCGTCGAGGTAGACCCTGGTAAGCGGATATGACCGATCGAAGAGCGACCCTTTTCGGGTAAGGGGACGATAATTGCTTATGAAGCTTTATCACTATTTTCTTTCACAGGATGGGGGCACGATATTGTGTGCGAATACCCTTGGCAAAGGGTAATGGTCGATACGTCGTGACATAGGTTAGGATACGTTTTGTCTGTGAGGACTTTGGAACGCAGGGTCTGGTCGCCTCGGCTGATAAGGCGTCGGAATGTTCGAGGTATTCGCGATGGAAACCGCGATTTCAGCGCATACTCATAGGTTTCAATTGTGGTGGTGACGGTTTTGGTAAAACTGAACCATTTTTCGACGGTTAGGATGCACATTTAATGGTGCCTATCGGTTTCCCGAGGTTTGATTCAGTTGCATATAAGAAGGTTTGAGATGTCTGATGTTCAACACTCCTTAGTTTACTTGTAGCTCCCATTTCTGGTGAATTTCGATGAATTCTATTCTTTCTGCGAAACATTGTCATTCGTTCTCAGTTGGATTTATCACTCTTCCCTTTTCTTTCAAGTGGCTTGAATCAATGGCTGGTTCTTCTTCTCGCGATGGTCTTTCGACATTGGTGCCGGTTAGTCCTTCGGTGATTGAAGGATTGTCTCTGGTACTTGAGGATGGCGGTCGGAATGCAACTGAAAGAATACCCACAGTAGATGAAATACTCTCAGCAGCGGGAAACTTGGCGGTGGACTTCACACAGATGGAGGAGATGGCCCTGTGGATGAGGTCTTGTTAATGGGGGAAGTGGGTATGACACAGTTACGTGAGCAAGGGCTCATCCCTTCTCATGCCGACATTATGCTGGCCCGACCGGAGGAACGGGTCCACACCGATTATGTCGGGTACTGTGTATTCTATTCTTATCCCCTCATGCTGGGGTTTAGGGTCCCCCTCCCCAATCAGGTAGTTAATTTATGCTGATATTATGATGTGTGTCCGGTGTAACTTACCCCATCTTTGTACAAGCTTTTGGCAATGTAGCTGAAATTCTCGGAGTTGGCTTGCCGGATTGTCACACTGCAGCACGTACTTTCTATGTACGCATCTCAGCGAGTTCGGGGGAGCATTATCAGGATGGTCTTGCATGGGTCGCTGGGCTTGGTGACTGCTCTGGACAACGAGGTCGAGCCTCGCCAGTTTGAACAATTTTTCTACATCAGGACCAGTCATTTGGTGGCGCCCTCTTCAAGGTTTCCAGAGACTTGGAATCACAGTTGTAAGTTCCAGTTTACTTTTTTGGCAGGGTCGAATTTGCTCTCCTTCTTCATTTTTGAATGGTTATTGTTTTGTTGTTATTTCTGTAGCCGACAGTTCGCCCCCATCTTTATTCACTAGTCTGCGCGGATGGCTTGAGGTTATCCTTCCGCACACCAAGGGGATCCATTTGTGGTCATCTTTCTGGAGGAGATACGGCCAAGGGCCGGCTGTTTGTAAGGGGTTTGCTTTCTTCGGGCGTGTCTAATTTTGGTCGTTACCGTGACTTGGAACTGACCCAATTCCATATTTACAAGGAGGGTATACCGCGGCAGGCTCCCCAGTTAGTATTCCGGCGGCCTGGTGCGATTGCCAGGTTCTTTGCTACGCCGGCGGCCGACCAGGTGCCTAGGGTCGCCTCGGTCGAATCTTCCGCAGTGCCATCTCCCGTGCGCCCTTTACTTGGTAGCGGGAGTCTGTCGGGAGTAGTTCGTCCACCGGAGGCGTCGCCCTCTTGTAATGAGGAGGAGAGGCCTTTAATTAGGCACAGAATCTTTCCCCATTCGGCCCCCTCAACGGCTCAGCCCGCTGCTATTGACATGGTAAATGTGGACTTCTGTATTTGACTTCTCCGCTTCTTCCGCTGTGTTTTGCAGGTGTTTTTGTTGCATGTGGAGAGCCTTCGTCGGACCGATGTTCGGTCCGGGGTACTTCTACGGGTTCTTGAGAGGTGTCGTCGGTATCGGAACCGGTGCAGAGAGCTTAACAAATGAATAAGTTTTGATCCCCGTAACCAGGCGCTGGTTGGAGAGCTGGCACGGAAAGAGCTACAGAGGAGCCAGGCGTTCGGTTGTGCAGAGGCTTTGGAAGATCAGCTGCGTCAGATGAGCAGCAAGCTTAAGGCTGGACGGAGGGCGTCATTGGAGTGTGAACGCTTATGTCTGACGAAGGTGACAGAGGTCACTTCGGAGTGGAGCAGAAAGGTCGCCGCGCTAGAGGGGGAAGTAGCTGACCTAAAGCGTAAGCTAGCCGAAGCTTCCGCCCGGGCGGACGAGCTCGAAAGGGTTGTCCGTGCCAATAATTCCCAATTGTCATTGGTGAGGGCCTCCGCCGCTTTCAGGGAGAGCGGCCTTGAAGAGTGGATCAGGGTTCTGGAGCAGAACACTCAGGATGCCGCGAGGCAAATTGCACTCCTAGAGGAGGAGAACCGGCGCATTCAAGAACATTCTACATTTATGGATAACTCTCACGAATCTTGGGTTTATGCCGAGGCTCAGCGGGATATATATAAGCATCTGTTCGAGGCTGGTATTATCTCCGAAGCAATCTTCGAGGGGGCGCGCTAGAGGGCACGAGAAGCCCGCGAGGAATACGGATTTGATGTTATGGTGCCCGGTATCGATGATGTCCCTGGTGGGAGTTTGGCTGGAGCTGGAAACTACATGGGCACCGCGGGTGCCGGCGAAGGCGGAACTAGCGGTGGAACGGCGAGGATAGGCGGCGGTGGGACTGGCGCGGACGGTGGTACCAATAATCCCCAGTGACTGATGATTAGTTGATGATTCTCTTATCGGTTATTTCCGTGTGTGACTATTTTGATTTCCTTTCTTTTTTTGTATTATTGTGGTTTATTTTCGAACAATATTTGAACTAGGACGGACGAGCATGGCCCGCGTCCGTCTCCTCGAATTAAGGGGACATTCCCCCTTTTTCCGTTGTTTCTTTATTGCTCGCCCCACTTATGTTCTCCCTTAGTATGGTCATTGATTGTTCCGGATCGAGGGCACATAGCCTGAATATTACTTCAACTGATGTTGAATTGAGTTGACGAAGGCTCGTGGACTGAGTCCCAGTTCAACCGTAGTTGAACTTTGTTGTTTCTTTTGAGTCGAGGGCTCATAGCCCGAGTATTATTTCAACTATCGTTGAATTAAGTTGGCGAAGGCTCGTGGCCTGAGTCCCAGTTCAACCGTAGTTGAACTTTGTTGATTCTTTTGAGTCGAGGGCTCATAGCCTGAGTATTATTTCAACTGTCGTCGAATTAAGTTGGCGAAGGCTCGTGGCCTGAGTCCCAGTTCCGCCGTAGTTGAACATTGTTGATTCTTTTGAGTCGAGGACTCATAGACCAAGTAATATTTCAACTGTCATCAAATTAAGTTGGTGAAGGCTCGTGGCATGAGTCCCAGTTCAGCCGTAGTTGAACTTTGTTGATTCTTTTGAGTCGAGGGCTCGTAGCCCGAGTATTACTTCAACTGAGGTTTGATTAATATGGCGAAGGCTCATGGCCTAAGTCCCGGTTCAACCGTAGTTGAACTTTGTTGATTCTTTTGAGTCGATGGATCGTAGCCCGAGTATTACTTCAACTCAGGTTGGATGTTGGCGAAGGCTCGTGGCCTGAGTCCTAGTTCAGTCGTAGTTGAACTTTGTTGATTCTTTTGAATCGAGGGCTCAAAGCCCGAGTATTATTTCAACTGTCGTTGAATTAAGTTGGCGAAGGCTCGTGGCCTGAGTCCTTGTTCAACCGTAGTTGAACTTTGTAGATTCTTTTGAGTCGAGGGCTTACAGCCCGAGTATTATTTCCATTGTCGTCGAATTAAGTTGGCGAAGGCTCGTGGCCTGAGTCCCAGTTCAGTCGTAGTTGAACTTTGTTGATTCTTTTGAGTCGAGGGCTCATAGCCCGAGTATTATTTCAACTGTCGTTGAATTAAGTTGGCAAAGGCTCGTGGCCTAAATCCCAGTTCAGCCATAGTTGAACAGTGTTGATTCTTTTGAGTCGAGGGCTCATAGCCCGAGTATTATTTCAACTGTCATTGAATTAAGTTGGTGAAGGCTCGTGGTCTGAGTCCCAGTTCAGCCGTAGTTGAACTTTGTTGATTCTTTTGAGTCAAGGGCTCATAGCCCGAGTATTATTTCAACTGTCGTTGAATTAAGTTGGCGAAGGCTCGTGGGCTGAGTCCCAGTTCAACCGTAGTTGAACTTTGTTGATTCTCTTGAGTCGAGGGCTCAGAGCCTGAGTATTATTTCAACTGTCGTCGAATTAAGTTGGCCAATGCTTGTGGCCTGAGTCCTAGTCCAACCGTAGTTGAACTTTTTTGTTTCTTTTGAGTCGAGGGCTCATAGCCCGAGTATTATTTCAACTATCATTGAATTAAGTTGGCGAAGGCTCGTGGACTGAGTCCCAGTTCAACCGTAGTTGAACTTTGTTGATTCTCTTGAGTCGAGGGCTCAGAGCCCGAGTATTATTTCAACTGTCGTCGAATTAAGTTGGCGAAGGATCGTGGACCGAGTCCCAGTTCAACCGTAGTTGAACTTTTTTGTTTCTTTTGAGTCGAGGGCTCAGAGCCCGAGTATTATTTCAACTATCATTGAATTAAGTTGGCGAAGGCTCGTGGCCTGAGTCCCAGTTCAATCGTAGTTGAACTTTGTTGATTCTTTTGAGTCGAGGGCTCATAGCCAGAGTGTTGATGAGATGAATCCGGCTTCCTCTCTTTGGGTTTCTAACCCTTCGTTCATCGTTTTCCCCTTGCTTCTGACTTTAGGACAGGCTACACAATCTTGCTATGAAATCCCCACAGACGGTGCCAAATTGTTTGACTCAAAATGTTTACAAACATTTATGAATTCAAAACAATCAATAAAAATGAAGGGCCAATCATAGCAAGTCGTAACATATATGAAATTTAATAAGGGAAAAGATAATTGGAACACTTGTATGGACAACAGAAGATATTAGTGATCTTTATTCATGATAATGGATTAATCTGCCTCTCAATGGAGAGGTTCAGATCTTTACAATCATGTTTTCATAGATCTACCATTATTCTGTCTTTTTGGTATTGGGTTCTCACTCTACGTTGCACTCTGTATTTCTTAGAGCCCCTATGGGGAGAGAGTGGAACCCTTCTTCTGACGTCTGCCCCTGTATTTATAGACATTTCCTGTACCAGTTGACTTTCTTGGAGATCGGGCCCATATCAGGAGAATATTTCGGGCGTACCCGGAAAGCATCGACCCAGGCCAAAACTCCTAGGCGGATGCGGGTAGTACTCTTGGTCGGGGTGGTCTCGCCGCTTGTTGCGCTTATATTAGTCGAGACGAATGGTTAATCTAGTTGATTATTGTAGAATCAAATTATAGCCTATACAATCACTATATTATTAGTTGTTTTGTCATTTTGGAATAAGCAATTTTGCAACAGATAGTCAAGGCTGCAGTAAGCAACTTACTCTCTTTTAGTCTTGTTTCTGGTTATGGTGTTTACTATCTCAATGCTTTTTGGTATGAATTATAATGCTTTGACTAGTTTGGAGATCATTGATTGGAGCGCTAGAGTTATTTCCAGTTATGGTGTTAATTAGGAATAGCTCTTGTCGTCGAATTTGGATTCTTGGCATGGTTCTATGGTAAAAATGGGTTGAGGTGTGTCGTATTAGCCAAATGTATAATTAATGGCCCCCATGAGTTATTTTATAAACTTTTTGGTTAGAATGAATCGAGGTGTGCCGTTTCGAATAAAAATCTCAATTGCATGGCCTTATTTAGTTAATCTTGTTTATCCTTAGAAATCGAGGCATGTCAATTAGCGAATTTTCATGGGCCTCGCTAAGTTGCAAATGTGTAGTTGCTTTAGGTGCGTTATTTTAATAATTTACCTTCCTAAACTTGGGTACGCATTTATGTGAACCAAATCTTAATATCAACAACATTAAATAAGATGTGTTGCGGACCGCGGGTGCATTTATGTGACGTAGTTCAAGACACGTTTTATGTGACATTGAAATACTCCTAAAAATAATTAAATAAAAGCGGTCTTAAAAGTTAAAATTGTACCATAGGTTAAAATATATTCTAAAATTAGATAATTAGGCCAATAATAACAGCTGAGCAACTGTGCTAGAACCACGGAACTCGAAAATGCCTAACACCTTCTCCCGGACTAACAAAATTCCTAGCCCGAATTTCTGGTCCGCGGACTGTAGGATAGAGTCAATCTTTTCCTCGATTAGGCATTTGAACCCTTGGGACACCATAATTATCCCAAGTAGCGACTCTGAATTTATTTTATATACAAATAATCTTGTCTTGGTTGTCCTTTAATTGGAAAAAACTCCCTTATACCCTTGCGGGGGTGTAGGCAAAAGGATGTGTAACAGCTCCGACGACTCTGCTGGGGGCAAGAACCCAGAACTTCTGGTTCAGAGTTCAGAATTCGAGCTTAGATAAATTATTATATTTGCTTTATTTATTATATGATTTTATTACATGTTTGGCCCTAATGTGCTAAATGTTTCTTTTACCGCTTTGATATTATCTGAACCGTATATAAATCGCTCAGAAACCCTTCCCTTCTCATCTTCGGGGATGTGCTCACAGGTTGAGACTTTCTATTCTATTAGTGTGATACCTTGAAATAACAAAGAGGCTCGCACAAGTTACTAAGCCGGATGGCCTTTTTGTTCCCAGTACGTAGCCCCCTACTCGGCTCGAGTTGTCCGGTCGGATACACAAATCTAGAACAATATGCACAGGTTTTGAACCTAGAATAACTCAGCCTCATGCAAGATCCCTAGTAGGAACGATGTTTTCATCATGTGAATTTGACTTAGGGGACTCAACATAGGGGTTGGGTCCGTCTAGGACAGGTGTACCCAAAATAACATACCATCTTGATGCATCGTATGTGCTACAAGTGGCATTTATCAAGGGTAAAAGGGTTATTTGACGGACCAATGATAGTATAGGGCAAAAAAAAAACAGAAAAAAACAGAGGATGAAGTCTTAAAATAAAGCAAGTATGGCCTAGTTATGTTTTTTTTAACTTTTTTATTATTATTTAGAAAAAAAGATAGAAAAAAAGATGAAAATTCAAAAAGATTTTGCACTTTTTATCATTTTTCAAAAAATCAAAAAAAAAGGGGGAAAAAGAAAATCCAAAAAAGATTTTGCATGTTACATCATTTTCAAGGAAAGACAATAAAATATATTTTCTCTAAGTTTGTTATTTTTTTAATTTTTGTCCGTTTCCAATCTGCCCGATTTACGCATACCTGATTCTCATATTTCGGAGCGTGATACGTAGGCAACCCACATAGGGTCCGATCTTCCTAGTAAATCTTAGGTCCTTGGCTTTGCGTAGTCTTTGCCAAATTTTGCACTTCTAGCCGCCTTTTGGCTAAATAAGTCATTTTGTAAAAATAGTCACAACCATATCTTGCATGTGTCTTAAAGGGAATGTTATTGTCTAACATAGTGTTGGTTTAAGTTTTCTTATACATGTGTGAATTTACTTACTGAAGTTTGAGCATGACAGATACCCCAGAATCACTGCATTCAAGAGCTGCTCGAGGAGCCATTTTATATTTTTGAGTCAATTGTTCATTTTTACTTTCTAGTCATGTATAATAGTATTTAGTCCTTTAGGTGATGTTAGAGTTTGTAATAGTCTAGTTAAGTTTTCCTAGTCTTTTGTTAGTGTATTTCTTATTTTGTATTTGAAAATGTGTTACAAGTCAAAATTCAAAAAAAAAAAGAAGAAATTTTGCGTTTTTATATTTTCGTTATAAGTTTTCTTTAGAATACTAATTCCATCATACGAACTCGAAATTAGATGATTCATGTTCTTATAAGTCACAAATAATAATAAGAACCTATTACTCCAATCGAAACATAGTTTTGAGTTCATTTTCTCAGTTCAATATCCATTTCGCTCGTTAAACAATTAACTGATGCTTCGCATAAAAAATTCAATCGCGACTTGATGAAATTAAACCAAAATTTTCAGATTAGTCCTATAATTCATGATTTAAATTCTAGAAGTCTCAAAATCAGATTTCGATCTCTAGAACTAAAAGTGGACCTTTGGATAATTATAGGTTTATGCTCCAAACAACAAAAATCTTCTAAAAATGACCCGTTGGGCATCCAAATTTACCCCGAGGCCCCCGGGACCTCAACCAAAAGTACCAACGCCTCTTATAAGATCATCCAAACTTGTTCCAATCTTTAAAACACATAGAACAACGCTAAAACCATTAAAACACGTCTGATTCAAGACTAGATTTATCAAGTTCTTCCAAAATTCACATTCAATCTGAAACTCAACCAAGCGATGTTCGAATGACCTGAAATTTTGCGGACAAATCCAAATTCACCTAATGGAGCTACTGAAACTCTCAGAATTCCATTTCAACTCGCGGATGAAAATATCACCTATCAACCGGAATTCGCCAAAATTCAACCTTCGCCAAAATAGGCTAAATTCTTCACCGGACCTCCAAAATTACTTCCGATTGCGCTCCTAAGTCATATTTCATCATCCAGAGCTAACCAAATCATCGAAATTTGAGTCCGAGATCTCTAATTCATAGATTAATATAAGGTTGACTTTTCCAATTTAAGTCTTCTTAAAAGAGACTAAGTGTCTCATTTCTTATCAAAATTACTCTAATTAATTCTAACGCACCCAATACCGATAATGAAATATAAAGCAATATAATAAGGGGAAACGGGGTAGTAATACATGAGACGATAGTTTGGGCCGTCACCTAATAACAGTTGAGCGACCGTGCTAGAACCATGGAACTCGAGAATGCCTAACACCTTCTTTCGGACTAAAAGAATACTTTACACAAATTTTTGGATCGCGGACTGTAAAATAGAGTCAACCTTTTCCTCGATTCGAGATTTGAACCAGTGACTTGGGACACCATAATTATCCCAAGTGGAAACTCTGAATTTTTAATAAACAAATAATTCCGTCTCGATTGTCCTTTAATTGAAAAAAACTCCTTTATACCCTTGCGGGGGTGTAGGAAAAAGGAGTTGTGACACATGGACGCATTGCAACACTTTAACTCCAAGACTGTTGTTGAATAGAAGCTTAAGCGGATGCAAGAATACCAGAATATATATTCAGATACGTGTTCTGGGCATTTAAACCGGCAATTGACGGTTTTGTGTACTGTTGGCCATTAATATCAATAGACGGTACTCATATCTATGGAAAGTATGATATTAAGTTGTTGATCGTCGTTGCGGTAGATGCTAATGGACAAATATTTTCCCTAACTTTTGTCATCTATACCAATAAAAACCAAGAGACGTGGATGTTATTTTTGAACCACTTGAAGGAGCACGTTCTCAAATAATGTTCAGTTATTTGTCTAATATCTAATTGACAAAGCAGTATTTTAAGTTTTGTAGAGAACTTGCCTTAATGGAAGGAACCACATGCATATCACTTTTACTATGTAAGGCACCTGAAGGTCAATTTCTAGATGAAATATCCCAACAAAGAGTTGCATGATTTAGTGTGGATGTCTGCAATTGATCACCATGAGTAGAAATTTAGGAGGCGCATGGAATCAATTAGGCAGGAATATGAAAGAGCCTATCATTAGTTGATAGGACATGAGCTTGACAAGTGTATATTGCATAGGGATGGTGGCAGACGATAGGAAACCCTGACTACAAATGTATCAGAATTTTTCAATGGGTTATTGAAGTCTGCACATGGATTTCCTATCACTGTCATGGTGTATATGTCATTCAAACAGATGGTAGAGAGGTTTACTGAAAGGCATAAAGATGCATTAGAATTGATAGAGAGGGGTGTTGAATTTATGCCAAACCCAATGAAAAGATTTGAGAAATACAGGAGGCGAGCATATTGGCATTCATTTTTATAGTATTACGATGAGAAAAATACTTTTGAAGCTCACAATGCTTTCTATCAAAACCAGGGGAGTAATATACACACCGTAAATGAAGCCAACATGTTGTATTTTTGTAGAAAATAGTCCATCTACCACATGTCGTGCTCACATGCCATCAAGTGCTTTTAACGTAAAGGTTTAGGGCCAACCAACTATGTTGATAAGCAATACACTGTTGATGCATACTTAAACACATATAGTGGGCAGTTTCAGCCAGTGAGATGAGCATTATTGGCTACCGACATCATTTAAATGGTGTATAACAAGGACTATTTGCATAAGCTACAAGTGAAAAAAGAACACGCATACGGAACCAAATGGATGTTGGCAATACCGTTTATGCATGTAAATATGGCATATGGTCGCAAACATGACACGAATGTCCTAAATGTCCTTCAACTATTTTGAGTGGCGGTGGTAATCAAGATTCTGGTGGAAGTTCATCTAATGTACCCAACTATCAAAGATACACGTAGTGTTTTGTTTATCTTATTTATAATGTGATCGTAATAAGTGTATGTACTTATTTATCTTGAAGAATGTATTAAATTATATTTCCATTACTGTTAAATCTTATTGATAATTAATATTAATACTTCAGTACAACAATATTAAGTAAAAGAGTTAAAAATTTAAATTTGTAGTAGATTTGAGCAAGTGAGTTAAATTTTAGAAAAGACGCAAGTGTTTGTAGACGAATCTACAGAATAAGACTCCAAATTTTATGTACAACCTCCTTATGCTATTTCTAACAAGTATGAAAAAATGGCCCGCTTGCAACAGATAACTTATGGAAAAGCTGTATTGTACCCCAAAACAATCTTTAGCACGCAAAGCATAACGTGGTTAAGTACTACGTTATGTGAGTTGTCTTGTCGATGTAAAAATTTGCTCGCCTAGAAAAACTATTTCTTACCCGAAAGAATCTTTAACACGTGAAGCATAGCGCGTTTAAATACTACATTATCTTGTCGATGAAAAAACTACTCGCCTGGAAAAGTTGTATTGTACCCGAAGAATTTTTAGCATGCAAAGTATAGTGCGGTTAAATACTACATTATGTGTGTTTCCTTGCCGATAAATAATTAGTGCATTTTAGTTATTATTTGCGCTTAACCAAACTAATAGCAAAACTTTTCATAAAAGCAGGGTATTTTTTTTTTGCATTAACAAATATCTGGACGCAATCAACAACCAATGTGCTATTGTGGCAAAGGTTGTATAATGAAGTCATGGTGGTATGATGGTCATGTTGGGCGCATATACTGGATGTGTGTAAATAGGTTTGGAGGTAATAACAAAAATTATTGTAATTTTGAGGAATGGTATGATGAACCCATTGAGCAGGAATGCTACAAAGAATCTTTACTATATATTTAGAATATGAACTATGAATACCAACGCCGTGAGTCTGAAATGAAACGAGAAATTGCGGCATTGTAGGAGAAACTAAAAGAGGCAGAAGAAGAAAAAAATAAGCGGGAAGAGAAAATTAAATGGTTGGAGCAGAGAATACTAGGCAGTAGTGACTAGACAATGACATGTATGTATTGAGTGTAGTATTTTATCTTTATATTTTCCATGTCTTGTATTTTCATAAGTTGTACTGAATGAAAATTATGTTAAGTTGCTATGGTTGTGTTTGTGTTGTACTATTAAAATAATGAAGAATCGGATAAATAAAAACATAATGAACATATCATGTAAACAATAAAAACACATTGCTCATCACGACGACTCTTTATCTGAGGATGAGCTGCAACATGATCTTTAGTAAGGATGGCAGATTCAGTAGAAGGGACCGTCGGTGCAGCAGTAACCTATAGAATAATGACATATTTTAGTATATGAAATATGTAATAGTAACGTAGGGGTTGATTGCATATAAATAATTAAAATGTCTTACCATGGTCGTAGCGGGCTCCTGAATATACTGATTCATCTCAAGCATATGAGCGTCGCACCTAGTGGCCTCCGTGACGGGCAAGGATGGTGGCTTAAAAAAATATACTTTATACATTTATGACTAATCAATGAGATAAACACAAAAATTAAGTAATAGTAATGCAAACTAACCAAATCCTGTGGAAAATCCTTAGCATCCCTTAGTGATGAGCCATAACTAAGTCGGCTCCCACTATCCACATATCGTACCAAACAAGTATCAGCAGTCATCGATGCCTATAGAGGGTCACAATAATGCATCCTAGTCAGGTGAGGTAAATGGTGTTTCCGCAATCGATAATGGAGCTGACGGGGTCACCTGCGAAGTCCCTGGAGTAAGCCCCGTGGGAACATCACTAGGATCAAAGTGGTCACCCAACTGATAAAATCTAACATCCTCAATAGGTGCTTTGAAATCCCCCTTGTTGGGGACCACCTCATTGCCGACGCCGACAACTTTGTGGGACACCCCTACCTCGTGGCACACCCCTGCCACATCGATCACATTCAGGATGCACTGCTGGCCACGATGGTATTGCTCTAGTGCCATATAATCAGCCTCGTATGCTAAGAGCTCATCATCTCGGGCTCGCTGCAATGTTTGGACAGCCAATCTGTAACCTGACGACTACAGTCATGCAAAATAGTTGCTCCCTTGCGGGCATTACGACATCTGCAGTCTCAATTGGTGGAACATATGTAGTCTAGTAACATGCACAACACTTAAAGTACTAATTATGAAACGGTAATGTTAACTTTATAATCAAGAATACTAAATAACATACCAGCGCCTCATGCCTCCGCCATGTGGAACGAACCGACCGCCAGCGCGATGAACAGGATCCCCGACGATAAATTAGGTAATGCTGCGGTACTAGCCGATATACTCATGCGCACGAGCCATAACCTATGGTGGAGGGGTGGTGGAATCTAGTCACGCTGCTGGTCCCAAGTCTCGATCTGCGCCTTTAGCCATGCTTCATATGCCTGGTCAACCCTCAAACGATCATCCCGCTTGTAATGTGTCCTAACCCATGGGGGCGGTGGAGGTACAAGTTGTGGTCGACCAAACTGGTGAAGGACTCACTCGGTGTCATGATGCTCAACAATGTCGAGACATATCAACGGGACGAAAGAGCTCTACATAAGTTTCTCGGTAGAGCAATAATCGGGCAAATCAGCTATTAGCTCATCGTTGTATGGCCTTCAAATGAACTATTACATAAAAATAGGAATTGTGAGTATACAAAACATATATCTAACACATGCCAAGTTGTCACGACCCAAACACCGATTGTTATGGCGTCCAACACATTGCTAGGTAAGCCCGACCATTTTCCATTTAACCAGTCAATTTTTAATAAATACTGATCCATTTAGAGTTAATTAGCCTGTTTTCATAATAGAAACAACAATGCGAAAATAAAAATATATGAAATACAGCCCAATGAATCTGGTGTCACAAGTCTGAGCCTCTAACAGAAAGTAAACACCCTATACAATCCAAGTCTAAGTAAAATGACAAAAGAGATAAATAGAAGGAGGGAGAGATCGGGTCCTGTGGACGCCGGCAGCTACCTCGATGTCTCCTCGGCTGGTAATAGAAACAGCAGGAGTGTATAGCTCAACTACCCTCCTGGATCCCTGTATCTGCACACAAGGTGCCGGTAGTAGAGTGAGTACTTCCAACTCAGTGAGTAGTAAATAATAAATAATAACTGAAAGTAAGAACACATGTATTATCACTAAACAGTTCTAAGAATAACCGTACAGGTGAATCATCTCTACAATGGTAAGTCCGGTTCCAGTCCACTACTGTCTCACATTGATCCAACACTGATCTAACCCTGCTGCGGCGTGCGTCCCGATCCTCACTCATAATGCTGCGGCGTGCAGCCCGATCCACAATATATATATATATATATATATATATATATATATATATATATATATATATATATATATATATATATAATACCTCTACAGCGTGCAGCCCGATCTAATATAATAGATATACTGGTGTGGTGCGCAGCCTGATCCAATAATATATAGTGCGCTCACTGGGGGTGTGTGCAGACTCCGGAGGGGCTCCTTCAGCCAAAGCGCTATAATACTACGGCGTGCAGTCCGATCCACATGTATATTACTGCGGCGTGTAGTCCGATCCACATATATATATATATATATATATATAACATTGCGGCGTGCAGTCCGATCCAATACATGTATATGTATATACCGCTGCGGCGTGTAGCCCGATCAGGTATATATATCAATACCTCACAATGGGTCCTCGACCCCTCTCAGTCAATTTAGACTCGGCCTCTCAGGCCCACTCAGCTAGAATAAGGTATTCAACCCTAGGTATCCTCACTTAAATTACACATCTAGTACTGGTTGATGTCATGCTATACAGCTACGAATACGGTTGAGAGTATGTGTTCAACATAGTATAGAGGTCATTTAGCTCAACAGGCTTCCCTAATATTCTACAGATCGGCACAAGGCCCCTAACATGGCAACTAGCCAAATTAGGCAGGTATAAGCTCAGTCTCAATCAATATACACTGTAAATTAACAATCGGGAAGGACCAAGTCCAAATCCCCAGTCACGATACCACCACGCTCGTCACATGACGCGTGTTTCATCTCAACATAGCACTTGAGAGTGCAAATACGGAGTTTCAAACCCTCAGTATATCATTCATTACTACCACTCACCTCGAACCGACGAAAGTCCTAGCTCGCCTTGCACTTGCCTTGCAAATCGACCTCCTCGGATGTCAAATCTAATCAAAACCAATAAGAATACACCAAAATAGGATAAAGGAACATATCCTAATCAAAATAACTCGAATTACACCGAAAATTCACAAAGTTGCCAAAACCTGACCCTCTGGCCTGCTTCTCAAGAAAATACAGTAGTCACATTTTTAGAATTCTTATCTCGCCACGAGTCCGTACATGTAAAGTTTATCAAAATAAGACTCTGTTTGCCCATTCAAATCAGTGATTTTCTATAACCCAGACTTAGAGCAACACCCCCCATTGATACACCTCAAATCCTCCAATTTTCAGTGATATAGATGAATATTCTAGGATAAAATCATGTAATTAGACCATAAAACTTACCTCCAATCAAAATATAGGTGAAAACCTCTTAAACCCACGTTCCCTAGCTCCAAAACTTGCCCAAGAATGGTGAAATCATGAAAACCCTCGCGGATGAAATGTTACTTCACAGGTGTGTCCGTCACTTAATTTCCTCTATGCGATCGCGACCTCTCACCTGCGATCGCAATGCACAAAAATATCGAACTACGCGATCGCATCCTTCAGAATGCGATCACATACAACTAATTTCACTGGCCCCAAAAAGACTCTATGCGATCGCGATACACTACCTGCGATCGCAGTGAACAACCTCGCCCAACTATACGATCGCATCCCCATCTTTGCGATCGCAGAGAAAAAAATGCTGCCTCCAAAACTCCTTCTACGTGATCGCAGGGCTTCCCATGCGATCACAGAGAACAAAGTGAACCTGCACTTATGACAGCAAAACTGACTGTGCACAACTCCAAAAATGGTCCGTTTGGACCCCCGGATTCATCCCGAGACCCCCAGGACCCCAACGAAAATAACCAACCTACTCCAAAACATGATACAAACTTGTTTTAATCATAAAAATACACCCTTAAACACGAAAATAATCAAATCGAGGCGGATTCAAGCCTAAGTTTCAACTAAAACTTCCGAAACCAACATCCAATCAAAAACCCGACCAAACGATGTCCAAATGACCTGAAAATTTGCAGACATATCCAAAATCACCTAATGAAGCTACTGCAACTATCAGAATTCCTTTCCGACGTCTGGATCAAAATCTCACCTATCGCGGATTTCGATCACTCTCCTAAGCCAAAAATGATCCCCTGAAGCTACCCGAACCATCAAAATTTGATTCCGATCCCTCTATCTCACAAGTCAACATCCGGTTGACTTTTCCCAACTATTCTTTCATCAAAGAGACTATTTGTCTCATTTCCTACCAAACTCGATCCGAATTGACTCAAATTCACCAAACACATATATTGAAACATGAACAAGCATATAACGGGGAATACAGAACGGTAACTCACATCACGACGAACCAGGTCATCACATTCTCCCCAACTTAAGCAAACGCTCGTCCTCGAGTAGATTAAGGAACATACCTGGAGTCTCAAATAAGTGGGGATATCTGCTCTGCATCTCCTGCTCAACCTCCCAAGTAGCCTCCTCCACGGGCCGGCCTCTCCACTGCTCCTTAACTGAAGCAATGTCCTTGGACCTCAACTTCTGAACCTGTCTACCAGAATAGCCACTGGCTCAACATCATAAGATAGATCACCATCAAGCTGAATCGTACTGAAGTCAAACACATGAGATGGATCCCCGACATACTTCCGGAGCATAAACACATGGAATACTGGATGAACACTAGACAAGCTGGGTGGCAAAGCTATCCCATATGCCACCTCCCCAATCCTCCTGAGTATCTCAAAAGGGCCAATGAACCTGGGACTCAGCTTCCCCTTCTTTCCAAACCGCATAACACCCTTCATGAGTGAAACCTTCAACAATACTATATCACCAACCATGAAAGACATATCTCGAACCCTACGGTCCGCATAACTCTTCTGGCGTGATTGTGTTGTGCGAAGCCTCTCAAGGATCAACTTCACTCTCTCCAAGGCATCCTAAACTAACTGAGTCCCTATCAATCTAGCCTCGCCGGGCTCAAACCATCCCACGGGAGATCTACTCCGTCTACCATACAACGCCTCATATGGGGCCATCTGAATACTCAACTGATAACTGTTGTTGTAGGCAAACTCTGCAAGTGGCAAAAACTCATCCCACGAATCTCTAAAATCGATCATACAAGCACGCAAAATATCCTCCAAGATCTGAATAGTGCGCTCAGACTGTCCGTCTATCTGAGGATGAAATGTTGAGCTCAAATCTACATGCGTAGCCAACTCCCACTGAAATGCCCTCCAGAACTGAGAAGTGAACTGAGTACCTCTATCTGATATGATAGACACTGGAACCCCATGCAATTTGACAATCTCCTGAATAAAGATCATTGCTAACCGCTCTGATGAATAAGTAGTACATAATAGAATGAAGTGTGCAGATTTGGTCAGCCGATCAACAGTCACCCACACTAAGTCAAACTTCCTCGAAGTCCGAGGGAGACCACTCACAAAATCCATGGTAATCCACTCCCATTTCCACTCAGGAATAACCAAACACTGAAGAACACCGCCCGGTCTCTAATGCTCATACTTGACCTGCTGGCAGTTAAGACATCTAGCTACATGGCTAACAATATCCTTCTTCATCTTCCTCCACCAGTAATGCTGCCTCAAGTCCCGGTACATCTTGCGGCACCCAGATGAATGGAGTACCACGAGCTGTGAGCCTTCTCTAATATCAATTCTCGAAGTCCATCTACATTGGGCACACAGATCGGGCCCTGCATCCTCAAAACACCAACTATCAATATTCACATCTCTGGCATCATCGTGTAGAAATATGTCCTTTAGGACAAGCAAATGTGGATCATCATACTGACGCTCTCTGATGCGATCATATAATGAGGACTGAGAGACAACACAAGCCAACACTCGGATCAGCTAAAAAATATCCAAATTTACTAGCTGATTGTCCAACGCCTCAATATCATATGCAAAGGGCCTCTCCCCAGCTGGAATATAAGCTAAGCTGCCCATACTGACCGCCTTTCAGCTCAAAGCATCTGCCACAATATTGGCCTTCCCCGGATGATACAATATAGTAATGTCATAATCTTTAAGCAACTCCAGCCACCTCCGTTGTCTCAAATTAAGGTTCTTCTATTTGAACAAATGCTGAAGGCTGCGATGATCGGTATATACCTCACAAGAAATACCATATAAGTAATGTCTCCAGATCTTTAGAGCGTGAACTATGGCTGCTAACTCCAAATCATGCACAGGGTAGTTCTTCTCGTGGGGCTTCCACTGGCGAGAAGCATAAACAATAACTCTACCCTCCTACATCAACACACATCCAATGCCAACTCTCGAGGCATCATAATACACAGTATAAAAATATGAAGTTGACGACAATATAAAGATTGTTGTCGTGGTCAATGCTATCTTGAGCTTATGAAAGCTCTCCTCACACTCCTCGGACCACACAAATGGAGCACCCTTCTAGGTCAACCTAGTCAAGGGTGAAGCAATACAAGAGAATCCCTAAACAAATCGGCGATAATACCCTACCAATCCCAGGAAACTACGAATCTCATTAGCTGAGGTTGGTCTAGGCCAACTCTGCACCGCGTCTATCTTCTTCGGATCCACCTGAATACCATTACTGGACACCACGTGCCCCAAAAAAGCCACGGACTCGAGCCATAACTCACACTTGGAGAGCTTGGCATACAACGTATCCTCCCGCAACCTCTGTAATACAACTCTCAGGTGTTGAGCATGCTCCTCCTGGCTACGGGAGTACACCGGGATATCATCTATGAACACGATCATGAAGGAGTCCAAATATGGCCGGAACACACTGTTCATCAAATGCATGAATGCGGTTGGGGCATTGGTCAGCCCAAAAGACATCAAAAGAAACTCATAGTGCCCATATATCATCCTGAAAGTTGTCTTCATAATATCAGAATCTCTAATCTTCAGCTGGTTATAGCCTGAACGAAGATCAATCTTCGAGAATACCCTAGCTCCCTGGAGCTGATCAAATAAATCATCAATGTGAGGCAGAGGATACTTGTTCTTCACTGTTATTTTGTTCGGCTGCCTATAGTCAATACACATCCTCATTGAGCCATCCTTCTTCTTAACAAACAAGACCGGTGCACCCCACGGTGACACACTCAGCCGAATGAACCCATTATCTAGGAGTTCCTGAAGATGCTCCTTCAATTATTTCAACTTAGTTGGTGCCATATGATAAGGAGGAATAAAAATAGGCTGAGTGCCTGGCACCAAGTCAATCCCAAAGTCGATATCCCTGTCCGGCGGCATGCCCGACAGGTCTGAGGGAAACACATCAGGAAAATCCCGCACAACGGGAACATAACCAATACTGGGAGTCTCAGCTCTGACTTCCCGCACAAATGCCAAATATGAAAGACATCCCTTCCCAACCATCCGTTGGGCCTTATGGAAAGATATTACCCTGCTGGGTACATAATCAGTCATGCCTTATCACTCGATCCTGGGAATACCCAGCATAGAAAATGAGACTGTCTTGGCATTACAGTCTAGAATAGCGTGACACGGAGATATCCAGTCCATGCCCAAGATAACATAAAAATCAATCATGCTCAATAGCAACAGGTCTACTCGGGTCTCCAGACCTTCAATAGTGACAAGACAGGACCGGTACACATGGTCCATAATAATGGTATCACCCACCGGGGTAGATACATTCACGGGAAATGCAAGACACCCTCGGGTTGTGCCCAAATGAGGAGCAAAATATGAAGATACATAAGAATAAGTGGAACCGGGGTCGAACAAGACTGAGGCATCTATGTGGTCTGAAATAATACTTGTAATAACAGCATCAGAAGCGACTACATCAGAACAGCCCTGAAGAGCATAGCGACGAGCCTGACCACCTCATCGACCTCCCCCTCGAGGGCAACCCCTGGCTGCCTGACCCTCAGCCCTAGCTGGTAAGGCGGGTGCTGAAGTAGATGGACCAGAAGATGAGGGTTGTCCCCTCTGCTGATATGGCCTGGATAGAAGATGGGGACACTCTCTATGGATATGCCCAAACTCCTCACACTCAAAGCAACTCCCAGGTGCTAGGGGCTGGGACTGATGGGAACCCCTCGCACCGAAGTGTCCAGCACAAAAACTAGGTTGGGAAGAACCCTAAATAGATGGAGCCTGAGATGAACTCTGTGCTGGTAGGGCGCTGAGAGATGGCTGGCCCTGGTGAGAACCCTGATGATCCCAGTCAGAAGATGACCCACGATACTCTGAGCGGGCTGGCTGTGAAGATTTGAAAGAGGGACATCGGTTCTACTGACTCTGGCCTGTAGTCTAAGTACCACTAGAACTAGCTAATCCCCGAGGCCTCTTGGCCTCCATCTCCTCTTGTTCTCGGTGATGGTCTGTCTCAATTTCGCGAGCTATATCAATAGCATCCTCAAATGAATGACTTAGGACCCTCTCTCGGGTCATCAAAATATGAATAGGATAAATAAGTCCATCCACGAAGTGTCTGAACCTCTCCCGATTAGTGGGAACCATCCATGGTGCATATTTGGCTAACTTTGTAAATCTTACCTCATACTCTAACACATTCATGTCCCCCTGGCGGAGCCACTCAAACTGCATGCGTAACTCCTCCCTTTGAGATCGGGGTATCCACTTCTCAAGGAAAATAGTGGAGAACTCCTGCCATGTCAATGGTGCCTCACCTGCTGGCCTACAGCGCTCATAAGCCTCCCACCAAGTGAAGGCTGCTCCTTGAAACTAGAAAGTTGTAAAGGATACACCACTCGACTCAAGAATCCCTGTTGTACGGAGCATTCGACGGCACTTGTCCAGAAAACCATGGGCGTCCTCGCCCGGAGTAACACAGAATATAGGAGGAGAAAGTGTCACGACCTCAAAACCCGGTCGTGATAGCGCCCAGCACATTGCTAGGCCAGCTTGACCAACCAACTATAATCAGAGCTATGAGCTTACATTTTACCCTTTTTAAGCATAAATAATGGGAATATAATTAAAATAATATCCAATGCATCGGGATTAGACATCCCAAAACCAGTATAAATCTCCCACCGAATCAGGAGTCATAAGTCATGAGCCTCTACCAGAATTTATAAGCCGTGATAGTGTATACAATTGTGCACAATTGAGGAGTAGACTAAACAAAATAAGGATAAACTGGAGAGTCAGGTCCTGCGGACGCTGGCAACTACCTCGACTGTCCAAATGCCACTCCCGAGCAGCTATAGAATCAGCTCTGCTGTGATGTACCTGGATCTGCACACAAGGTGCAGGGAGTCGGGTGTGAGTACTTCCAACTCAGCGGTAATAAAAGTAAATAAAGCCGAGGAAAAGAAAACCACACAAAGCACTATCTTATGCTATCTAATATAGAACCATCTTTAAACTACAATACACTTCCATTTTATTCCTTTTCAGCATATGTGAGTAAATTATTTAGAAATCTCTTTCTAACATCTTTTCCTTTCATTAAGACAACTCAGTACCTGGTACAACCTCAGACAGTGCAAGTCTGCACTCAAATCAGCCCCTTGGGCTCAGCACTCCTTAACAGTTTCCACCAGGGGATCTGGTCAATAAGGCAAATAATGCATGTGTGCCAATAATGTATGAGTGTTATATGTTATGCCATGTAGTACAGATAAACCAATGTATGTATGCCATGCAACGCATATAACGCTGTGGCGTACAACCCGATCTATGTAAAGGCGCCCGCGCTCACTGTGGGGGTTCAGACTCTGGAGGGGCTCCTACAACCCAAGCGCAATATCAATATCACACCTGCTGTAGCGCGCAGCCCGATCCATATGCGGCGTGTAGTCGGATACATGCATGTATGCATATGCTCACATAAATCGTCATGCTCTCACATATGGCCCTCGGCCCCAATCAGTTTAACGAATAATCAAGAAAGCAACTTGGGCAACAGTATCATATTAGCTTGCAACTAGAAATGTCATTAAGACTGTTCAAGTTTTTCATAACCTTATAAAAATGCTGAGTAGCAAAATAGCATTTTAAAACCTTAGATTGAGATAAAAAGATGCAAAGTATTATCAAAACAGTAATACCAATCCCTGAAGGATTCAGATAATCGGCATGAAGCCCACAACATGATAATCAGTCCAATTCCCGATAATTAATATCTTTATTAGGGTGTCAATTCAATTTCAAGCAATTTGGTGTTATTATTTATTAAGCAGGATGGACCAAGTCACAATCCCAAATGGTGTTCTACCCCATGCCCGTTATCTGGCGTGCAAGTTACCTCAATACAGCACTAGGATGTGCAAGTCCGAGGTTTACTAACCCTCAGGGCATCATTTACAAATATTGCCCACCTCGAATCGGCGAAAACTCATGCCTGTGATGCCTTTGCTCCTCAAAATGGCCTCCACGCGCGTCCAATCTATCCAAAATCATAAGTAAAACATCATAATATGCTAATGGGACATAACCCAATCGAAAGAACTCGAGAAATACTCAAAATCACGAAATTGGCAAAACCCGAGCCCGGGGCCCACATCACGAAAAATTCTAAAATTCACATTTTCAGAATTCTCATCTCGCCATGAGTCCGTACATACCAAGAACTCCCAATTCGGACCACAAATGGTCCTTCAAATCCTAAATTTAATATTTTTGCTCCAAGCCCTGTTTTCTTAATTTTTAGCCATAAATTCATGAATTCCATGTATGATTCTTATATAAAAACATGTAATTAACTCATAAAACTTACCTCTAACGACTCCCAGTTGAAACCCCTTCAATCCCGTTCAAAAGCTCTCAAAAATGGTTGAAAATGGTGAAGAAATGACCAAACTCGCGGATATGCTGCCATTTTTCAGAATCACTGTTCACGCGAGGTACTGTTCACCCGCGTCGGGCACTGTTCACATCTACTGTACATAGGTACTGTACACATCTACTATGCATGGGTACTGTTCACAGCGCTGTTCATTACAGCAGCTTTTTCTCCAAATTGCAGCACAACCATTTTTTACTAAAATGGCTCTAACTCCATCATATGAACTCGAAATTAGACGATTCTTTTTCCTATGGATCCGTAATTTTGATACGTATCTAGTGGTTTAAACAAAACTGAATTTGGAGCTCATTTTCTCATTTCAATACCAATTTTGCTCGTTAAATAATTAACTCACATATCGCGTCAAAAACCCAATCGCGACTTAATGAAATTAAACCAAAATTTCCAGATCAGTCCTATAATTCTTGATTTAAATGCTCAAAGTCTTGAAATAAAATTTGGATCTCTAGAACTAAAAATAGACCTTTGGATCATTACATTTATGCTCAAAACGGCAAAAATCTTCCAAAAATGACCCGTTGGACATCTGAAACACACCCGAGACCCCCGAGACCTCAACCAAATATATAGACATGATCTATTACCTCATTCCAACTTGCTCGAATCATAAAATCACTATAGTTAACATCAAAATCGTCCGTTTTCAGCAAATTCAAGCTTAAGTTTAACTATAACTTTCAAAATTCTTATTCGACCAAAAATCCGACCAAACGACGTCCGAATGACCTGAAATTTTGTACACATATCCCAAATCACCTAACGAAGCTACAGTAACTCTCGAAATTCCATTTCGACCCTCGGATCAAAATCTCACCTATCAACCGGAAGTCGCCAAAATACTAACTTCGCCAAAATAGGCTAACTTCTTCACCGGACCTCCAAAATTACTTCCGATTGCGCTCCTAAGCCTTAAATCATCACCCGGAGCTAACCGAATCATCGGAATTCAATTACGAGCCTTCTAACTCACAAGTCAACATCCAGTTGACTTTTCCAATTCAAGCCTTCTTAAAAGAGACTAAGTGTCTCATTTCCAACTAAAATCAATCCAATTCTACCCGATCAACTCAAATACTGATATTGAAACATATAACAACATAATATGGGGAAAACGGGGCGATAATACCTGAGACGATGGGTCGGGTCATCACATTCTCCCCAACTTAAATAGACGCTCATCCTCGAGAGGACCCTGAGTTGTACTAGAAGTAACCCAATAGCTGAATAACCTTACCAAGCATATACTCGGGATGATCCCAAGTGACCCTATCTCATAAGGATCCGACAACACAATATAGCTGAGATTTTATAACCCATTTAGTCCATAAACCATAGAACTACATTTCACCTACTGAAATCTTACACAAGATCAGAACCTCACATTTTTTAACTCAGACTAGGCCCGAACCGGCTATAATAATCCACATCTGCAACCTCAGCTGAAATCATATAATATACCACATAACTCGAACACATGCAGCGATAGCTTCCATTCATAACAGCTACCCATGACAGCCAAATATCGTTAGAAAATCTCTTGATAGATAAAGTCTTATTTCAATACCTTTATATACTGCCAACAGCAACAGAAACACGATAACCGTATCCATTCCTTAGGTCACCCATACCCGAATCCATTTTCTTCTTGAACTATACCACAATAGATTTCCGGGCCAAACTTCGATATAAACTCTCTAGTCAGTCAAAATCACATTTGTTCGTATTCATTAATGACTCCACGATTATCTCAAATTCAATGCACCACCCTGGTGATATGGCACCTCATCACGGGACTAAGCCACAACTTGCATAATCCACGTACCAGTGAGAAACGGTCTGGACATACTCCAGCCATGCCAACTGACTCTAACAAAATAGTTGTACCTCAAGCTCATCAATAACATTACAACACAAGGCTGAGACCACATCTCGTATCATAAAATAAAACACATGAATCTACCTCGAAAGATCATAATCAATTCTCCATACAACGCACAATCATCATAACTGATCCCAGCTTCCACCGTGCAATACACGCACACATTTTATACTCATTCATTCCATAAAAGATGCTCAATATTACTTGTGATACCGAGCAAACCCGAATACCACCAATGAACCCAACAATAACATGCCAAAATACTACTGAAATATAATCAGTTTAATGACATTGCCCTTTTTTTGAGACATATACTCTCGTCAAATCACTTCCACTTAGCCTTAATCATCCGAAGATAATTTATCTAATCACTTAGATGGAATCACTACCCATCACATGCTCTGCATGACATATACAGATCTTGTTCACATTCTTACAATATTGAGTCGACGGATAAGATATGTATAAATTCATAACCACTACCGAAACAACGATTCATTAAGCCTACACTCTTGGCAAGAACTTTCACCTCATTCTGAGCCAAACAATGGTCTTAGCTCTTTAATTTTACTTCACATACTCAGATTGCACTGATCTCAAATTCAATGATCTCGTCTTACCCAGTACGAACTGTTCGGGCAATAAGCCACTCCAGACATAATTATAAGTCGCATATGAGGCCCCAATGTGCCAATATGCTACCAATTCAAACGCAATACAAAAGAAAACAATCTCTGGAAGGGATCATCAAATCATATGCACTAATATAGAGTTTCCTGAGAAAACAGGAAGCAAGGCATATAAAATAGTATATAGAAAGCTATGTTCGATATCATATTGTTGCAGCGTGTAACCCGATCCAGATAACATATCCATGGCGGCGTGCCATCCGATCCATACATAGATCTAACATAAGGAGATACACATCGAGCCAAGTCTGCTCATTACAACATAATATCGAGTATCGGTTATACGCATGCTAAGTGCATAATGATATCTCTGAGGGCATATAGTAGTATAGCTAAAAAAATCAAGCACAGCTGAGGTGCGATATATAGTCTAAATTTCAAGAGCCAAGATGCTCATATAACATCATTCCTACGCGAATTCTCAACACATAGCAATTTCTCAAGTCGTCTCACAATTCACACAGCGCAATGCATCACTATGTGAAATATTTGTAAAAGAAACATCAACCGAATTACTCCTCCAGGAGGATCGCGTTAAAAAATGCACACATCTGGCCTGATATCGAGCCATTATTCACATTAAATATATCCATCAACTTCAAGTCGATTCTGATCACACTGAACTAGTCTGATAACCTTTCAAAGGTCCATAATGACTTTTAATTTTTTTTCATAAGGCACAAAAGCAACCATCACAATCGGGGTAATATCCTCCAGTTCACAACCCAATATGCCAAGTGCCTTCTAGGCATGATTCTTTAATTTAACGACATCATCACAACCTTCATACTTGGTTTACATCATTAATCAATCTAGTGATCACATGCCACACTTATATAATATTCCCGTGGAACACACTCCCACAACCTTCCATAAGAATATCTAGAGCATACCTCCGAACCACCAGTCGTACTAACGCTGTAAAGCAATCAAGAATATTTAACCAGGGCGCAAATCCCTTTCTGCATAGCACCATTCTCAAGTTATGATTATGACACTACCAATTTACTTTAACAATCGAAACTTCTTTTCTGCTCATCCGACTTCATGACATCTGTGTCAAAAATATTTCCTTCACTCGTGTCATTCTCGACCCAATTTCCGCAACCAGAACTGGTTCGCCAGTATACCTTAAGATCGAACCAACATAGCATATAACCATGCAACCAGCTAATCAGTAGCAATCTCCCCAACTTGGCTCGAAGCCATCTATCAGGACACATTCAATAACACAAAAAAATACTTTTACTCTAACGACGCCGCAATATTATAGTGAGGTTAAACTCACTCTTTCACAAGCTTGTGGAGACACGAATCATCAGACATTTTAACTCTTCTAAAATTCTTGCATTTAGTTACACAACAGTTAAGCCCACTCCTTAGGTAACAAAATCTTTTCTAAGTCTCAAATTTTTCCAAAATTTCGGCAGAGTTTCCTTTGTAGTTTGGCCTATCCACCTGCCAGAGAATCACAAAAACTATCCTAACAATACATCGGCAAATTGACAAGACATCGCAATGCCCATAGCACAACACATTCGATCTTTCTGAGTCTGAACTCATACTACCACACGTAATACACTTTACCTTTCCACTAAGAGACATGAACATATTTACCACGCCCATAGCTAGGGCTACACAACGAATCACAATAAGAGTCTAACACCTAATAGCTCATCCTTTATCAAGCTGCCATTTCCACAATTTGGGACAATACATGTCATATAAATTTCATAATACCAGCTCGCAGAATCAGCACCTTGGTGCTCAAGCCATAGACAAAGATCTGACCTCAAGTCCTCCCGACTGGCCCAACATAACCTCACGGTGATCACATCTCGCCCCTCAATCGGGGAGTCACAAGCCATCAAGGCAATTATATTACTGAGCGCTCGAGTGCGCATACAGACGTGTGGAAGGAATTTCAAGAATTATCTCTCAAGCTGAATCAAGTACGCACGACAAGAATTCCAAGATTGTGAAGTGTTTCCTAAAAGGTTTGCAGCCTCCCGAGGATAAGCACAAGCGTCCCCGTACCGATCCAAGAGACTACCAACCGGCTCAAGACTCATGAGGCCTAGTAACCTAGGCTCTGATACCAACTTGTCACGACCCCAAAACCCAGTCGTGATGGCGCCCAGCACATTGCTAGGCCAGCATGATCAACCAACTATAATCAGAGCTATGAGCTTACACTTTACCCTTTTTAAGCATAAATAATGGGAATATAATGAAAATAATATCCAACGCATCTGGATTAGACATCCCAAAACCAGTATAAATCTCCCACCGAATCAGGAGTCATAAGTCATGAGCCTCTATCAAAATTTATAAGCCGTGATAGTGTATACAACTGTGCACAAGTGAGGAGTAGACTAAACAAAATAAGGATAAACTGGAGAGTCAGGTCCTGCGGACGCTGGCAGCTACCTCGACTGTCCAAATGCCACTCCCGAGCAGCTATAGAATCAGCTCTGCTGTGATGTACCTAGATCTGCACACAAGGTGCAGGGAGTCGAGTGTGAGTACTTCCAACTCGGCGGTAATAAAAGTAAATAATGCTGAGGAAAAGAAAACCACACAAAGCACTATCTTATGCTATCTAATACAAAACCATCTTTAAACTACAATACACTTCCATTTTATTCCTTTTCAGCATATGTGAGTAAATTATTTAGAAATCTCTTTCTAACATCTTTTCCTTTCATTAAGACAACTCAGTACCTGGTACAACCTCAGACAGTGCAAGTCTGCACTCAAATCAGCCCCTTGGGCTCAGCACTCCTTAACAGTTTCCACTAGGGGATCTGGTCAATAAGGCAAATAATGCATGTGTGCCAATAATGTATGAGTGATATATGTTATGCCACGTAGTATAGATAAACCAATGTATGTATGCCATGCAATGCATATGACACTGTCGCGTACAACCCGATCCATGTAAAGGCGCCCGCGCTCACTGTGGGGGTTCAGACTCCGGATGGGCTCCTACAGCCCAAGCGCAATATCAATATCACACCTACTGCGGCGCGCAGCCCGATTCATATACCACTGCGGCATGCAGTCCGATCCATGCATGTATGAATATGCTCGCATAAATCGTCATGCTCTCACATATGGCCCTCGACCCCAATCTGTCTAACGAATAATCAAGAAAGCCCCTCGGGCAATAGTATCATATTAGCTCGCAGCTAGAAATGTCATTAAGACTTTGTTCAAGTTTTTCATAACCTTATAAAAATGCTGAGTAGCAAAATAGCATTTTAAAACCTTAGATTGAGATAAAAATATGCACAGTATTATCAAAACAGTAATACCAATCCCTGAAGGATTCAGATAATCGGCATGAAGCCCACAACATGATAATCAGTCCAATTCCAAATAATTAATATCTTTATTAGGGTGTCAATTCAATTTCAAGTAATTAGGTGTTATTATTTATTAAGCGGGACGGACCAAGTCATAATCTCCAATGGTGCTCTACCCCATGCCCGTTATCCGGCGTGCAAGTCACCTCAATACAACACTAGGATGTGCAAACCGGGGTTTACTAACCCTCAGGGCATCATTTACAAATATTACCCACCTCGAACAGGCGAAAACTCATGTCTGCGACTCCTTTTCTCCTCAAACTGGCCTTCACGCACGTCCAATCTATCCAAAATCATAAGTAATACATCATAATATGCTAATGGGACATAACCCAATAGAAAGAACTCGAAAAATACTCAAAATCACGAAATTGGCAAAACCCGAGCCCGAGGCAACGAAAAATTCTGAAATTTACATTTTCAGAATCCTCGTCTCGCCATGAGTCCGTACATACCATGAACTCCCAATTCGGACCACAAATGGTCCTTCAAATCCTAAATTTAAGGTTTTTGCTCCAAGCCCTATTTTCTTGATTTTTAGCCATAAATTCATGAATTCCATGGATGATTTTTGTATAAAAACATGTAATTAACTCATAAAACTTGCCTCCAACGATTCCCAGTCGAAACCCCCTCAATCCCGTTCAAAAGTTCTCAAAAATGGTTGAAAATGGTGAAGAAATGACCAAACTCGCGGATATGCTGCCATTTTTCAGAATCATTGTTCACGCGAGGTACTGTTCACCCCGCGTCGAACATTGTTCACATCTACTATTCACGGGTATTGTTCACATCTACTATTCATGGATACTGTTCACATCTACTGTACACGGGTACTGTTCACATCTACTATGCACGGGTACTGTTCACAGCACTGTTCATTGCAGCACCTTTTTCTCTAAATTGCAGCACAACCATTTTTTACTAAAACGGCTCTAACTCCATCGTACAAACTCGAAATTAGACGATTATTTTTCCTATGGCTCCGTAATTTTGATACGGATCTAGTGGTTCAAAAAAACTGAATTTGGAACTCATTTGTTCATTTCAATACCAATTTCGCTCGTTAAATAATTAACTCACATATCGCGTCAAACATCCAATCGCGGCTTGATGAAATTAAACCAAAATTTCCAGATCAGTCCTATAATTCATAATTTAAATTCTTGAAGTCTCGAAATCAAATTTGGATCTCTAGAACTAAAAATAGACCTTTGGATCATTACATTTATGCTCAAAACGGCAAAAATCTTCCAAAAATGACATGTTGGACATCCGAAACACACCCGAGACCCCCAAGACCTCAACCAAATATACAGACATGATCTATTACCTCATTCCAACTTGCTCGAATCATAAAATCATTACCGTTAACTTCAAAATCATCTGTTTTCAGCAAATTCAAGCTTAAGTTTAACTATAACTTTCAAAATTCTTATTCGATCAAAAACCCGACCAAACGATGTCCAAATGACCTGAAATTTTGTATACATATCCCAAATCACCTAACGAATCTAAAGCAACTCTCAAAATTTCATTCCGATCCTCGGATCAAAATCTCACCTATCTTCCGGAAGTCGCCAAAATACTAACTTCGCTAAAATAGGCTAACTTCTTCATCGGACCTCCAATATTACTTCCGATTGCACTCCTAAGCCTTAAATCATCACCCGGAGCTAACCGAATCATCGGAATTCAATTACAAGCCTTATAACTCACAAGTCAATATTCGGTTGACTTTTCCAATTTAATCCTTCTTAAAAGAGACTAAGTGTCTCATTTCCAACTAAAATCAATCCAATTTTACCCGATCAACTCAAATACTGATATTGAAACATATAGAAACATAATATGGGGAAAATGGGGCGATAATACCTGAGATGATGGATCGGATCATCACAGAAAGTCTACTAAATCTCTCAAGACGACGCTGCTCGTCGTCGGGTATCATTGGGACCCTGTCTCCCTGAATCTGAACAACTAGCTGAGCCGGAGCCACTGGTTGGGCTAGTGGCGCCTCAGGTGTTTGAAGACCCTGCACTACCTGCTCTGGAGTGCGAGCTGCGGGGGTCTGATGACCACCCCCGGTCCCGGATGTAGCTGCTGTAGTGGAGGCTGAAGCTGCCTGAGCCAGGCCAGTGCAAACTGTCAATATCTAAGCTAGGGTCTCCTATAGACCCGGGATCACAATAGGCACAACTGGTGCCTGAACAGGTGCTGCTGGGACCTCTGCAATTGGAGGCTGATCTGGAATGGGACAGCTGGTGAGTCAATTGGTACTACCCCAGGTGCTCTACCCCTACCACGACCACGGCCGCGTCCATGGCCTCTAGCAGGTGGCAATGGTGGTCGTCTGCCTCGTCCTGTAGCATGAGTCCTCGCCATCTGTGAGAGAATAGAATATCAAAGTTCAGTTTCAAATCAACAAATTCGCACAACAAGAATTTCAAGAATTTGAAGCTTTCTTAAAAAGTTCTGCAGCCTCCCGAGGATAAGTACAGACATCTCCATACCGATCCGCGAGACACTACTAAACCGGCTCATGACTCGCGAGACCTGATAACCTAGGCTCTGATACCAACTTGTCACGATCCAAACCCCGGTCGTGATGGCACCCAACACATTGCTTGGTAAGTCCGACCATTTTCCATTAACTAGTCAATTTTTAATAAATATTGATCCATTTAGAGTTAACTAGCCTGTTTTCATAATAGAAACAACAATGCGGAAATAGAAATATATGAAATACAACCCAATGAATCCGGTGTCACAAGTTTGAGCCTCTAACAGAAAGGAAACACCCTATACAATCCAAATCTAAGTGGAATGACAAAAGACATAAATAGAAGGAGGGAGAGATCGGGTCCTGCTAACGCCGGCACCTACCTCGATGTCTC
Source organism: Nicotiana noctiflora (assembly GCA_032618575.1). Lineage (NCBI taxonomy): Eukaryota > Viridiplantae > Streptophyta > Magnoliopsida > Solanales > Solanaceae > Nicotiana > Nicotiana noctiflora. The sequence continues at coordinate 188,162 of JASVEL010013634.1, read as the reverse complement.
CTTGGCTGGTAATAGAAACAACAGCAGTGTATAGCTCAACTGCCCTCCTGGATCCCTGTATCTGCACACAAGGTATAGGGAGTAGAGTGAGTACTTCCAACTTAGTGAGTAGTAAATAATAAATAATAACTGAAAGTAAGAACACATGTATTATCACTAAACATTTCTAAGAATAACCGTACATGTAAATCGTATCTACAATGGTAAGTCCGGTTCCAGTCCACTACTGCCTCACACTGATCCAACATTGATCTAACCCTGCTGCGACGTGCAGCCCGATCCTCACTCATACTGCTGCGGCATGCAGCCCGATCAAATATATATATTATATATATAACATTGCAGCGTGCAGTCCGATCCAATACATGTATATGTAGATACTGCTGCGGCGTGCAGCCCAATCCGTTATATATAACAATACCTCACAATGGGCCCTCGACCCCTCTTAATTTAGACTCGACCTCTCAAGCCCACTCAGCTTGAACAGGGTATTCAACCCTAGGTATCCTCACTTAAAGTACACATCTAGTACTGGTTCATGTCATGCTATATAGCTATGAATATGGCTGAGAGTATGTGTTCAACATAGTATAGAGGTCATTTAGCTCCACAGGCTTCCCCAATATTCTACAAATCGGCACAAGGCCCCAAACATGGCAACTAGCCCAATTAGACAGGTATAAGCTCAGTCTCAGTCAATATACACTATAAACTAACAATCGAGAAGGACCAAGTCCAAATTCCCAGTCATAATACCACCACGCTCGTCACATGACGCGTGTCTCATCTCAACATAGCACTGGATAGTGCAAATACGGGGTTTCAAACCTTCAGTATATCATTCATTACTACCACTCACCTCGAACCGGCGAAAGTCCTAGCTCGCCTTGCGCTTGCCTCGCAAATCGACCTCCTCGGATGCCAAATCTGATCAAAACCAATAAGAATACATCAAAATAGGCTAAAGGAACATAACCCAATCGAAATAACTTGAATTACACCAAAAATCACAAAGTTGCCAAAACCCGACCCCCCGGGCCCGCTTCTCGAGAAAATACAAAAGTCATATTTTCAGAATCTTTATCTCGCCATGAGTCTGTACATATAAAGTTTATCAAAATCGGACTCCGTTTGCCTATTCAAATCAATGATTTTCTATAACTCAAGCTTAGAGCAAAATCCCCCATTGATACACCTCAAATCCTCCAATTTTCAGTGATATAGATAAAGATTCTAGGATAAAATCATGTAATTAGACCATAAAAGTTACCTCCAATTGAAATATAGGTGAAAACCTCTTAATCCCATGTTCCCTAGCTCCAAAACTTGCCCAACAATGGTAAAATAATGAAAATCCTCGCGGATGAAATGTTACTTAACATGTCTGTCCGTCACTTAATTTCCTCTATGCGATCACGACCTCTCACATGTGATCGCAATGCACAAAAATTTGGAACTAGGCAATCGCATCCTTCAGATTGCGATCGCATACAACTAATTTCACTAGCCCCAAAAAGACTCTATGTGATCGCGATACACTGTCTGCGATCGCAGTGAACAACCTCGCCCAACTATGCGATCGCATCCCCATCTCTACGAACGCAGAGAACAAAAATGTTGCCTCCAAAAATCCTTCTACACGATCGCAAGGCTTCCCATACGATCGCAGAGAACAAAGTGAACCTACAATTATGATAGCAAAACTGACTGTGCACAACTCCAAAAAGGGTCCGTTTGGACCCCCGGATTCATCCCGAAGCCCCCGGGACCCCCAACGAAAACCACCAACCTACTCCAAAACACGATACGAACTTGTTCCAATCATAAAAACACACACTTAAACACGGAAATCATCAAATCGGGGCGGATTCAAGCCTAAGTTTCAACTAAAACTTCCGAAACTAACATCCAATCAAAAACCCGACCAAATGATGTCCAAATGACCTGAAAATTTGCAGACATATCCAAAATCACCTAATGAAGCTACTGCAACTGTCAGAATTCTTTTCTGACGCCCATATCAAAATCTCACCTATCGACCAGATTTCGCCAAAATTCCAACTTCGCTAATTCAAGCCTAATTCTACACCGAACCTCCAAATTCAATTCCGATCAATTTCCTAAGCCACAAATGATCCCCCGAAGATACCCGAATCATCAGAATTCGATTCCGAGCCCTCTAACTCACAGGTCAACATCTGGTTGACTTTTCGCAACTATTCCTTCATCAAAGAGATTATTTGTCTCATTTCCTACCAAACTCGATCCGAATTGACTCAAATTCACCAAACACATATATTGAAACATGAACAAGCATATAACGGGGAAAACGGGACGGTAACACACGCTATGACGGACCGGGTCATCACACAAGTAAACATAAGTATAGAATTACTTGCGCATCCTCTAGCAAATCCAACAAATCTCTGTAATATGGGAGATTATGTCGAGCCTTGTACTAGCATCCGTATCCCCACCTCTCAACCTACCTCCTAACCAGATGGAGAAATGGTGGAGGTGGTGCATCTTGAGCTAAGGGTGGCAGAGGTGGATAAAACTGCAGGAACCACCCAAACCTAATATACAATTTGGACGTAAAATTTAAGGTATATTTTTATATTATAGGTTATAATGAAGAGAGTATTTGACTATGTTTTCACATGCAGCATCGAATAAATCCTACAACGTCTTGCTGGGTGCCCATGAATGCTTGACACATCTTTCGATACAAGTAACCAAGAACAACATCACCAAGATGTACTGAAATAAATCATCTAGCCGCTCAAGATGATGAAGAAATCTCAAGTTGACTAGGTTTTTCGAAGTATTCGGAAATTATACACCTCCAAACATAACCAGGAACAATGACCTCGTGTACCGGTTAATATGAAGCTCCGATGTATCATGAGAAATATTATCATGCATGGCCTCCAAATGCAGCCGGATGGGCATCAACACAAGACGACTAGCCCCAACCAATACACCCTATCCTATGGCCGGAAACCGATGAGCTTTTGCAATGTGTCTAGGTATTCAGCTCCCGTATAATCTCTCACGCCTTGCGGCAAAGCAGCAAAAAGTCGATCAACCGACATCCCATGCATGACCTCCAAGTCATGCAACATGATAGTGGCCTCGGCAACGGGCAAATGAAATATGTGTATTTCTGGTCGCCACAGCTCTATCAAAGCCGTAATCAAAGGCCAATCCAGCTGCAGTCGGACGATATCAATGATCTTATGAAAACCCGTATCCTGCAAGCGTCTGACTACACGGGGATGGAGTTGGTGGTCCTTAAGAAAGTCCCACACATCGTCTATTCTCCTAGAACGTGAAGTCTGGGCAAATAACTCCCCCTCCCATATGTAGGAAGACCTATGATCGGCCTGTAGTAGTAGTAGTAGTAGTAGCAGCTCTAGGGTAGGTTCGGGATGCAAATACGGAACCTCCATGGCGATCACTATAAATTGAACAAAATTAATTACATTATTTTTCTTTTCAGCTGCTTAAATATATTGCAATACCTTGAATATTAAATTTTATTCGATATTTTTACCATATTGTTAATTAGGTTGATACATTTTTAATATTATAATTTTATATTTTATACGTTACTTTAATATGTTTAGTTTTATTACTTTATATTTTAGTTTTATTATTTTATATGTTTGTTAGTTATTCACCTATTTTTTAATATATATTATTTAATTATTAAATATTCACGTTTGATTTCGGGCACAATATTTTTTAAGGATATAAGTGTACCAATTATATACTTAATTCTTATGTTCACGATGAGAATATTTTTTCGATTTTCACTCAACAAGTCTCTTATTTATATGTTAGATTATTATTGTATATGTTATTTTTATTATTTAATATGTTTGTTAGTTTGTTATTGATTTATTTTTTATAATATTAAAATTAAATAATTAATTCTCATAACTATACAAGATATAATTATTAAATAATCGCATTTTAGTTCCGGACACAATATTTGAGGCCCATCAGCACTAATGTATACTGAATTCTTATGTTCTTATGTTTGTTAACTATAATTAGAGATAATTTGTGTTTGAATATCAGCCTTTTGACGTATTTCTAGGAATAAGAGATACTTAAATGATTCAATTCTATAATTACAAGGATACTACGCTAAATGATACTATATTTTACTACGCTAAACGGTCACTACATCACAAATACGAATACTACATTAGACCACAAGATACCACTACCGAAAACTAAAGTAAAAAAATATCTAGTGTACTAGCCTTTTAGCAAATTAATAATCTAAGCCGAATAAAAATAATAAATCAATATAATCAGAAAACATTCACGAATTTACATATGCCACAGTAAAAAGTAACTAATTAATATTTTTTTTAACAACTAATAATAATTTATCTATTTTTTTAGCACACTAATACTATAGTCCGGACAAAAAATAATAAATTACTTAAATTACAAAACAATCACAAAGTAATATAGAGCACATAAAAAATAACTAATATGGATTTTTTTACTACAAGTTTTAACAAAAATTAAGTCGGAATAACTGGATCTAAAATTTTTAGAAAGTCGAAGATTTTGTGATTTGGAGGCTAAAGAAGCAACAATGTTCGAGATAACACCTTAGCTAACACGTGAGACCGGAAATTTTTACTTTTTGTGGGACGGGTGGGCTCCACTCAACCTTGTTTGGATTAAAAATGAGGAGAGGGGGGAGGGGCACTGGTTTTTTAAATTATAGGAAGGGGGGGGGGTGTCGAAGATTTTTAGAAAGTCGATTTTCTGGGATTCTGTTTTGCGGAAGACGGAAATCAATTTTAATATATATATATATATATATATATATATATATATATATATATATATATATATAGCCTTAACAATATAACGTCTTACCGAAAGAAGCTATATTTTTTCGCTTAAATTAATTCAAATATATCGCCTTTTTGAAAGATACTATCTTAACTGGCCAAACGGTCGTTAAGGTATAACGTCATTCAGAAAATCTATATATATTTTGGTCACTAAATCTTTTTTTCCACATATTTTTGTTTTTTTAAGTCCAAAAAAATCACATTTTAATTGCGGACTCTTGTATTATATAGTATAAACCTTTTATTCTTAAAAAGACTATGAAAGTGACTTATGACTAGGTTTACGACAGTAGTCTCATCCTCTTTTTCTATAGTACTATAAAATATGCAGCTAAGCACAACTCACTCTCACAAAAGACTGGGCCTCTTCCGTCTCTCTCTATCTCTTTGATCTCTCTCTCACCTTCTTTATTTTTCTCTCTTTTCCCAACCTTATTTTCCTTCTTTCATTTCTTTTATTTTTCTCCTTTTTCTCAACTACTTAATCTTTTTTTCCGGGGAATTCATCATTGGAGTTCAATCATTTTACAATAGTATTTTCACTTAGCAGTTTTCGTTCATGTTAATTATACAATTGGTGTTCGAATTAAAATTGTGAATCAATAAAGTTTGAATGTGTATAATTTTCCACCGTTGATAACCATTAAAAAGTTTTAAAGCTTTGAATTTGAATTTGGGTTTAAAAAAATATTATTTGTTCGGATTGTGTGTTGTTATAAACAATTACAAATATTCGTTGGAGTTTATATCTCAATTTTAAGGGTGTTTGAAGAAGACGAGACGTGATTATTTGTGATATTGCAACTAGAATTTTTGTATTATGTTATTTTTTGTATTATTATTATTTTAAGATTATGCGTTTTAGTTAGTTTACTATTATTAGCAAAAGACGGAGAGTTTTGAGGGGGTTGGGGAGGGAATGGAAAAAAATAGAAAAATACATAAGAATAATTAATATAAAAAAATGGCATGTAAAATATCATATGGATGCCCTTTCGATCTATTTTCGATCTTTCACGTGCTATATATAAATAGAATGTAAAATGCCACTTAAATGCTACTTGAAACTGCACGAGGCTTTAGATAAAAATATCACTATAATTTAAGGGACTAATAGAAGCGTGAATAATTTAGGGGGTCTTTAGGATAGTAATTCAATATATATAATATTGTTTGACTCAAAAATTGTTGATTACTTCATGAACGCAAAACAATATATGTAGTTTGAGGGCCAATCATAGCAAGTCGTAATAAATCAACGGTAATTAAGAGTAGTTCTTCTAATAACCGAAAATATGGATAATCTTTATTGATGATAATAGGGTGGTCTAGCTTCTCATAGAGAGGTTCAGAGCCTTACAATCATATTCTCTTTTGACATTCCGTCTTTCTGGTTTATTTCTGATTCTCCCTCCTTGTTTTGCTCTTTGTTCTTAGAGTCCTCATGGGGAAGGAGAGGAACCCCTTTGCTGGTCTTCTTTCTTGGTATTTATAGATATGAACTATACCAACCGACTATTAGTAGTAGGACCCACGTTAAGAGGTCGCCTCTGACATAATAAACAGACCATAGCCTTGATGAGTATTTGAGTCGGGCGTATAAATGACGTTAATTAAGAGAGGTCGTGCCATTTATTAATCTTGCTTATCGTTGATTATCATACGGTCGAATTCCGACCCATACAGTTAGTCCTTCTGCTTATCAAGGTCGTCCCGTGCTCGAGCTTGATGAGCGGACTTTGTTGACTATGATATAGATAATTTTTGGATAAGGATTGGACGACTGTTACTCGGGTCGAGGCACACTTTCTGCGGCGATGGCCCGATCTCTTAGAGTTTTTCGACATTGCTTTTTCACAGGACAGGATCGCGGGTAACCCCCCTGATTATAGGGACGTATGGTGTCTTCAACACGACTATGGAGGACCAGAATTTGGTCTCGTTCTAATTCAAGACTTCGCTTTGGTCATGTAGGCGTTGTCATCGGCGGGAGGTAATCCGTATGCAGCGTGTACGAATACGGTGTAATCGGTTTATTCAGAGTTTTAAGGGCGTAGGGTATATTCTGCCCTTATTGACAAGACTCTACGTTTTACTCCTATTAGCGATGTGACGACTACGGTCGAGTGGGCACTTTATGATGCTGGTCGTGGCAGTACCTGTCTTGGCAGAATCGAACCGTTTTTTATGGTTGGATATGCAGTTAATGACATCCATCGGTTTTTCCGAAATCATTTATGTTGCTTATAAAGGTGATTTGGGATATCAGTTTCTTGGTACACTACTGTTTATCTGAGAGAATTTGGAGTTCTTGCCTTCTACAAATTTATTATTTCTTTTCTTGATCGCAATAAGCTTTGTCATCTTCCATCAAATTCGGGTTTTCTTTCTTCTAACAACTGAGCGATGGCCAACTCTTCTCCTCGTGAAGTTCTTTCGGTTAGTTTGCCAGTCAATCCTCCGGCGATTGAAGGGCCATCTACGGCACTGGGAGGAGAGGGGCAGACTGAGGCTGAGAGAGTTCCATCGGTAGACGAAATACTCCCCATATCTAAAGGTCCGGCGATAGATTTCACCATTGATGGAGGGGAGGATCCCGTTGATGGGGAAGATAGGCATGGCCCGCCTACAGGAATAGGGGTTTGTACCCACTCATGTTGATATTGTTCTTGCTCGGCATGAAGAGAGGGTTCACACCGATCGCGTAGGGTACTGCGCTTTTTATGCGTACTCCTTCAAGCTGGGGTTCAGGGTTCCGCTTCCCACTTTGGTGGTGGACTTTTGTCGTTACTATAGGGTATGCCCGGGCCATCTTACCCCCTCTCTAAACAAACAACTGGCGATGTTTTTGAAATATGGGGAGTTGGCCGGCAGGACGATCACGCTGCAGCACGTGCTTGCCATATACGCTCCTAAACGAATGCGAGTCACCATGCTTAGGGCGACCCCACGTGGGTCGGCGGCGTTGGACGATGAGGCTGAGCCTCGACCATTCTAGCAGTTCTTTTATATCAGGACTGAGCATTTGGTGGTGTCTTCTCCGGGGCTCCCGGAGGTTTGGAACCATAGACGTGAGTTATCTTTATCGAAACAGCAATTTTCATTCCTCATTTCTTCCTTTATTGTATTTAAGTTAATATTGTCTTGTCATCACTTTCATAGCCGAGATATCGCCACCGGCTTTATTTGCTGGGAAGAGTGGGTAGCTTGAAGCCGTACTTCCTCATACCGAGGGGATTCACATGTGAGCATCCTTTTGGGAGAAGCAAGGCCGAGGGCAAGCCGTGGGTAACAAGTTTTGTTCTTTTGATTTGCTTAGTTCAGGTTTTAGTAGCTTCCCTGGCTAACCTTGTTTTTCTGTTACAGGGAGAGTGAATCGTGGCAGAGCTCCTCAGTTGGCCTTTTGGCGGCCAGGTGCGATTGCTAGATTCTTTGTGGCACCGGCTCCATGTCGCGTACCGAGGGCTGCATCGGTCGAATCTTCTGTGACTCCTTCTCCTGCTCGTCCTTTATTTCGAGATGAACGGCCATCGGGGGTCGTTCGCCCTCTAGATGGCTCATCTTCGTGTGAAGAGGAAGATCGACCCTTGATTAGGCGTATGGTTGCTTTTACTCCGGCTCCTTCCGCGGTGGCCGCGTCTGTACCACCCGTCATAATTAATGTGGATTCTCCTCCTTTAGAGGTGGGAGAGGGTACAGCTGTGGCATAGACTCTTGAGGATGGGTCGAGGGCGAATGATGCTCAGGTCCTCTTGGATCGAGAAGGAAGTGCTGCCCCAACGGCCCAGTCTTCGACCCATATGGTCGAGATAGGGGAGACTTACCGGGTGATCGTGGAGATCGGCGGGTCAAGTACCCCGTCAATGGAGGCGGCGGAGGGGGGGGGCTGCAGGGGATGGGTTTGGATCCGACTCGAATTTTGATTTTGAGGATGTCCGCATGTTCCGAGAGGGTGTCACAAGTGCAACTGTCCACCCGGATGGGAGGCCGCGCCTTATTGTGGTCCCTACGGATGAGAATTTGCTACTACTAGACTCGAGTCTGGTGTCGCAGTTTAGGCAGTTGTGTTCTGCGATAGAGAATGAGTCGTTGAGGGAAGTTTTGGACGTCGGCCTGATGAATAAAGTGGCTGTGATGGGAATAAGGGTATGTGTTCAAAGATGGAGGCTTATTTGCTTTCCTTTTGTCCTGTTTTTATTTCTTGCCTGAACCATTATCTCTCGTTTTGAAGGCTTTTTTGTTGTAGGTGGAGAGCCTTCGTCGATCTAACGTTAGCTTGGGGGTATTTTTGTGGGTGCTTGACAAGTCGTCGTTATCAAGACAGGTGCAGGGAGATACGTGTGCACATGAGGAATGATCCCCGTAGCCGGGATTTGGTTGAAGAATTGGCAAGGAGGGAACTTCAAGTGCAACACGCGCTTGGTCGTGTGAGGGCCTTGGAGGATCAGTTACATCAAAATGATGAGGAGCTTGCGGCCGGAAAAAGGGCTTCGGTTGAGTGTGAGCGCATGTGTTTGACCAAGGTGCCGGAAGTCACATCGGAATGGAGTGGGAAACTGGCTGCTCTGGAAGAGGAGGTTGCGGCCTTAAAGCGCTAATTGGTGATGCCTCGACCCGAGTTGATGAGTTGCCGGGGATTATCTGCGTCGGCGAGTCCTAATTGTCGTTGGTAAGAGCCGTTGCTCCCTTCAGGGAGGGCAGTCTTGAGGAGCGAATTGGGGTCCTTGAGCGGGGTGCTCAGGATGCGGCGAGGCAGATTGCAATCTTAGAAGAAGAGAAACGGTGTCTCCAGGAGCAGTCCGCTTTTTCAGGCTAGACCCACAAAATTTGGGTCTATGCTGAGGTCCAGCGGGACATATATAAGAACTTGTTAGAGGCCGGCATTGTGTCTGAAGCCACTTTCGAGGGGGCACGCCAAAGGGCTCGGGAGGCCCATATGGAGTGTGGTTTTGACGAAGCAACGCTGGGGGTTGGCGATGGTGATGGCGGGAGCTTGGGGGGAGCCAGCGATGGTGTGGATGCTACGGGCGGCGGTGCAGATGGTGCAGGTGACAATGTGGACGGTCCAGGCGGCGGTGCAGATGGCACCGAGTGAAAAAATAGCTTCTTCCTCTTTTCCTTTTTTCTGTTTATTTTTCCACCGTTTGGCATTCTGTGATGACCCGGCCCATCGTCACGGGAATTACCACCCCGTTATGTTGTAAATACATGTTTTATGATTTTATATCAGTGTTAGAGTCTATCGGGTGAGTTAGGAGTGAATTGGATTGAAAATGAGGCATATAGCCTTTTTGAAGGAGACTTGAATAAGGAAAGTCAACTCGGAGTTGACTATTTAGCTAGAGGGCTCGGAATCGGATTCTGATGATTCGGTTAGTTCCGGGAGGTGATTTGTGACTTAGGGGAGCGATCGGAATTGAATTTGGAGGCCCGGTGTAGAAATAGGCTTGAATTGGCTAAGGTTGAATTTTGGCGAAATCCGAACGGTAGGTGAGATTTTATCCGGGGGTCGGAATGGAATTCCGATAGTTGCAGTAGCTTCGTTAGGTGATTTTGGATGTGCCTGCAAAATTTTAGGTCATTCGGACGTCGTTTGGTCGGGTTTTTGATAGAATGCGTGATTCGGAAAGTTTTAAGGAATTTAGGCTTGAATCCGTGTGTAATTGGTGATTTTGATGTTTAGGATGGTGTTTTTATGATTGGAACAAGTTCGTATCGTGTTTTGGAGTATGTTGGTGGTTTTCGTTGGGGTCCCGGGGGCCTCGGGATGAATTCGGGGGTCCAAACGGACCAATTTGTGCCAAAAGGCACTGCTGTTCTGCTGCAATAATTGCAGAGAATTTTTGCTCTCTGCGATCGCAAAGTTTTGAATGCGATCGCGTAAGGCAGCGTTTGGGTGTATCGCGATCGCGTGGTGATGTCCGCGATCGCGTAGGTCAATGTCGGAATGCAGTGCGATCGCGTTTGGGTTCACGCGATCGCGTAAGGTCAAGTCCGGATGCAATGCGATCGCGTGGCTGGAGTTGCGATCGCGTAGGGATCTTTTGTTGTTCAATGCGATCGCGTGCCAAAGGCTGCGATCGCGTAGAGGAAAAATTAGGCCCCAGGGATTTGTGCATTGCGATCGTGTGGTGATGTCTGCGATCGCGTAGGGTTAATTGGCCTGGCAGAGAGTTTAAGTTCAGAACAGACCAGTCGCGGGTTTAATACCCAAAACCTTCCATTTTTGAGTTCTAGAGAGAGAAACTCACGGGAATTGTTGGTAATTCATCGGGGATTCGTTGGAGGTAAGTTTTGTGGCTTAATTACATCATTTTAACATGAAATCCTTGGTTAAATCCCTGTAAATGGAAGATTTAAGGTGGGTTTGAGCCCTATGCCTAAATTGAAGAAAAACACCGATTTGAGTGGGCAAATGGAGTCCGATTTTGGTAAATTTTATATGCTTAGACTCGTATCGAAATGAGGGTTCCGAATATATGACTTTCGTAATTTTTCGGCAAGCGTACCAAAAGTCGGGTTTTGACAACTTTGGGAATTTTGATGTAAATCGAGTTGTATTGATTGGGTGTCGTCCCATTGGCCTAATTTGTTGTATTTCTATTGTATTTGATCAGATTCTACGCGTGCGGAGCTTGATTCTCGTGGCAAGGGCATTGCGGAATAGTCGTCGCGCTGTATTGAGGTGAGTAATAGATGTGGGTGATGACCAGCGGGTTAGAAACCCCGGTATACCACTTTGTGACGTTGTATAGCGGCGAGACACGCACACTCTTGAGAGTGCGGGGTCGATCATGAACCGGAGACTATATATTAGTCCGACCTGTTGATACTGTATTATTGGCTATTCTCGAGCCGTTGAACCCCCTTCTTGGGCGGTTGAGCATACTTGTGGGCCGTGAGCCAGTTATTGGATTCCGCGAGGATCGTTATAATTGTCTTATCATATAGACATGCTAGTTTACTACTAGTCCGCGACTATTTTTGTTATTATGCTAATTCCACTCTGGAACTTGATATTACTGTTTTCCAATCGAAAAATGATAAAAGAGTTTTCAAAAACTACTTTTGAGCCTGCGAGGCTGTATCTGCATATTAGCTGACTAGTAGTGGATCGGGCTGCGCGCCGCAGCGAGATATATGTTGGATCGGACTGCACGCCGCAGGAATATCTCTATGAGATGTGCTTGGGCTGTAGGAGCCCCTCCGGAGTCTGAACCCCCACAGTGAGCACGGATACCCAAAATTGGAGTCGGGCTACGCGCCGTAGCGGTCATATCATGCATTGCATTGCATTTAGCTACATCTGCTAGCTGTTATGCTATTTATTGGTATTTGTTGGTACAGGTACAGTGAATATTGATTCTATGACGGGGTAGCTGATTATAGTTTTACATAGTGCTTTATTGCGGATTTCTTATCTGCGCTGTCTTACCCTTGTTTATTACCACTGAGTCTGGCAGTACTCATTTTACTCCCTGCACCTTGTGTGCAGATCCAGGTACCTCTCAGCAGTGATCCAGTAGCTGTGCGAGGCGACGTTTGTGGATATTCGAGGTAGCTGCAGAGTCCGCAGGACCCGATATTCCTTCCTACTGTCTTTGATTTTGTATTGACATTTCTTTCCGCACTTGGTATCTTGTAAACCTTTATACACTCATGTTCGGTAGAGGCTCATGACTCTTGACCCTTCGGTCTATGGGAGTTAGTATATTTTGGGACTTGGTCTCCCCGCTGTTGGTATAACTATTACTATTGTTTTTATATTTTGAAATGCTTAAATGGGTTAAAGAAAGCTTCTAGCTCCGTTGTTGATATTGATTAGTCAGGCTGGCTTAGCAATGTGCTGGGCGCAACCACGACCGGATTTGGGGTCGTGACAAGTTGGTATCAGAGCCTAGGTTTACTAGGCCTCGTGAGTCTTGAGCCGGTTGGTAGAGTCTTGTGGATCGGTACGGGGACGCCTGTACTTATCCTCGGGAGGCTGCGAACCTTTAGGAAACACTTCACTTTTCTTGAACTCTGTCGTGCGATCTTGTTGTTCCGAGAACCGAACTTCTATATTCTATTCTCTCACGCAGATGGCGAGAACGCGAGCATCGGGACGAGGTGGACGGCCTCCGTTGCCACTGTTAGAGGCCGTGGGCGTGGTCGTGCTAGAAGTTAGAGGTAGGGCGGCCGAGGCGATGCCGGTCGACCCGCTTGTTGTACCGGTTCGGGAGCGACCCCCGGTGGTTGATGCTCGGCGGCCCCGGTTCGAGGCCGGACTATATCTATTGCTATTCACGGTCTTCGGGAGACTGCTTGCTCGGATATTATCGGTGTGTTCCGGTTTGGCTCGGGTAGTTTCGGCTACGGCTACGCAGCGACATCTCGGTCGGGGGAGGTCGGCGGACCCTGCGGCTCGCACGCCGACCTGGTTGTTCGGGGACTTCGGACACCGAGGCGGTCCCCGCTCGGGTGGTTGCACGGTTATTCCTCCAGCTGCACCGACTCCGGCTCCAGAGCATATGGTTCGAGTTATGCCCGATGACGAGCGGCGTCGTCCTTGAGAGATTTGGCGGACTTCGGCCACCCCATTTTAGTGGCGCGAGGGCGAGGATGCCCGGGGTTTCTTGGATAAGTGTCAGAAGATGCTGCGTACGGCTGGTATTCTTGAGTCCGGCGGAGTTTCATTTACTACATTTCAGTTCACTGGTCCCGCGTTTGATTGGTGGGAGGAGTTTGAGAGGCGTAGGCCTGCAAGAGCAGCACCTCTCACATGGCAGCAGTTCTCTACTCTCTTTCTAGAGAAATATGTACCTCGGTCTCGTCGCGAGGAGCTACGTCGCCGGTTCGAGTGGTTGATTCAGGGCGACATGTCTGTGACTCAGTATGAGCTTAGATTCACTCAGTTGGCTAGGCATGCCACATGGATGATCCCCACTGATAGGGAGAGGATCAGGAGGTTCATTGATGGCCTCAACTACTCTATCCGTATTCTTATGACCGGCGAGCGAGTTCTGTCATCATCGTTTGAGCAGGTTGTTGATATGGCACACTCCATTGAGGCGGATCGTCGACGAGAGAGAGAGGAGCGGGAGGCCAAGAGGCCTCGTGGTTCTGGCAGTTTCAGTGGTGCTCCATCTAGAGGGCATTCCCAGCAGAGCAGAGGTCGCTCATCTAGACCTTCTCATTCGAGCCGCCCAGAGCAGAGCGGAGGTTCTTATGGTCGTGGTCGACAGGGGTTTTCAGCCCAGGGTTCTTCTGCGGCGAGGGGTTCCCTTCAGTACCCTTCTCCGGCACCGGGTGCATGTTATGAGTGTGGTGAGTTTGGCCACGTGAGGAGACGGTGCCCTCGACTACGTAGGGGCGGGACTCAGCGGAGGGGATCGGCCCTCTCTTCGGCACCATCTCGGTTTAGTAGAGGTGGAGGTCGGTCTTCTCGTGGTCGCCCCGGGGGCGAGGAGAGATCCGGTGGAGGCCGGGCACGATTCTATGCACTTCCTGACGGGCGTGATGCAGTTGCCTCCGATGCGGTGATTACATGTATCATTTATGTCTGTCACAGAGATGCCTCTGTTCTATTTGATCCAGGGTCCACATATTCTTATGTGTCCTCTTATTTTGCACATCACTTGGGTGCGACTCGTGGTAGTCTTGATTTACCTGTTCATGTATCCACCCCCGTAAGTGATACGATTGTTGTGGATCATGTCTATAGATCCTGTGTTATATCTATTGGGGGTCTGGAGACCCAGGCAGATTTGTTATTGTTGGGGATGGTGGACTTTGATGTTATATTGGGTATGGACTGGTTGTCTCCGTATCATGAGATATTGGACTGTCATGCTAAGACAGTTACGTTGGCCATTCCTGGTATTTCTCAGATTGAGTGGCGGGGTTCGACCGATTTCGTCCCTAGCCGTGTTATTTCATTCTTAAAGGCTCAAAAGATGGTTGAAAAAGGGTGTTTATCGTACTTAGCTTTTGTGAGAGATGTGGGAGCTGAGTCTCCTAGCATTGATTCTGTACCTGTTGTGAGGGATTTCCCAGATGTATTCCCCTCAGACCTGCCGGGCATGCCGCCGGACAGGGATATTGATTTTGGCATTGACTTGGTGCCGGGCACTCAGCCCATATCCATTCCTCCTTATCGAATGGCACCAGCCGAGTTGAAAGAACTAAAAGAGCAGCTCCAAGAACTTCTGGATAAGGGTTTCATCCGTCCTAGTGTGTCTCCGTGGGGTGCGCCGGTATTATTTGTTAAAAAGAAAGATGGTTCCATGCGAATGTGTATTGATTATAGGCAATTGAACAAAGTGACAGTGAAGAACAAGTACCCTCTACTGCGCATAGATGATTTGTTTGATCAGTTACAGGGTGCGAGGGTGTTTTCTAAGATCGATCTTCGTTCAGGCTATCACCAACTGAAGATCGGGGACTCGGATATTATGAAGACTGCATTTAGGACCCGATATGGTCATTATGAGTTTCTTGTGATGTCGTTTGGGTTGACCAACGCCCCAGCAGCATTTATGCATCTGATGAACAGTGTGTTTAGGCCTTATTTGGATTCATTTGTGATTGTGTTCATTGATGACATTCTAGTCTACTCCCGTAGTCGGGAGGAGCATGCTCAACATTTGAGTATTGTGTTGCAGAGATTGAGGGAGGAGAAGCTATATGCTAAATTCTCCAAGTGCGAGTTTTGGCTCGAGTCCGTGGCATTTATGGGACATGTGGTGTCTCGTGATGGTATTCAGGTTGATCAGAAAAAGATAGAGGCGGTGCAGAGTTGGCCTAGACCGTCTTCAGCTACAGAGATCGGGAGTTTTCTTGGCTTGGCGGGGTATTATCGCCGGTTTGTTCAGGGATTTTCATCCATTGCTTCTTCATTGACTAAATTGACCCAGGAAGGGTGCACCATTCGTGTGGTCGGATGAGTGCGAGGAGAGCTTTCAGAAGCTCAAGACAGCTTTGACCATAGCTCCAGTGTTAGTATTGCCATCAGCTTGAGGTTCATATACCGTTTATTGTGATGCCTCGAGAGTGGGGATAGGTTGTGTGTTGATGCAGGAAGGAAAGGTAATTGCTTATGCTTCTCGGCAATTGAAGCCGCATGAGAAGAACTATCCTGTTCATGATTTGGAGCTAGCCGCCATTGTTCATGCCTTGAAGATTTTGAGGCACTATTTATACGGTGTGTCATGTGAGGTGTATACCGACCATCGTAGTCTCCAGCACTTGTTCAAACAGAAAGACCTTAATTTGAGACAGCGGAGATGGCTGGAGTTGCTGAAGGATTATGACATTACTATATTATATCACCCGGGGAAGGCCAATGTGGTGGCCGATGCTTTGAGCCGGAAGGCGGTCAGTATGGGGAGCTTGGCATATATTCCAGCCGAGGAGAGGCCATTTGCTTATGATGTTCGGGTGCTAGCCAATCGGCTAGTGAGGTTAGATATTTCGGAACCCAGCCGGGTATTGGCTTGTGTTGTATCTCGGCCATCTCTATATGATCGTATTCGTGAGCGTCAGTATGATGATCCACATTTGGCTGTCCTTAGGGACATAGTTCAGCATGATGACGCTAGAGATGTCACCATTGATAGTGACGGCGTATTGAGGATGTAGGGCCGGATATGTGTGCCCAATGTTGATGGCCTTCGTGAGTTGATTCCGGAAGAGGCCCATAGCTCGCGGTATTCTATCCATCCAGGAGCCGCGAAGATGTATCAGGATTTGAAACAGCACTATTGGTGGAGAAAGATGAAAATGGACATTGTCAGACATGTAGCACGGTGCCTCAACTGTCAGCAGGTTAAGTACGAGCATCAGAGGCCCGTTGGTGTATTTCAGCGCATTGATATTCCTGAGTGGAAATGGGAGAGGATCACTATGGACTTTGTTACTGGACTCCCTCGGTCGGCGAGGAAGTTTGATTCTGTATGGGTGATTGTGGATAGACCGACCAAGTCAGCTCACTTCATTCCAGTTAGTACTACCTACTCATCGGAGCGGTTGGCAGCGATCTTTATTCGAGAGATTGTTCGGTTGCATGGAGTCCCAGTGTCTATCATATCCAACAGGGGTACCCAGTTCACTTCTCAGTTTTGGAGAGCATTCCAGCGAGAGATGGGTACGCGGGTTGAGTTGAGTACGACATTTCACCCCCAGACAGACGGGCAGTCTGAGCGCACTATTCAGGATCTTGGAGGATATGTTGCGAGCTTGTGTGATTGATTTTGGTGGTTCGTGGGATGAGTTCCTACCACTTGCGAAGTTTGCCTACAACAACAGTTATCAGTCGAGTATTCAGATGGCCCCGTATGAGGCATTGTATGGCGGGCGGTGTAGATCCCCCGTGGGATGGTTTGAGCCTGGTGAGGTTAGATTGATAGGGACTGAGTTAGTCCAGGATGCTCTGGATAGAGCAAAGTTGATCCGGGAGAGGCTTCGTACGGCACAGTCTCGTCAGAAGAGTTATGCGGACCGTAGAGTTCGAGAGTTGTCTTTCATGGTTGGTGACCGAGTATTGTTGAAGGTTTCACCTATGAAGGGTGTCATGAGGTTTGGGAAGAAAGGAAAGTTGAGTCCTAGGGTTCATTGGTCCTTTTGAGATACTTAGGAGAGTTGGAGAGGTGGCATATGAGTTGGCCTTGCCGCCCAGCTTATCCAGCGTTCATCCAGTATTCCATGTGTCTATGCTCCGGAAGTACATTGGAGATCCGTCTCATGTATTAGATTTCAGCACCATTCAGCTTGATGGTGATCTATCCTATGATGTGGAGCCTATTGCCATTTTGGGACGGCGGGTGAGAAAATTGAGGTCTAAGGAGATTGCATCAGTTAAGGTTCAGTGGAGAGGTCGACCCGTGGAGGAGGCCACTTGGGAGATCGAGCGGGAGATGCGGAGCAGATATCCTCACTTGTTTGAGACTTCGGGTATGTTTCTTGACCCGCTCGAGGACGAGCGTTTGCTTAAGAGGGGGAGAATGTGACGACCCGGCCCGTCGTCACGGGAATTACCACCCCGTTATGTTGTAAATACATGTTTTATGATTTTATATCAGGTGTTAGAGTGTATCGGGTGAGTTAGGAGTGAATTGGATTGAAAATGAGGCATATAGCCTTTTTGAAGGAGACTTGAATAAGGAAAGTCAACCCGGAGTTGACTATCTAGCTAGAGGGCTCGGAATCGGATTCTGATGATTCGGTTAGTTCCGGGAGGTGATTTGTGACTTAGGAGAGCGATCGGAATTGAATTTGGAGGCCCGGTGTAGAAATAGGCTTGAATTGGCAAAGGTTGAATTTTGGCAAAATCCGAACGGTAGGTGAGATTTTATCCGGGGGTCGGAATGGAATTCCGACAGTTGCAGTAGCTTCGTTAGGTGATTTTGGATGTGCCTGCAAAATTTCAGGTCATTCGGACGTCGTTTGTTCGGGTTTTTGATAGAATGCGTGATTCGGAAAGTTTTAAGGAATTTAGGCTTGAATCCGTGTGTAATTGGTGATTTTGATGTTTAGGATGGTGTTTTTATGATTGGAACAAGTTCCTATCGTGTTTTGGAGTATGTTGGTGGTTTTCGTTGGGGTCCCGGGGGCCTCGGGATGAATTCGGGGGTCCAAACGGACCAATTTGTGCCAAAAGGCACTGCTGTTCTGCTGCAATAATTGCAGAGAATTTTTGCTCTCTGCGATCGCGAAGTTTTGAATGCGATCGCGTAAGGCAGCGTTTGGGTGTATCGCGATCGCGTGGTGATGTCCGCGATCGCGTAGGTCAATGTCGGAATGCAGTGCGATCGCGTTTGGGTTCACGCGATCGCGTAAGGTCAAGTCCGGATGCAATGCGATCGCGTGGCTGGAGTTGCGATCGCGTAGGGATCTTTTGTTGTTCATTGCGATCGCGTGCCAAAGGCTGCGATCGCGTAGAGGAAAAATCAGGCCCCAGGGATTTGTGCATCGCGATCGCGTGGTGATGTCTGCGATCGCGTAGGGTTAATTGGCCTGGCAGTGAGTTTAAGTTCAGAACAGAACCAGTCGCGGGTTTAATACCCAAAACCTCCATTTTTGAGTTCCAAGAGGATTCGTTGGAGGTAAGTTTTGTGGCTTAATTACATCATTTTAACATGAAATCCTTGGTTAAATCCCTGTAAATTAAAGATTAAAGGTGGGTTTGAGCCCTATGCCTAAATTGAAGAAAAACACCGATTTGAGTGGGCAAATGGAGTCCGATTTTGGTAAATTTTATATGCTTAGACTCGTATCGAAATGAGGGTTCCGAATATATGACTTTCGTAATTTTTCGACAAGCGTACCGAAAGTCGGGTTTTGACAACTTTGGGAATTTTGATGTAAATCGAGTTGTATTGATTGGGTGTCGTCCCATTGGCCTAATTTGTTGTATTTCTACTGTATTTGATCAGATTCTACGCGTACGGAGCTTGTTTCTCGTGGCAAGGGCATTGCGGAATAGTCGTCGCGCTGTATTGAGGTGAGTAATAGATGTGGGTGATGACCAGCGGGTTCGAAACCCGGTATACCACTTTGTGACGCTGTATAGCGGCGAGACACGCACACTCTTGAGAGTGCGGGGTCGATCATGAACTGGAGACTATATATTAGTCCGACTTGTTGATACTGTATTATTGGCTATTCTCGAGCCGTTGAACCCCTTCTTGGGCGGTTGAGTATACTTGTGGGCCGTGAGCCGGTTATTGGATCCGCGAGGATCGTTATAATTGTCTTATCATATAGACGTGCTAGTTTACTACTAGTCGCGAGCTATTTCGTTATTATGCTAATTCCAATCTCTGGAACTTGATATTATTGTTTTCCAGCTGAAAAATGATAAAAGAGTTTTCAAAAACTACTTTTGAGCTCGCGAGGCTCTATCTGCATATTAGTCGACTAGTAGTGGATCGGGTCTGCGCGCCGCGGCGAGATATATGTTGGATCGGACCGCACGCGCGAGAATATCTCTATGAGATGTGCTTGGGTTGTAGGAGCCCTCCGGAGTCTGAACCCCCGCGGTGAGCACGGGTACCCAAAATTGGAGTCGGGTTACGCGTCGTAGCGGTCATATCATGCATTGCATTGCATTTAGCTACATCTGCTAGTTGTTATGCTATTTATTGGTATTTGTTGGTACAGGTACAGTGAATATTGATTCTATGACAGGGTAGCTGATTATAGTTTTACATAGTGCTTTATTGCGGATTTCTTATCTGCGTTGTCTTACCCTTGTTTATTACCACTGAGTCTGACAGTACTCATTTTACTCCCCGCACCTTGTGTGCAGATCCAGGTACCTCTCAGCAGTGATCCAGTAGCTGTGCGAGGCGACATCCGTGGGATATACGAGGTAGCTGCAGAGTCCGCAGGACCCGATATTCCTTCCTACTGTCTTTTGATTTTGTACACTCATGTTTAGTAGAGGCTCATGACTCTTGACCCTTCGGTCTATGGGAGTTAGTATATTTTGGGACTTGGTCTCCCCGCTGTTGGTATAAGTATTACAATTGTTTCATATTTTGAAATGCTTAAATGGGTTAAAGAGAGCTTCTAGCTCCGTTGTTGATATTGATTGGTCAGGCTGGCTTAGCAATGTGCTGGACGCCATCACGACCGGATTTGGGGTTGTGACACGTTCGTTGTCTTGTTAGTTGTTGTTGCTCTTATTTTTGTTTTTTTGTTTTTTTTTATGTTGGACGGTACTCGGACGGATGTAAGCGGGCACAGCCCGTGATTGTTTAATGGATAAGAAGGAATTTTCCTTTCGCCATTTATTTAGTGTTTGTTTTGCCCGTATTTGAGGGGGCATTTTGATTTTGATATTCGACTTCGGCATGCATGTCAATTTCGGGCGTTGACGGCCCCTCCCCTCTCGACTTGGGGTGGCCGAGTCGGGACATCCCTTTGGGGATGGTGCTATTTAGCCTTAATCCAGTTCGGGCGCGGTCGGGCTATTGGTCGTGAGGATGAGAACACGACCTGGCAGCTCGGTTGAGGCTGAACTTTACGTGCCTCTAATTTTAGTTAGAGTTGGACATACTTACTTGGCCGGCAAGGGTGCTTGACATATGCTTCAATTTGATTGGCTTTTTAGCCGAGTTTTTTGGTAGTGGGGTTCCGTTTGGGCTTTAGCTAGACTACACTCAAATTTGCCGGCGGAGGCACGCGACCTGAATCCTCGTTCAACTATTGTTTTACTTACTAAATTATTTGGAAGGTGAGGGCGCATAGCCCTAGTCCGAATTCAACTGTAGTTGAATTAGTTGGCAAAGGCGCATGACCTGAGTCTCAATTCAACTGTCATTGAACTTTGTTGATTATTTGGAGGCAAGGGCGCATAGCCCGAATCCGAGTTCAACCGTAGTTAAATTAGTTGGTGGTGCATGGCCTGAGTCCCAAATCAACGGTCGTTGAAATTCATTGATTATTTGGATGGGATGGCGCATAGCCCGAGTCCGAGTTCAACCATAGTTGAAATGGTTGGCGAAGGCGCATGGCCCGAGTCCTAGTTCAACTGTCATTGAACTTAGTTGATTATTTGTGGGTGTGGGCGCATGGACCTAGTCCGAGTTCAATCGTAGTTGAATTGGTTGGCGAAGGCGCATGGCCTGAGTCCCAGTTCAACTGTCGTTGAACTTTGTTAATTGTTTGGAGGCGAGAGCACATAGCCCAAATCCGAGTTCAACCGTAGGTGAATTGGTTGGCGAAGGCGCATGGCTTGAGTCCAAGATCAACTGTCGTTGAACTTAGTTGATTGTTTGGAAGCGAGGGCGCATAGCCCGAATCCGAGTTCAATCGTAGTTGAATTAGTTGGCGAAGGCGCATGGCCTGAGTCCCAGTTTAATTGTCATTGAACTTTGTTGATTATTTGGAGGCGAGGGCGCATAGCCCGAGTCCGAGTTCAACCGTATTTGAATTGGTTGGTGAACGCGCATGGACTGAGTCCCAGTTCAACTGTCATTGAACTTTGTTGATTGTTTGGAGGCGAGGGCGCATAGCCCGAATCCGAGTACAACCATAGTTGAATTGGTTGGCGAAGGCGCATGGCGTGAGTCCTTATTCAACTGTCATTGAACTTTGCTTATTGTTTGGACGCGAGGGCGCATAGCCCGAATTCGAGTTCAACCGTAGTTGAATTGATTGGCGAAGGCGCATGGCCTGAGTCCTAGTTCAACTGTCATTGAACTTTGTTTATTATTTGGAGGCGAGGGCGCATGGCCCGAATTCGAGTTCAAGGGTAGTTAAATTAGTTGGCGAAGGCACATGGACTGATTCCCAATTCAACTATCATTGAAATTTGTTGATTATTTGGGGGCGATGGCACATCACCCGAGTCCGAGTTCAACCGTAGTTGAATTAGTTGGCAAAGGCACATGGCCTGAGTCCCAGTTCAACTATCGTTGAACTTTGTTGATTGTTTGGAGACGAGGGCGCATAGCCCGAATCTGAGTTCAACCGTAGTCGAATTGGTTGGCGAAGGCGCATGGCCTGAGTCCTAGTTCAACTGTCGTTGAACTTTGTTGATTGTTTGGAGGCGAAGGTGCATAGCCCGAATCCGAGTTCAATCGTAGTTGAATTAGTTGGCGAAGGCGCATGGCCTGAATCCCAGTTCAACTGTCGTTGAACTTTGTTGATTATTTAGAGGTGAGGGTGCATACTGCATAGCCCGAATCCGAGTTCAACCGTAGTTGAATTAGTTGGTGAGGTGTATGGCCTAAGTCCCAATTCAACTGTCACTGAACTTCGTTGATTATTTGGGGGCGAGGGCGCATCGCCCGAGTCCGAGCTCAACCATAGTTGAATTGGTTGGCGAAGGCGCATGGCCTGAGTCCTAGTTCAACTGTCATTGAACTTTGTTGATTATTTGGGGGCGAGGGCGCATCGCCCGAGTTCGAGTTCAACCATAGTTGAATTGGTTGGCGAAGGCGCATGGCCTGAGTCCCAGTTCAACTATCGTTAAACTTTGTTGATTGTTTGGAGGCGAGGGCGCACAGCCCGATTCCGAGTTCAACCATAGTTGAATTGGTTGGCGAAGGCACATGGCATGAGTCCCAGTTCAACTATTATTGAACTTTGTTGATTTTTTGGAGGCGAGGGCGCATATCCCGAATCCGAGTTCAACTGTAGTTGTATTGGTTGGCGAAGGCGCATGGCCTGAGTCCCTGTTCAATTATCGTTGAATTTTGTTGATTATTTGGAGGCGAGGGTGCATAGCCCGAGTCTGAGTTCAACCGTATTTGAACATTTGATTTCAGGAAGAACTACATGATCTTGCTAGGAAATCCCCATAGACAGCGCCAAATTGTTTGACTCAAAAGTTGTCGATTACTTTATGAACGCAAAATAATACATGTAGGTTGAGGGGCAATCATAGCAAGTCATAATAAATCGAGAATCAAATAAGGGAAACAGTAATTAAGAGTAGTTCTTCTAATAACCAAAAAGATGGATGATCTTTATTGATGATAATAGGGTGGTCTGCCTTCCCATAGGGAGGTTCAGAGCCTTACAATCATATTCTCTTTGTATCTTCCGTCTTTCTGGTTTATTTCTTATTCTCTCTCTTTGTTTTGCTCTTTGTTCTTAGAGTCCCCATGGAGAAGAAGAGGAACCCCTTTGCATGTCTCGTTTCTTGGTATTTATATATATGAACTATATCAACCGACTATTAGTGGTAGGACACACGTTAAGAGGTCGCCTCTGACATAATGAACAGGCCATAGCCTTGATGATTATTTTAGTTGGGCGTTTAAACGACGTTAATTAAGAGAGGTCGTGCCATTTATTAATATTGCTTATCGTTGATTATCATACGGTCGAATTCCGACCCATACAAATATAATAAAGAAATATAAAGAACGTTTAGATAATTTATGTCTAGTAGGAAACAATTAGAAGTTTAATAGACACATTTAGAACATTGATTAAGTGTTTGATAGGAAATAATTTCGGTTGAGGTTCAAATGTGTTATGAAATATTTTATAGTGGATGTCTATAATTCCTAAAGAAATTACTCTTCACTACTCTTCTCACCATTATAGTTGTAACTCCTACACCTCCCCATGATCTCGAATGTTTAATGTCGTGTTAATGTCATTCTTTTGTAATCTCGATGTAATCCTATAAATAGAAGGTTTTGGCATCACGTTGTATACACTTGAAATACATAGAAGAAATAAAAAAGTTCCCTCTTCCTTTCTACATTTTTTGTCTATTTTATTGTTTCATATTATTACATTGATTTTAGTTTCTAAATTTTACTAATCTTTGTTCCTATTAATGTTAAGCGTTGGGAGCACTTACATGAGACATGCATATACTTCACTATAATTATTTTGCATCTATTCAAATTATTCTATGACATATTTTAATGTGGAGCCTTGCAATATAATTATTTTTTTACCGCAATTTTGGATTAAGTTTCTCTAGTTGGAATATGGTATCTTGCTTTCTTTTCATGTGAAATCAAGGAAATATAAGTTTTCCTTTATTTTTGAGGTGCCTAGTGATTTGTTATTTATTCTTTTCTTATGATCTCTCCAATTTTATATTCTGAGTTATGCAGTGAAATAGGAATTTTTTTTTGAGCTTTTGAATTGAAAGATGCGGTAGAGGACTTGTGTGGTAATATAAATTAAAGTGCTTGGCCTCCTCGAGGTCTGTACAAGCCTTCCACAAAGGTTTAGTATGTTGGTCGACTAGCGATGCCTTCCATAAGTCTTGTGACGTTTGATGTCATTAGCACTATAAAATTTTAAGAATTTTATGACCACCGCACGTGATAATATTTTAAAGGCTCAAATAGGCTCCTAATGAATTTGGCCTATTATGTCGGAAATCGAGGGTAAGATGGTGGGTTCAAGTCTTATCGTACTATGTTGATGAAAAGATGTTGGATTCGAGTTCAACACATCATAACCTAACACGTTTTTATATGGGTAAGACATTAGGTTTGAGTCCTAATGCACCATAGTGATAATATAATTAATGGCTACAGAAAAATAATATATTTTTCATGAAAAAGCATGAAGTTTGTCCCACTTGATTTGCTCCATTCTTGAAATAAATGTGATAGTTGTACATAACAAATCCAAATAAAGATAAGTGGTTGACTAATGAACGTGAGCGTACCAAAGACCAAAATAATAATAGTTATCATTATGGTAATTATAAAAAGGAGAACAGTAAGGGTTCTCAAAATAATCCTTCAAAGGTGAAGGAATAGTGTATCAATATGGTCTGTAAATATGAGGCACACTCAGACGATTATAGTCCATCTTTTTTAAAGAATACGACTTGTAATAAGTATTGTAAATTTAGACTCATTCCTGAAGTGAATGTAAAAATATATATGTGATACAAATTATGCACAAGAATGTATTTATGCATGGTTGAATAAATACTATAATTCACCTCTACGGGAGGTTTGAGAGAAAGAAAGATCATGAACATTACTATATGGTTACATGAATATGTCATTGGTCACATACATCTGGTACGCCAAAAATAATTTAACATGCCTTATAAAAGTTATTAAAGGCAAAAGTAAAGCAAGAAATAAGCTTATGATGATTTTGACCATGATAATTGTTATGATATACTTTTCTCCGTGAAAGAGACAATTACCATATGGATGGTGTGATAAAAGATCTTATGGTACAAAATTAATTAAGAGCTACGGAAGAACTAATTTGTTACTATCTGGATGAATAAAATTATTCTTGATATTGATATTGTAGTAAGTCTCAAAAGAAACGTTTTGAGTTTCAAATGTATTAGCCAAAATGGTTGGCATATTGAGACTTATAAATGAAGGAAGATTGAATATCTTCATATAGCTATAATTATACTGGGTAAATATGAAAGGTTACCCGATTTTTCTTCTATTTTTCCTACAGATGTATAAGCATGATGATGGAATCACATGCCATAAGTGAACTAGAGATTTACTGAAACAAATATTAGTTGGCATGACCAGTTGACAATCTTGGTTCAATTATGATGCTAAAAATTGATTGACAATTCACATTGGCATATATTGAAGAAATAGAAGGTTCTTCAAGAATTCGCTTGTGCTGCTTATTCTCATGATATACCAGTTAAGGTTGGGATTGAATCCCTTGATTTTTGAAACGAATAGAAGGTGATATATATATAAATGGGCCCAGTCACCAGCCATATGGACCATTTACTATTACATGATTTTAATAGATGCTATTGTATGATCACATGTGCTTTGGTTATCTGCTTGCAATTTGGCTTTTGAAGGTTGCTTTCTCAAATTATTAGAGCACAATTCCAGAATGTAAATTGTGATGATACTGCTAGTTTAAATCCAAGTTGGTTTAGTAGAAATTGTTTGCCTCTAATTATAGCTATACCATTAGTTATGAGAATAAAACTCCAAATAGAAAATTTGTACAAAGTGTATTATTTAATATACAAATGCACTTGTACGCATCTAGCCAACAAGTTATGATACACACTCCCCATCATAATTGGTTCAGGGTGAGGAACCAAACTTATCATGTAGAAATATATGTGCTATATGATTTAATTGTGCTACCACAATTCACAAATATGGGTCCCTAAAGAAAATTGGGATTATATATTGGTGATCTCAGCATTAGGTGGAGAAATTAGGTAGCTGAAAAAGTGATATGTGGAATAAATTATCATGAATAATCTAGATCCTCATATAAGAACTGTGAACTTGAGATCCTCATACAAGACCATGAATAATCTAGATCCGTAGTAATATATATATATATATATATATATATATATATATATATATATATATATATATATATATATATATATATATATATATATATATATATATATATATATATATATATATATATAGATATAGACTGCACACCGCAGTAATATATATGTGGATCGGACTGCACGTTGCAGTATCATAGCGCTTGGGCTGAAGGAGCTATATTGGATCGGGCTGCACGCTGCAGCAGTATGAGTGAGGATCGGGTTGCATGTCGCAGCTGGACTAGATCAATTTTGGATCAGTGTGAGTCGATAGTAGGCTGGAACCGGATTTATCATTGTAGAGATGACTTACCTGTACGGTTATTCTTAGAACTGTTTAGTGATACATGTGTTATTACTTTCAGTTATTATTTATTATTGCTACTCACTGAGTTGAAAGATACTCACTCCACTCCCTGCACTTCATGTGCATATACATGTGTTCAGGAGGGCAGTTGAGCTATATGCAGCTGCTATTTTACTGTTATCCGAGGAGACATCGAGGTAGCTGTCGGCATCCGCAGGACCCCATCTCTCTCTTCTATTCCTTTTATCTTTTGTTACTCTATATAGACTTGGATTGTATAGGGTATTTTCCATCTGTTAAAGGCTCAGACTTGTGACACCGGATTCGTTGGGCTGTACTTCATGTATTTTGTTTCGAGAGTTGGCATTGGATGTGTGTTGATGTAGGAGGGTAGAGTTATTGCTTATTCTTCTCGCCAGTTGAAGCCCCATGAGAAGAACTACCCTGTGCACAATTTGGAGCTAGCAGCCATAGTTCACGCTCTGAAGATTTGGAGACATTACTTATATGGTGTTTCTTGTAAGGTGTATACCGATCATCGCAGCCTTCAACATCTGTTCAAACAGAAGGACCTTAATTTGAGACAGCGGAGGTGACCGGAGTTGCTTAAGGATTATGACATCACCATATTATATCATCCGGGGAAAGCCAATGTTGTGGCTGATGCTTTGAGCCGAAAGGCAGTCAGTATGGGCAGGCTAGCTTATATTCCAAGTTGGGAAGAGACCATTTGCATATGATGTTCAGGCGCTGGCCAACCGGCTAGTGAGATTGGATGTTTCTGAGCCGAGCTGAGCCGAGTGTTGGCTTGTGTTATTTCTCGCTCTTCTTTATATGATCGCATCAGAGAGCGTCAATATGATGGTCCGCATTTTCTTTTCCTTAAGGACAGAGTTCTACACGATGATGCCAGAGATGTGACTATTAATAGTGATGGTGTTCTGAGGATGCAGGGTTGTATCTGTGTGACCAATGTAGATGGCCTTCGAGAGTTGATATTAGAGGAGGCTCACAGCTCGCGGTACTCCATTCATCTGGGCGCCGCAAAGATGTACCAGGACTTGAGGCATCATTATTGGTGGAGAAAGATGAAGAAGGATATTGTTAGTCATATGGCCAGATGCCTCAACTGCCAGCAGGTCAAGTATGAGAATTAGAGACCGGGCAGTGTTCTTCAGCGTATGGTTATTCCTTAGTGGAAATGGGAGCGGATTACCATAGATTTTGTGAGTGTTCTCCCTCGGACTCCGTGGAAGTTTGATTCAGCTTGGGTGATTGTTGATCTCCTGAACAAATCCGCACACTTCATTCCAGTATGTACTACTTACTCATCGGAGCGGTTAGCAGTGATCTTTATTCGGGAGATTGTCATATTGCATGGGGTCCCAGTGTCTATCATATCAGATAGAGGTACTCA
The DNA here is from genome assembly GCA_032618575.1 of Nicotiana noctiflora. NCBI lineage: Eukaryota > Viridiplantae > Streptophyta > Magnoliopsida > Solanales > Solanaceae > Nicotiana > Nicotiana noctiflora. Next base: position 159,780 of record JASVEL010013634.1, on the reverse strand, counting down.
GTTCACTTCTCAGTTCTAGAGGGCATTCCAGCGGGAGCTGGGAACGCAGGTTGAGTTGAGCACAGCATTTCATCCTCAGACGGATGGACAGTTTGAGCACACTATTCATATCTTGGAGGATATGTTGCATGCTTGTGTGATTGATTTTGGAGGTTCATGGGATGAGTTTTTTCCACTTGCAAAGTTTGCCTACAACAACAGTTATCAGTCGAGTATTCAGATGGCCCCGTATGAGGCGTTGTATGGTAGACGGTGTATATCTACCGTGGGATGGTTTGAGCCTAGCGAGTCTAGGTTGATAGGGACTGAGTTAGTTCAGGATGTTTTGGATAGAGTAAAGTTGATCCAGGAGAGGCTTCGCACAACACAATCACGCCAGAAGAGTTATGCGGACCGTAGAGTTCGAGATTTGTCTTTCATGGTTAGCTATAGAGTATTGTTGAAGGTTTCACCCATGAAGGGTGTTATGCGGTTTGGGAAGAAAGGGAAACTGAGTCCCATGTTCATTGGTCCTTTTGAGATAGTCAGGAGGATTGGGGAGGTGGCATATAAGTTGGCCTTGCCACCCAGCTTGTCCAGTGTTCATCCAGTATTCCATGTGTCTATGCTCCGGAAGTATGTTGAGGATCCGTCTTATGTGTTGGACTTCTACGATTTAGCTTGATGGTGATCTATCTTATCATGTGAAGCCGTTGGCTATTCTGGGTAGACAGGTTTGAAAGTTGAGGTCCAAGGACATTGCTTCAGTTAAGGTGAGGTGGAGAGGCTGGCCTGTGGAGGAGGCCACTTGGAAGATCGAGCAGAAGATGCGGAGCAGATATCCTTACTTATTTGAGTCTCCAAGTATGTTTCTTGACTCGCTCGAGGACGAGCGGTTGCTTAAGTGGGGGAGAATGTGACGACCCGGCCCGTCGCCACAAGAGTTATCACCCTGTTACCCCCTTCATTTATGTGTTTCATGTTTCTATATCTATGTTAGAGTGTATTAGGTGAATTGGGATTTAATCTGGTTGAAAATAAGGCATATAGCCTTTTTGAGAGAAGCTTATTTATGAAGAGTCAACCTGGAACTGACTATGTAGTTAGAGGGCTCAGAATCAAATTCTGATGATTTGGTTAGCTTCGAGAGGTGATTTGTGACTTACAGGAGCGATCAGAATTGAATTTGGAGGTCCGCTGTAGAAATAGACTTGAATTGGCGAAGTTGGAATATTGGCGAAATCCGGTCGATTGGTGAGATTTTGATCCGGGCATCGGAATGGAATTCCGATAGTTTCAGTAGCTTCGTTAGGTGATTTTGGATATGTCTGCAAATTTTCAGGTCATTCGGACATCATTTGGTCGGGTTTTTGATTGGATGTTGGTTTCAGAAGTTTTAGTTGAAACTTAGGCTTGAATCCGCCTTGATTTGATGATTTCTGTGTTTAAGGGTGTGTTTTTATGATTGGAACAAGTTCGTATCATATTTTCGAGTAGGTTGGTGGTTTTCGTTGGGGTCCCAAGGGCCTCGGGGTGAATCCGGGGGTCCAATCGGACCATTTCTTGCATTTTGAAGGGCTGTTGGTTGCTGATATTTATTGCAGTCGGATGCTCTATGCGATCGCATAGGGATGTTGCGATCGCATAGAAGGGTGAATTTGGGCTTCTGAGTTGTTCTATGCGATCGCATAGAAGGGGCTGCAATCGCATAGTTGTGTAACCTTGTTCTCCGCGATCACATGGCTATGGGTGCGATCGCATAGTAGAGATTTTTGAGCCTGGAAGATTGTTCTATGCGATCACAGAGTTTGTGTGCGATCGCATAACATTAAAATATGGAGTGTAAATTTTGTTCAATGCGATCGCCGTAGTAGCATGCGATCGCATAGTGTATTTACCTGGGCGGACAGACCTGTTAAGTAACATTTCATCCGCGAGGGTTTTCATAATTTCACCATTTGTGGGCAAGCTTTGAGAGCTAAGTGACGGGATTTGAAGGGAATTTCATCAGGAAGTCATTGGATGTAAGTTTTATGGTCTAAATACATAATTTTATCCTAGAATCTTCATCTATATCACTGAAAATTGAATGATTTAAGGTGTATCAATTGGGAATTTTTTCTTTAAGCCTGGGTTATGATAAATCACTGATTTGAATGGGCAAACAGAGTCCGATTTTGATAAACTTTATATGTACGGACTCGTGGCGAGATAAAGAATCTGAAAATGTGACTTTTGTAATTTTTCGATAAGCGGGCCCAAGGGTCGGGTTTTGGCAACTTTGTGATTTTCGGTGTAATTTGAGTTATTTCGATTGGGTTATGTTCCTTTAGTCTATTTTGATGTATTCTTATTGGTTTTGATCATATTTGGCATCCGAAGAGGTTGATTTGCGAGGCAAGCGCAAGACGAGCTAGGACTTTTGCCGATTCGAGGTGAGTGGTAGTAATAAATGATGCACTGAGGGTTTGAAACCCCGTATTTGCACTATACAGTTCTATACTGAGATGGAACACGTGGCATGTGACAAGTGTGGTGGTATTGTGACTAGGGATTTGGACTTGGTCCCTCCCGACTGATAGTTCACTATGCATAATGACTGAGATTGGGCTTATATCTGTATATTTGGACTAGTAGCCATGTTTTGGGCCTTGTGCCGATCTGTAGAATATTAGGGAAGCCTGTAGAGCTAAATGACACTTATATCATGTTGAACACATACTGTCAGCCGTATTCATAGATGTATAGCATGTCATGAACCAGTACTAGATGTGTACTCTAAGTGGGAATACCTGGGGTTGAATATCCTGTTCTGGCTGCGTGGCCCCGAGAGGCCGAGTCTATATTGACTGAGAGGGGTCGAAGACCCATTGTGAGGTATTGATATATATACCAGATCGGGCTGCACGCCGCAACAGTATATACATATACATATATTGGATCGGACTGCACACCGCAGTGATATATATATATATTTATTTATATATATTTATTTATTTATTTATGGATCGGACTGCACGCCGCATCAATATATATATGGATCGAACTGCACGCCGTAGTATATATATATATATATATATATATATATATATATATATATATATATATATATATATATTTATTTATTTATTTATTTATATATATGTATATATATATATGGATCGAACTGCACGCCGCAGTAATATATATATGTGGATCGGACTGCACACCGCAGTATCATAGCGCTTGGGCTGAAGGAGCCCCTCCGGAGTCTGCACACACCCCCAGTGAGCGCACTATATATTATTGGATCGGGCTGCATGCCGCAGCAATATATCTATTATATTGGATCGGGTTGCACGCCGCAACACTATACATATATATATTGGATCGGGATGCACGCCGCAGTAGTATATATACATATATATATATTGGATCAAGCTGCACGTCGCAACAGTATGAGTGAGGATTGGGCTACACGCCGCAGCAGGACTAGATCAATGTTGGATCAGTGTGAGACGGTAGTAGGCTGGAATCGGATTTATCATTATAGAGATGACTTACCTGTACGGTTATTCTTAGAACTGTTTAGTGATAATACATGTGTTCTTACTGTCAGTTATTATTTATTATTGCTACTCACTGAGTTGAAAGATACTCACCCCACTCCCTGCACTTCATGTACAGATACAGGTGTTCAGGAGGGCAGTTGAGCTATACGCAACTGCTATTTTACTGTTAGCCGAGAAGACATCGAGGTAGCTGCCGGCGTCCGCAGGACCCGATCTCTCTCTTCTCTTCCTTTTATGTTTTGTTAGTCTATCTAGACTTGGATTGTATAGGGTATTTTCCTTCTGTTAGGGGCTCATACTTGTGACACCGGATTCGTTAGGCTGTACTTCATGTATTTTATTTCCGCATTTGTTATTTCTATTTTGAAAATAGGCTATTAATGCTAATGGATCATTATTAAATAATGATTGACTGGTTATGTGGAAAACATGGTCGGGCTTGCCTAGCAATGTGTTGGGCGCCATCACGATCGGGGTTTGGGTCTTGAGAAAAAACCTTTAAAAAAGTTTTTCACCTCACCTATTAAACATGAAAAATAAATGATAAAACTAACCATTTAAAAAAAAAGACGAAATGGCCTCCTGGCCACTCAAACTTACGGCCAATTTTAATGCCGATACATGAACTTTCGTATTTTCCATTTAAACACTTATACTCCTGAAACCTATAACTAATAAACACATTTTATCCTTGACCCTACGCGCGTGTATTACACATTTGCCAACGTGTCCATCAAGTCAGCAAATGATCAATGAGACCAATACACGTCAGTGTCGCCAAATTAAAGCCAACAAATTTGGGGTCCTGCTCTTTTAATGTATACACCGACAAACCCTCCCCCACTTTTCATCTTTATTTCTCTCTCTAACTAAACCCTCCACTCTTTAACGATGGTCAATTAACCCGGTCCCCTCCTTCCTTCCTAAGCTTAATCACTCCAAAACCACACGATTTGGGTCCCCCCTCCTGTAATTAAAAGTTGTTCGAGTTTTGTTGGAGCTTTGGATTTCTGCCAAGTTTGTATCTGAAGGTTAGTTGGTTTCTTTTGATGTCGATTTTATCTGGTTCTTCTATTTTCTTATGAAATAATGTGGGTAATGTTTGATAGTGAAAGCTATCTATTTTTGCATGCTTATTTTGTCATATGATATTAGGTATTTTATATTAGGGTTTTTATATTTGAGGAAACACTTGAATATTCAATATTTTGCTTTTTTTTTGTCGTTTTCATGACTGATCTGGTATTTGGGGGTAAAAGGGTGTCACGACCCAAATCCAGTCGTGATGGCGCCCAACAATCAAGCTAGGCCAGCCAGACCAACAATTTAATTATAACACAATACCAGTCCCTAAATGGACAACCCAATAAGAATATATGAGTTTGAGAACTCCAATAATAATAATACTGAACAAAAGTACTGACACTCCCAAAGATCCGGAGTCACAAGTCTAGAGCCTCTAACAAAACCCAACAGGAATAGAGAGTACAATATAGAAGTACTCAAGTCTGAATACAAAATATACAATAACAACTGGAATGAGAGGAGAAGCTAGGCTCTGCGAACGTAGGCGGCTACCTCAGCAACTCGATGTGACAATGTAAACGCTGGAGATGCCCGTCTACTGCTCCTGAGTACCTGAGTCTGCACACAAAAGGTGCAGGGAGTAGGGGTGAGTACTAAGTACTCGGTGAGTAACAAATATATAACAGCAGCTGAGAATAAGAAATCCACAAAATACCACAATATGAAGCTACACTACAGTCCGAATCTCCTACGAACTAGCAATAATAATACAATACAGCTACCACAGAGTAATTCAACAAATATAGATGCAATGCAATGCACATAACCGCTACGGCGTGTAGCCCGATCCAATTTAACGTCGACGGCGCTCACCGGGGGTGTGTACAGACTCCGGAGGGGCTCCTACAGCCCAAGCGCAATACTGCTGCGGCGTGCAGCCCGATCCTCATATCAACCACTGCGGCGTGTAGCCCGATCCCATGCTCAGTCCACAATAAGCAAATAAGTCACAAAACAGTTCATTTTCCTTAATTCCAGTTCTCAATTCATAATTTATGAAAAATACTTTTAACTTTATTAAGTTTGTAAAATCCGGTGACTTAGCATTTCAAAAGCGTGATTACAATTTCCAGGACTGAGATCAGTGATTTAAGCAATTATAGCTATCACATAAATATTGTCCTCTAAGGACGCTATAGATCGGCACAAGGCCCCAAACAAGGCTTACAGCCCACAAATATAGCAAATACAGTGTATTTCCAACACTAACAATATATTATTCACTTCCGGGATGGACCGAGTCTCAATCCCCAATCACAATCAATCCCGCACCTGCCACGGTGTGCGAGCCACGCCCTATTAGCATCACAATGTGCTAAGCCGGGGTTTCGAACCCTCAGGCTACAATATACACAAACTACTCACCTCTAGCCGGTCGTAGACTCGTCCGCGATGCCTTTTCCTTTGAATTTCGTTGCCTCGTGTGTAGAATCTAGTCAAATAACAATAATTATATCAATTACGGGTTAAAGAATCATAACCCACTTCAATTTATATGAATTTTGCATAATTACACTAAGTTGGTAAAACCCAACCCCGGGCCCCACTGCTCGGAAAATTCCGAAATTAGTACCAACGCGACCCTCATCTCGCCACGAGTCCGTGCATATAAAATTTATCGAAATCGGAGTTCAAATGGCCTTCCAAATCCAAAAATCCCGTTTTCAATATTTAGGCCACATTTCTTCAAGATTTCAACCCAATTTCATGAAGATTGATGTTAATACTACCATAAAATGATGTTTTTGAGTCAAGAATCTTACCTCCGACGAATACCCGATGACTTCTCGGTGATTTCCTCGAGTTTTCTTCTCTCTAGGGCTCAAAATTGAGTTTTGGGTTAATGAACCCGTAACCCTCTGTTCTGTGATTAAATTCTCTGCCAGACCCATTTGCTCTACGCGATCGCATGCCCCCTATTGCGATCGCATAGAGTAATTTTCCTCAGGCCTCCAATTTGTTCTATGCGATCGCAGGCCTAGCCATGCGATCGCATAGCTTTGCATTCCTACCCTCCGCGATCGCAATCGAGCCTCCGCGATCGCACTGCACAAATTCCGGACACTGTGCGATCGCAATGCCCTCCACGCGATCGCATAGAGAAAACTTCACGCCCCCTTCCACTATTCTATGCGATCGCAATCATCTCTATGCGATCGCATAGAGCAACTACCGACTGCAATTTCTGCAGAATTTTTCCAAGTTCTAAATGCCCGGTTGATGGTCCGAATCCATCCCGAGGCCCCCGGGACCCCAACGAAAACCACCAACACACTCCAAAACATGATACGGACTTGTTCCAATCGTAAAAACACCATACTAAACATCAAAATCTCCATTTATTCACGAATTCAAGCCTAAGTTTCTTCAAAACTTTCAAAACTAACATTCAATCCAAAACCCGATCAAACGATGTCCGAATGACCTGAAAATTTGCAGACATATCCAAAATCACATAACGAAGCTACAGAAATTGTCGGAATTCCATTCCGACCCCGGATCAAAATATCACCTACCATCCGGTTTTCGCCAAAATTCAACATTCGCCAATTCAAGCTTAAAACTACACCGGACCTCCGAATTCAATTCCGATTGTTCTCCTAAGTCATAAATGATCCCCCGGAACTAGTCGAATCATCAGAATCCGGTTCCGAGCACTCTAACTCAATAGTCAACTCTTGGTTGACTTTTCATATTCAAGCTTTCTTCAAACATGCTATTTGTTTCATTTTCAATCCGAATCACTCCTAACTCACCCGATATACTCTAATACTGATTTAAAAGCATAATATATGTAAATGCAAGGTAACGGGGTGGTAATTCCCGTAACGACGGGCCGGGTCGTTACATTCTCCCCAACTTAAACAAACGCTCGTCCGCGAGCGGGTTAAGAAACGTACATGGAGCATCAAATAAGTGTGGATATCTGCTCCGCATTTCCTGCTCGGTCTCCCAAGTTGCTTCCTCCACGGGACGACCTCTCCACTGCACTTTCACTGAAGCTATGTCCTTAGATCTCAGCTTACGAACCCGTCGACCCAAAATGGCTACTGGTTCCACATCATAAGTCAAATCCTCATCTAGCTGTATCGTGCTGAAGTCCAACGCATGAGACGGGTCTCCGACATACTTCCGGAGCATAGATACATGGAACACCGGGTGAACTCCCGACAAACCGGGTGGCAAAGCAAGCATATAAGCCACCTCCCCAACTTTCCTAAGCACCTCAAAAGGTCCAATAAACCTTGGGCTCAACTTCCCTTTCTTTCCAAACCTCATAACACCTTTCATAGGCAAAATTTTCAGCAACACCTTCTCACCTACTGAATAAGACACATCTCGGACCTTCCGGTCTGCATAACTCTTCTGACGCGACTGAGCCGTGCGAAGTCTCTCCTGAATCACCTTCACCTTATCTAAGGCATCTTGGACTAACTCTGTCCCTAACAACCTAGCCTCGCCGGGCTCGAACCAACCAACTGGAGACCTACACCGCCTCCCATATAAAGCTTCATACGGTGCCATTTGAATGCTGGACTGATAGCTATTATTGTAAGCAAACTCCGCCAAAGGCAAATAATCAGCCCATGAACCACCAAAATCAATGACACAAGCACGCAACATGTCCTCCAATATCCGAATAGTACGCTCAGACTGCCCATCCGTCTGTGGATGAAATGCTGTGCTCAGCTCCACCTGTGAACCCAACTCTCGCTGAAATGTCCTCCAGAACTGAGATGTGAACTGGGTACCTCTGTCCGATATAATGGAAATAGGAACTCCATGCAATCTCACTATCTCACGGATGAATATCTCTGCCAACCGCTCCGAGGTATAGGTAGTACACACTGGGATGAAGTGAGTTGACTTGGTCAACCTATCCACCACCACCCAAACTGAATCAAACTTCCTCGCTGTCCGAGGGAGTCCACTAACAAAGTCCATAGTTATTCTTTCCCACTTCCACTCCGGAATATCAATACGCTGGAATACACCACCAGGTCTCTGATGCTCATACTTGACCTGCTGACGGTTTAGACACCGAGCCACATGGCTCACAATATCTTTCTTCATCTTTCTCCACCAGTAATGCTGCTTCAAATCCTGATACATCTTCGCGGCTCCTGGATGAATAGAATACCGCGAGCTATGGGCCTCTTCTAATATCAACTCACGAAGGCCATCAACATTGGGCACACATATCCGGCCTGCATCCGCAATACACCCTCACTATCAATAGTGACATCTCTAGCATCATCATGCTGAACTCTGTCCTCAAGGACAAGTAAGTGTGGATCATCATACTGGCGCTCTCGAATACGATCATATAAAGAAGAACGAGCTACTACACAAGCCATCACCCGACTGGGCTCAGAAATATCCAGCCTTACCATCTGATTAGCTAACGCTCGAACATCAACTGCTAGGGGTCTCTTCCCAACTGGAATATACGCCAAACTGCCCATACTAATAGCCTTCCGGCTCAATGCATCAGCCACTACATTGGCTTTCCCGGGATGGTACAAGATAGTAATATCATAGTCTTTAAGCAACTCAAGCCATCTCCGTTGCCTCAAATTTAGATCTTTCTGCTTAAACAAATGCTGAAGGCTGCGGTGGTCTGTATATACATCACAAGATACACCATATAAGTAATGCCTCCAAATCTTCAAGGCATAAACAATAGCAGCTAACTCCAAATCATGAACATGATAGTTCTTCTCGTGGGGTTTTAGCTGACGAGAAGCATATGCAATAACTCTACCCTCCTGCATCAACACACAACCGAGTCCAACTCTGGAAGCATCACAATACACCGTATATGACCCTGAGGCCGATGGTAACACAAGTATTGGAGCCGTGGTCAAAGCCTTCTTGAGCTTCTGAAAGCTCTCTTCACATTCATCAGACCACACAAATGGAGCATTCTTCTGTGTCAGCTTAGTCAACGGTAGAGCAATAGATGAGAAATCCTGAACAAACCGACGATAATAGCCTGCCAAGCCGAGATAACTCCGAATCTCTGTAGCTGAGGAAGGTCTGGGCCAATTCTGCACTGCCTCAACCTTCTGAGGATCAACCCGAATACCATCACTGGACACTATATGTCCCAGAAAACCCACAGTATCAAGCTAGAACTCACACTTAGAGAATTTTGCATAAAGCTTCTCTTCTCTCAACCTCTGCAATGCCACTCTCAAATGCTGTGCATGCTCCTCCTGGCTGCGTGAGTATACCAAGATATCATCAATAAACACAATCACAAAAGAATCAAGGTAAGTCCGAAATACACTATTCATCAAGTGCATGAATGCTGCTGGAGCATTAGTCAACCCGAAAGACATCACCAGGAACTCGTAGTGCCCATATCACGTCCTGAACGCTGTCTTCATAATATCTGAGTCCCTGATCTTCAACTGATGATAGCCCGATCGAAGATCAATCTTAGAAAATACACTAGCTCCCTGTAGGTGATCAAATAGGTCCTCAATACGAGGTAATGGGTACTTATTCTTCACTGTCACCTTGTTAAGCTGCCTGTAATCAATGCACATTCTCATTGTGCCATCTTTCTTCTTTACGAACAACACCGGTGCACCCCAAGGTGACACACTTGGACGAATGAAACCCTTATCTAAGAGTTCCTGAAGTTGTTCTTTCAATTCTTTTAACTCCGCTGGTGCCATGCGATAAGGAGGAATAGAAATGGGCTGAGTGCCCGGCACCAAGTCAATACCAAAATCGATATCCCTGTCAGGCGGCATGCCCGGCAGGTCTGCTGGAAATACATCCGGAAACTCCCTTATAATGGGAACCGAATCAAGACTGGGTGTCTCGGCCTCAACATTTCTAATGAAGGCCAAATAAGATAAACAACCCTTGCCAATCATTCGTTGAGCCTTTATATAAGAAATCACCTTGTCGGACACATAATCAGTCAAGCCACGCCACTCGATCCTCGGATTACCTGGAATAGCTAGTGTGACTGTCTTGGCATGACAATCCGGAATCGCATGGTAAGGAGATAGCCAATCCATGCACAGAATCACATCGAAATCTACCATGCCCAGTAGTAATAAATCAACTCGGGTCTCCAGACCCCCAATAGTAATAATACAGGATCGATATACCTGATCCACAACAACAGTATCTCCCACTGGGTAGACACATGTACGGGCAAAGCAAGAATACCACGGGTCATACCCAAATGATGTGCAAAATAAGTAGAGACATAAGAATAGGTGGATCCGGGATCAAATAAGACAGAAGCATCCTCGTGGCAGACTGAGATAATACCCGAAATGACCGCATCCGAAGCACTAGCATCCTTCCTATCCGGAAGAGCATAAAAATGAGCTCGACCTCCACCGAGTACGATCCTCGCCCACGGGGCGACCTCCGGATACCGGCCACCGGTCCTAGCCGACCGTGCCGGCGCCGAAGAAACAGGAGTGAAGACGAAGGCCGATCCCTCCGCCGTGACCGCTACGAAGCCCACCGAGGACACTCTCTCCGATATGGCCCAAATCGCCACACTCAAAACAACGGCTCGAAGATGGAAGAAGGGGCTGCCGAGGACCCCTCGCTACCGATGAATCTCGTGCTCGAGGAAACGAGGAGCGGAGCTCTAGGCCGGAAGAGCACTCGGTGCGGTCGACTCGCGCGGCGGCTCGCCGACCACCGATAACCTCGCGGCCGCTCGACGACCACGATCGGATGAAACCCCGACCGGACTGCGTACGTCCAGACTGATGAGAACTGAAAGAGCGACCTCTGCTATGCTGGAAATTGGCCCCTAGACGGAGCACCACCGTAACTGCCAATACCACGAGGGCTCTTAGCCTCTCTCTCCTCTCGCTCTCCGCGGCGATCTGTCTCAATGTGACGGGCAGCATCAACCACCTCCTCAAAGGTAACCGTCGAAACTCTCTCCCTGGTCATCAATATGCGGATGGGATAAATAAGACCATCAATAAATCTCCAAATCCTCTCCCTGTCTGTAGGAACCATCCACATGGCATGACGGGCCAGCTGTGTGAATCTCATCTCGTATCGAGTAACCGTCATGCCTCCCTGCTTCAGCCACTCAAACTGACGACGCAGCTCTTCTCTCTAGGACCGAGGCACATACTTCTCCAAAAATACCGTGGAGAACTGCTGCCAAGTGAGGGACGCTGCCCCAGCGGGCCTACGCCTCTCAAAATCCTCCCACCACTGGAATGCTGCACCTGTAAACCGAAAAGTGGTGAATGAAACACCGCCGGACTCTAGAATACCCGCAGTGCGAAGCATGCGCTGACATCTGTCAAGAAAACCCTAGGCGTCCTCGCCCTCCGCACCAATGAATGTCGGAGGCTGTAGCCTCTCAAATCTCTCCAAACGACGCTGCTCATCGTCGGGCATAACTGGAACCATATAAGCAGGAGCTGGTGCAACGGGCGCAACTGGCTGAACTGGCTCGGGTGTGTGAGCCACGGGGGTCTGATTCCCTCCCCCTGCCTGTGAAGAAGATACTGCAGCAGTAGCTGCAACTACCTGTGCCAAGCCTGTGCACACTGATAATATCTGAGCCAAGGTCTCCTGAAGACCCGGTATCACAATGGGCACTGCCGGTCCCTGAACCTGAGTTACCGGAGCGTTTGCCGCTGGAATCTGGTCCTGAGTCTGGGCCGTCGGTGGGTCAGCAGGTGCTGGAGCTGCTGCCCTACCTCTACCACGACCACGACCTCTGGGTGCCAATGGTGGTCGTCTGCCACGTCCGTTAGCTCGTGTTCTCGCCATCTGCGAGAGAATAGAATATGGAAAGATTTAATTTCATGATAACACAAATCGCACGATATGAATTCAAGAAAAATGAGGTTTTTCCTATAGTTTCTGTAGCCCTTCGAAGATAGATACGGACGTCTACGTACCGATCTGCGAAAGCCTACTAAACCGGCTCATGACTCGCGAGTCCTAATAACCTAGAGCTCTGATACCAACTTGTCACGACCCAAATCCAGTCGTGATGGCGCCCAACAATCAAGCTAGGCCAGCCAGACCAACAATTTAATTATAACACAATACCAGTCCCCAAATGGACAACCCAATAAGAATATATGAGTTTGAGAACTCCAATAATAATAATACTGAACAAAAGTACTGACATTCCCAAAGATCCGGAGTCACAAGTCTAGAGCCTCTAACAAAACCCAACAGGAATAGAGAGTACAATATAGAAGTACTCAAGTCTGAATACAAAATATACAATAACAACTGGAATGAGAGGAGAAGCTAGGCTCTGGCGAACGTAGGCAGCTACCTCAGCAACTCGATGTGACAATGTAAACGCCGGAGATGCCCGTCTACTGCTCCTGAGTACCTGAGTCTGCACACAAAAGGTGCAGGGAGTAGGGGTGAGTACTAAGTACTCAGTGAGTAACAAATATATATATATAGCTGACAGTAAGAAATCCACAAAATACCACAGTATGAAGCTACACTACAGTCCGAATCTCCTACGAACTAGCAACAATGATACAATACAGCTACCACAGAGTAATTCAACAAATACAGATGCAATGCAATGCACATAACCGCTACGGCGTGTAGCCCGATCCAATTTAACGTCGACGGCGCTCACTGGGGGTGTGTACAGACTCCGGAGGGGCTCCTACAGCCCAAGCGCAATACTATCGCGGCGTGCAGCCCGATCCACATATCAACCACTGCGGCGTGCAGCCCGATCCCATGCTCAGTCCACAATAAGCAATTAAGTCACAAAACAGTTCATTTTTCTTAATTCCAGTTCTCAATTCATAATTTATGAAAAATACTTTAACTTTATTAAGTTTGTAAAAGCCGGTGACTTAGCATTTCAAAAGCGTGATTACAATTTCCAGGACTGAGATCAGTGATTTAAGCAATTATAGCTATCACATAAATATTGTCCTCTAAGGACGCTACAGATCGGCACAAGGCCCCAAACAAGGCTTACAGCCCACAAATATAGCAAATACAGTGTATTTCCAACACTAACAATATATTATTCACTTCCGGGATGGACCGAGTCTCAATCCCCAATCACAATCAATCCCGCACCTGCGACGGTGTGCGAGCCACGCCCTATTAGCGTCACAATGTGCTAAGCCGGGGTTTCGAACCCTCAGGGCTACAATATACACAAACTACTCACCTCTAGCCGGTCGTAGACTCGTCCGCGATGCCTTTTCCTTTGAATTTCGTTGCCTCGTATGTAGAATCTAGTCAAATAACAATAATTATATCAATTACGGGTTAAAGAATCATAACCCACTTCAATTTATATGAATTTTGCATAATTACACTAAGTTGGTAAAACCCGACCCCGGGCCTCACTGCTCGGAAAATTCCGAAATTAGTACCAACGCGACCCTCATCTCGCCACGAGTCCGTGCATATAAAATTTATCGAAATCGAAGTTCAAATGGCCTTCCAAATCCAAAAATCCCGTTTTCAATATTTAGGCCACATTTCTTCAAGATTTCAACCCAATTTCATGAAGATTGATGTTAATACTACCATAAAATGATGTTTTTGAGTCAAGAATCTTACCTCCGACGAATACCCGATGACTTCTCGATGATTTCCTCGAGTTTTCTTCTCTCTAGGGCTCAAAATTGAGTTTTGGGTTAATGAACCCGCAACTCTCTGTTCTGTGATTAAATTCACTGCCAGAGACTTTTGTTCTATGCAATCGCAGGCCCCCTATTGCGATCGCATAGAGTAATTTTCCTCAGGCCTCCAATTTGTTCTATGCGATCGCAGGCCTAGCCATGCGATCGCATAGCTTTGCATTCCTACCCTCCGCGATCGCAATCGAGCCTCCGCGATCGCACTGCACAAATTCCGGACACTGTGCGATCGCAATGCCCTCCACGCGATCGCATAGAGAAAACTTCACGCCCCTTCCACTCTTCTATGCGATCGCAATCATCTCTATGCGATCGCATAGAGCAACTGCTGACTGCAATTTCTGCAGAATTTTTCCAAGTTCTAAATGCCCGGTTGATGGTCCGAATCCATCCCGAGGCCCCCGGGACCCCAACGAAAACCACCAACACACTCCAAAACATGATACGGACTTGTTCAAATCGTAAAAACACCATACTAAACATCAAAATCTCCATTTATTCACGAATTCAAGCCTAAGTTTCTTCAAAACTTTCAAAACTAACATTCAATCCAAAACCCGATCAAACGATGTCCGAATGACCTGAAAATTTGCGGACATATCCAAAATCACATAACGAAGCTACAGAAATTGTCGGAATTCCATTCCGACCCCCGGATCAAAATATCACCTACCATCCGGTTTCCGCCAAAATTCAACATTCGCCAATTCAAGCTTAAAACTACACCGGACCTCCGAATTCAATTCCGATTGTTCTCCTAAGTCATAAATGATCCCCGGAACTAGTCGAATCATCAGAATCCGGTTCCGAGCACTCTAACTCAATAGTCAACTCTTGGTTGACTTTTCATATTCAAGCTTTCTTCAAACATGCTATTTGTTTCATTTTCAATCCGAATCACTCCTAACTCACCCGATATACTCTAATACTGATTTAAAAGCATAATATATGTAAATGCAAGGTAACGGGGTGGTAATTCCCGTAACGACGGGCCGGGTCGTTACAAAGGGCTTTTGTCTGCATGCATAATTTATGAAATTTTATATTAGGGTTTTGGGGGAAACAGTCGTATCTTCACTTTATTTTATGGGGGTTTGTCTTTTTTCACGAGTGATATGGCATATAGGGTTAAAAAATTAGGGCTTTTTTGAATATCAAAATATTCTTGTCTCCCATCTTGTTAAAGTTTATTGCTTTTTAGGGTGAAAGTGTATCTCACTTGTCCCACCTTTTTTTATATGTTTTAGTGGTTGTTTATGTAAAATTACAGTTTCATCACTTAGGGTGGTTAGTGGCTGACCCAATTATGAGATATATAACTGGTCAAACTTGGCTTGTTGTTCTTCAAGCCGACATTGATGAATTACATATAATTCAATTTCATGATTGGGCTAAAGATATGAGGTACTTAACAGTAGATAAATATGCATGTAAATTAACCAAAAGGGAGAATTTAGATATTTGAAATATGATGCTGATGTGTTAGCTTTGTGTCAAGACCTTAAGGATGGGGATTTTATTGATGTGTATATATGTCACATAATTAATACATCATGTGTTGATTTGGAACTAGATGAAATGGTAAGTAGTGGTGGTTTAAATTTGGACCCCACTAATGTTCACCTTACTGATTTTAATAAAATGCCACATGGGCATACAAGTGACTTTAATGCTAGGGCAACACACTGACCTAACAGTGATATAAATAGGGGTGATAACACTACTGGGAAGGGTAAAAGAGGGCTGTTGAAAGTTCTTCTAGTGAAGATGACGGTGACTTCTATATTTTTCATCTAGCAACTGATTCTGAGGGTGATGTTGAGGGCGATGAGTTAAGTACTGAGAGTGATAAAGATTATGCTTCAATTTCTGAAGATGATGATGCTGATACAGATGAGTCATTATATGGTTCTAATGAGGATATTGTTGGGGAGACCTCTAACCTAGAACCTGAGGTTGTTGCTTCTAGGCAGGCTAAAGTGAATGCAAAGAGTAGTAAATTAAGATCTTCTGAAGTTAATACTGATGAGATACCTAATGGACCTGTAGGTATAGACCCCGGTTTTAAAGATATGTATAAAGACAATGGATCCAAATATGCTGGAAAGTTGGGAGGGGATGAGCAATATCTGGACAGTTCAGATCCAGGTAGTGAGGATACAGATGCAGAAGAAGATGGGATGCATAACCCTCAATAAAGAAGATACATCAGTATGGTATATTTTGATCCTGCTTGTAAGAAAATTTGTTTTCAGTTGGAAATGGTGTTTGAAAATGTGAAATGGTTTAGAACTATTTTGCAAGATTATGTTTTACAGAGAAGAGTTCAAATTAAGTTGAGTCCTAATGAGCAACATAGGGTTAGGGCAAAATGTGTTAACTCAACAAGATATAGATGGCATATTTTGGGAAGTTTGGAGGGACACATAGGGAATTTAATTGTCAAGAGCTACCACCCTGTTCATAATTATTTTAGAGCAACCAGAAACAAGATGGCTAACACAACATGGGTAGCTAAACATTTCAAGGATAAGATTTTCAACCAACCTGACATTAAGCTTAAGATGTTGCAGGATTTGATTAGGATAAAGTATGGTGTTTATGTGGGAAAATCCATATGTGCTAGGGCTAAACATCAGGTCTTGGGTCAGTATCTTGGTGATTACAAGAAGAAGTTTGCTAGAATATATGATTATGCTGATATTCTGAGGTCTACAAATCCTGGCAGCACTATTGTTATGAAGACCTCCAAGGAGACCATACCTGGTAAGGAGGTGTTTGTGTGTATCTATATTTGTCTACATGCTTGCAAAGTTGGTTGGTTGGAAGGGTGTAGAAATGTTATTGGCTTTGATGGAGCATTTCTGAAGGGTGTGTGTAAGGGTGAGCTACTATCATGCATTGCTAAAGATGGTAACAACCAAATGTACCCTATTGCCTGGGTAGTTGTGGAAAAGGAGACAAAGCACACTTGGTCATGATTCTTTAGGTGTCTGATGCATGATCTGCAACATATTGAATCTGAAGGGGAGTGGCTGACCATCATTTCTGATATGCAGAAGGTATACACCCTTGTTCTTCCTTTATTTTCTTGGTTACTTTATATATGTTTCTGATATTCTAATTGTTTTTTTGTTGCTTAAAAGACTTGTTACATCTGTTTCTGAGTTGTTACCAAATGCTGAGTATAGAATGTGTACAAGACACATATGGAGCAACTGGAAACAAAAGTGGAAAGGAGAGGAAAGGAGGAAGAAGTTTTGGGCCTGTGCAAGGGCTTCATTTGAATCATATTCGAAGGCTAAGTTAGATGAGCTGGCAGAATTAGGTGATAGTAAGATTGTTGATGACTTGCTGAAATACCCAAAACAGTCTTGGTGTAGATCATTCTTCAAAGATTGGAGTAAGTGTGATTCAGTGGAGAACAACATGTGTGAGACCTTTAACAGTTAGATCTTGTCATCTAGGCACAAGTCTATCATAACCATGTTAGAAGAGATTAGAGTGAAAGTGATTGAGAGGATGACTGGAATGAGAGAATTTGCAGCAAGGTGTATTTATGATGTATCTCCTATGGCAATGTGGTACATATAAGAACAACCTCAATATGCCGTTAAGCATGTATATAAATGAAATGGGGTTACTGGGTATGAGATACAACATGGGGTGTACAAATATATTGTTGACTTCTCCAATAATACATGCGCATGTAGATCATGGCAGCTCAAATGACTTCCATGCTGCCATGCAATATGTGCAATGTTTTTTAATTTACTAGATAGTACTTAATTTAACTTACATCAGGATACTGGAAGTATAAGATCAATAACTTCTGAGGATATTATAGCTAGTGTTAGAGGAAGGCCAAGAACTAGTGGATTTGGTATATTGTTTAGTGATTTTGGAACAATGATAGAAATGGTAAGATCATTAAGAATTTTAATTTTTATTTATATATTAGTCGTTTGTGTACTACTTCGAGTTCCTATGCAGTGTGGAGCAAGATATAAGGTACATTCTATTCCTTCAAAAGTTGTGGATGCTGGACAGACCAATATCGATCTTGGGTACAGTACACCTGGACTAAGGTGGCAAGGAAGAAATGCTATAATACAAAGGCAACTTCAACAACAATTGAGGAGAAGACAAACTCAAGCAAGCCTTAGCCAACCTCAAGTCCATTCTTCATCTCAACCAAGCCAAACTCCATGTCCAAACTTGAGCTAATCTCAACAAATTAAACATCAACCAATCTTAACCTTGAAGCTGATTGAATGTTTATTTTTGTGATAACTTAAGTCTGTTAGTTGCAGAACTAAATCTGTAGTTAACTTAAGTCTGTTTAACTCTAACTTTTCTTTTGGAATAATGTTAAAAGTGTTTCTGCTACTAGACAGCAGTTTAGTGCTAATTTTGTCAACATGAAGGTTGATCTTGGTTGTTTATATATGTGTGCTTGTTTATGTTATAATTTATTTTTCATTCCACCAAAAATACACCAGTCATTCTGTCATTATCATTGTACATATGGTTATGATGGTAGTGCTAACTACATTAAGAAGAAAATTACAATTGTTATGGCTACTACAATAATTAACGTTACAATGATCTTCACCCTTTTTCTACTCTGTAATAGATCTCTCTCTTTAATTCTTGATAGCATCCCTGAAATCACTTGTTTATAGTGATCTGGAAGAGGTGGGTCAAACCACTTAAAAACAATTACAAGAATTGGCTCGACCATAGTTTGAGCACCCATAAAACCCCCTTCCTGGATTTGTTGGCTTCCAAGTGATGCAAATATGAGCTTCAACTCCACAATGACAAAATACAGGTCTTTGATTCATTATCACAAACTGAAAAAAGAAATTAAAAAACAAAACAAAAATTAAGCAGTAGAAGAAAGTAGGCGAAAATGCTTCAGTAGTAGAAGTAAATGAGAAGCTTCAAATGAATATAATAGAGGTATATTGTGTATCTGATTGAAAGAGTAAAGACCCCACTTAAATAGCCCTTTTTTGACCATTGGGCGAAAAGGATCGCTCACGCTCCTAAAAGTCGTGACATTCACGCAGGGGTCTGACTAGGACCAACTGACGCCACATAGGATGAGTCAACGGTCAAATGTGTTTATTAGTTATATGTTTCAGGAGTATAAGTGTTTCAATGGGAAATACGAAAGTTTATGTATCAGCATTTAAATCGGCCGCAAGTTTGAGTGATCAAGAAACCATTTCGCCTAAAAAAAAAAAGAAATTTCAAAAAAAATATTTTCCTTTTTACCAAACACACCCTTCATCACTAGCTCAAAGGAGTACGAATTGATAAACAAATGTGAAGGCCTTGGGAAAAAAAAGGAACAAAAGAAAAGAGAAAGAGTAAGAACAAATGATTCGGCGAAACGCGTTGATTGGTAGTGTTACGTAATTCTCAATACGTCAGCAAAACAATCCCAAAAGTTTCGCAATTGAATTATTGTACTCTGTTTGGAAAAGAAAAAAGGAAAAAAAAGTAAGAAAAAGCTACATTATTGTAACCCTGTTCGTTGAAGGAATCTAATGAGTAGTACTTATGATAAAGAAAACATAAAGAAATATTCTTTACTTAGGAAGGAAGTAATTTGACTAGGGATTGACGATATAGATATGCTTTCCTCTCTCTTTCATACAAAAGTTGGTAGTTTGTGTCACTACTAGTTAGTGTAGTTGAAAGATCAGAGGGTTTTGAGGCAAAGAGTAAGTCTCTTCTAATTCCCCCATCTCATCTTGCTAATACTTTTGATTTACTTCCTATTATGCTTTGTATCTTGTTGTGATTGATGCTTGTTGCTACTGATTCCTTCCCTCTATTTTCTGGCTCTTAGTTTGCTGTTATTATCTTTTTTGGACCTTGATGTTGCTATTGTTTGGTTGTACAATTTATTTTCAATGTCCCCTGACCGACTGTCTATCAGAAATAAAGTGTAATGTCTACGTGCACATCATACTTCTCAAACCCCATTTGTGGGGCTTCATTGGGTATATTGTTGTCTCATCCTGTGTTCGGTATTACACTAAATCCGGATTGGATCTATTGTTGTCTCATACGGTGTTCGGTGTTAGACTAACTACGGATTAGTAGGTGTAAGGTTTGCTTACACACTATACTCCTTGGACCCTACTTGTGGGGCTTCATTGGGTTTATTGTTGTCTCATTCGGTGTTCGATATCATCAGACTAAATCCGGATTTTAAGCAGGAAGTCTCGCGTTAGGGTATAATACGCAACTCTATATTCTGGGCTGGAACTGAGACCTCTTGTACTTCTCCACAACCCTTGTTGGTTTTTGTGTTGTTTATCTACTTAAAGCATCTTATATAATGTTTGACTTCAATATTTACCTCATTTTAGTCTCAACTGTTTCTTGGAGCTTCCTTCTTGTTTGAAGTTTGAGTTATTTGAATCTTTTCATGGTTTTGTGAGCCCGAATCTAATATGATTATGGGCAGAGGTGGTCCTAGGATTTTTATGCGATGGGGGCACAATATTCTGATAAACTAATGCCCCTAAAGGCTTTAGTGTTCAGGTTGCCAAAGTACTTTAAATTAACCATTTTCAAGGTATATATAGCTATATATTTACAGGATTTCTGCCGAAGCTTACGGCTCCGGTGACCCCTCACTATAACACATAGGTCCGCCTTTGATCATGGGTGGTAAAATTCCTAGTGGAAGAATATATCCACTCTTTTATTTCCATCTCATTTTAATGTTTTAGTTAGCTATTCATTGATCATTGCCTAAGAAGCAAATGTGAGCACCAGACTATGATGTCATCTATGCAAAAAGCAGTGTAAAAGACCATACAAGCGTAAAAGCACTAGAAATCGTTGGTTCATATGATAAGGTAAGTTAGTAATTTGCTACTCTGAAGAAAGTAAAAACCCTGTTTAGGATTTAGCTAGATGATTGATTGACTGAAATTGACCGAAAATCTCTAATCAATCAGGTTTATTTCTTCATAATATTTCTCCTAATTTCAACCTTGGATTGTTCTGACTTGATCGTCTCTGTATGTCAGTTCTTTCTGTACAAAGTGTTGACTGTTAATATTACGAGAACAAGTAGTTGCACGTTTCATAGATAGGAATATGATCAAGAAGAAGCTTGGAATGTATTAGTCATCAGGTTAATTCTTTAGGAGGTTTTTCCTTACCATCGACTGTTGTCTTTACTATTAGTTATCTTTAAGTTTTTATTAAACTGGTGCATAATCTAGTAGTAAGGGTGTATTCTGGTCCGGTCCCGGACCGGGACCGGGACCGGGACCGCGGGCCTGGCGGTCCCACGGTCCTGGTGGGCCGGTCTTCGCGGTCCCGGTCTTCAACCGGTCCTAAAGCCCGTGACGGGCCGGTCCTTACCCTTAGGACCGCGAGACCGGGACCGCGAAGACCGGGACCGGGTAGCGGTCCTGGGCCGGTCTTCGCGGGCCTGGCGGGCCCCAACCGGTCCCAACGGTAAAAAAAAAAAAAAAAATTTTTTTTTTTTTTTTTTTTAAATGGCCCAACGGCCAGATTTAAAAACTAGCAGTTGGAGGTCAAAAATAGCCGTTTTTGGCTATCAAAATTTAGCCAAATGGTCCCCAAACTTTAATATAACCCCAAACTTTATATAATTACACTTTTTCCCAATTCTCAACTATAAATACCCCTCATTATTTCATTTTAACTCACCAATTCATCAATCTATCTTAATCTCTCTCAATCTCTCTCAATTGCTTATATTATTATTCCAATTTTGTGAAATTTTGTGAAGTTGGTGAATTGAAGTATTCAAGTCTTCAAGTCTTCAACAATTTGCAATTTTGAATTTTGAAGAAGTTGTTCGTCAATTCGGTAAAGTCGTTCCAACTCTTAATTTTTAAGAATATATTTTGTGTTATTTTGTTTGCATAAATATAAATAAAATGGCATTTTCATTGAAAAAAATGTTTAGTGCTAAGGGAAAAGCTAAAATGGGTGAAAGTAGTCGTCAACCAACTAACCTTCCCCCCGGTTCCCCGACCTACCCGTCCTAGTGGTCCAATTATTCTTGATAGTGATAATCCCTGTTTTCAATTTAGCGATACTGAATTTTGTCATAATATTTCACGAGAAGATCAACTAGATAATGAAATTATGACTGCTCTTTATCCTAATTTACAACTTCATAGGCAATTGGATTTTGATGAAACCCAAGAGGATTTTGATGAAACTCAACATGATGTAGATGAAACCCAAGAGGATTTAGATGACACACCTACTAGTCCGGCTAATAACCCAACTGAACCACAACACCCACCCGTAAAAACACCGACTTTTAATAGACAACCTTCTAAACGCCAAGAAACCTCAATAGTTTGGCAATTTTTTACTCAACTAAGAGATCAAAATAAGGCTCAATGTAAAAATTGTAAGAAATTGTTGGTTCATGAATATACGCGTAGTGGCACAGGTACTTTGACTAGACACATAAGAACACACCCTACTGAAAAAGCTAAATATAACAGATTAAAAGCACAGCTAGAGGGGACAAGTGTAGAAAAAGCGGGTAACGCTAGTACGAGTTCTAATCTAGTTCAACCTGGAATAAACACTGTCACCGGAGGTATATTATATTACGATCCAAACAAAGATAGGGAAGAATTAGCAAAGATGGTTACCGTTATGTGTTTACCGTATACTTTTCCTTCTAATCCTAATTTTGTGCATTATATTAGAAAAGTTTTTAATCCTACTTATAAAGGTTGGCCTCGTGCAACGGTTAAGGCCGATATATATAAATTTAAACATGAATACGAACAATATTTGCGGTATTTATTTAGTCATATAACTAATAGAATTTCTATTACCACCGATATTGGTAGAAGTAATAATGATTGTGACTACCTAATTGTTACTAGTCACTGGATTGACGAGTGGATAATGCAAAAACGCATTCTTACGTATAGAATAATTAACTCCCGTCACACAGGTAAGTTTATCGCTAACACCGTTGGTGATATTTGTAGATATTTCTGCATTAATGATAAAATAATGTCAATTTCTATGGATAATGCTTCTAGTAACACTAGTGCAGTAGGCACTCTTACAAACACATTAAATCCTGCATTTAGTAATATATTTCATGTTAGATGTATTTGTCATATTTATCATTTAATTGTCGGTGATGGTATGCGAATTTTAAATGTAGAAATTGAAAAGGTTAGAATGGCTCTTAATTGGCTTTTTTATTCTAACCGCAGAAGTAGACTTAGGGAGTATTATACAAAATGCGATGAATATGGACTTAGAGAAAGAAAGGTTCCTAAACCTTGCCCCACTAGGTGGAATTATATGTACGAAAGTTTAGTAGTTGCTTACGAATATAGGAACCCTATTAATGCAACGTTCAATGCTCGGGTTGGGGGTGTGGATGATGATGAAATGCTTACAACCCAAGATTGGACTAATGTTAAAACTCTTATAGATTTTTTAGAACATTTTCACACTGCTACAAATATATTTTCCGGACAATATTATCCAACTATTTCTAATTGTCTAGTTTATATTGCAGCATTATGTGGATTATTTGTGGATTATAACGAGGGTGGGCCTATTTATGAACTTGCTATAAATGCAATGAAAGAAAAATTTAAAAAATATTTTTTCCCTATCCCTCCTATTTATGGTGTATCGGCAATTTTAAACCCTACAATGAAATTAGGAGGTCCTCATTTTTGGTATACAAATATTTATAACGCTTTAGATCTTACAGTAGAAGAACGTGCTACTCTTGCAGATGCAAAAGCATCAATTAAAATTAATACTCAAATAATTTATAATGCATACCAACAAGCCTTACAAAATTCTAGGCCAATTGTTCCAACCCCTACTTCGTCTACTTCACAGTCGTCCAAAAGAGCCGCGGGCTTGAAGGCACTTAAATCTTGGACGGAGTTTAGGGGTTCTCAAGGAGATAATTTTGACGAATCTTCCCATCTAAATGAGCTTCAAGTTTATTTGTCGCAGGGACTAGAGAAGGAGAATCCAGACGGGAGTTTTGAGCTTTTGGAATGGTGGAAGTTACGGGAAAAACATTTTCCTGTTCTTGCAAGGATGGCTCGCGATATATTATCTATTCAAGCTTCAACAGTTGCATCAGAGAGCGCCTTCAATCAAGCAAGACTTCAAATAGGAGATCATAGAGCAGCTATGAGGGAGAGCTTGGAGAAGTCAGTGCTATTTAGAGATTGGATCCGCTCGGAAAGAAGAAACTTTGGACTTGCAGAATCACAACCGGATGTGGATGACGCTTACGAAGAAATGATTGCAGAGCTTGTTGAGGATGCTTCTTCGCCGGGAAGTGGTGATGAACAAGCTTCTTTTCCACCACCGCCAACGGAACCCCCTCCAAATCTTGAAGGATTTATGAGATTTGTTAGAGATATGTAGATTGTGTTGTAAATTGTACTTTGGCACATCTTATTTAGTTTTTTTTCTTTTAATGGTGGTATTAGTACCTTGTTGTGCTCATTCCATTGGGGGAGAGAAGATTAATAAAGATATGTCATTTTTAGTAATAAAAATTATTACACAAGTTTTTGATTTATCTCTTAATACAATATATATATCTATTTCATACATATACATATAATATATATACATAATATATATTATATATATACATAACATATAAACTTAATACATATATATAAGTTAAGTTTATATATGTTAAGTATATATATATATTAAGTTTATATAATACTTACCATATATATATATATATATATATATATATATATATATATATATATATATAACTTAACTTATATATATAACTTAACTTATATATATACTTAATATAAGTACTTAATACATATATATATATATATATATATATATATATATATATATATATATATATATATATATATATATATATATATATATAATAACTTAACTTATATACTTAACTTATATAAACTTAATATATATATATAGTTAACGTAGATAAACTTAACTTATATACTTAACTTATATAAACTTACTATATATATATACTTAACATATATAAATTTAACATATATAAATACTAAACATATATATACTTAACATACATACATATATATATATATATATATATATATATATATATACATACACTTAACATATATATAGTTAACATATATATACTTATTAAATAATTTTTTTTTTATTAAAAGCCCACGAAGCCCACGAAGCCCGCCAGGCCCGGACCGCCAAGCCCGGGACCATGTGGGCTTAGGCCCGTCACGGGCCGGTCTTACCCACCAAGCCCACGAAGACCGGGACCGCGAAGACCGGGACCGCCAGGCCCGGGACCGTTTAGGACCGGGACCGCCAGGACCGGGACCGCGAGGCCCGTTTAGGCCCGGGACCGGCCCAGAATACACCCTTATCTAGTAGTAGCTTGCTGTATTCCTTTATATACTTAGTCTTAGATTTGCATAACTTTTGGCTCTTCTTTTACGAAGTAACTTTTAGCTAGTGATTCTTTTACCTCAATCTTGTTATTTTATTTTTATTATACAACATTCTTACTTGTGTTACACATGTATGTGACTTCAGAGGGTAATCTGGTGGTGATTAGTATTTGACAGTTGAACTGCACTTGGAATTTGGCTATATGGGAAAGACAATTCAGGTTTATGGATTCCCTTATCTTCTGTCTGCAGAAGCTGTCAAGAAATTCTTAGAGAATCATACAGGAAATGGAACTGTCTATGCATTGGAGGTTAAACAGTCCAAAGGAGGACGTAGAGCATTTGCCAAAGTTCAATTTGCCAACAACAAAAGCGCGGAACTTATCATCGATTTGGCTAGTACGGGGTTGTATTATGGATCTTCTTATTTGAAGGCTTGGGAAATGAAAACTGATATTGTCCAACCGCGAACATATGTGCAACACATGGATGGCATAACTCTGAATTTTGGATGTCAGATATCAGACAAGAAGTTTGCAGTGTTGGGAAGTAAAGATGTTTCAATTAAATTTGGCATTGGATTGAAGAAAATTTACTTCTTTTTATCTAATGGTTCAACTGATTATAAACTTCAGCTTTCATATGAAAATATATGGCAAGTTGTGCTTCATCGTCCATATGGTCAAAAGTCTCAGTTTCTCCTCCTACAGGTTTTTTTAATTGTTCCAAAGCTTTTTCTATGCTTTTCATCCTTCTCCATGTGCTGGTCTTTGTGAATATTTTGACTATTTGATTGTTGGTTGAATGGTACACAGTTCTCATTCTTTTGAGGCAAAATCATTTCTGTATACCTGTTATGCATGCAAAGGTAAGACAGCATACCAACTTTGCACCTGTCAATTGTTTGTGTAATATTGGAAAAAGGATATATAGTGTTTCAAAACTTTCCGGACGATGATGATAAAGAGATATTTAGAGTCTGGCTCTATATTATTCTATATTATTTGCAAGGCCCTTGGTTCAATAAAAATCTCCTCAGCCTCTTGATTTGTTTTACGAAAGGCCCTAGTCACCAAAAGCCAAAAAATAGAAAGCTTTCACTGGTTAATGAAATGATAGAATATATGCTAAAGATCATCTTCAGAGGCCAGATCTAAACTCTAACAAGGTTCTTTATCCCAAAGAAAAAAGATCTAACAAGATTTTATGATGCAGCAAGAATTTGCAGCTATTTTGTATGCTTTGAAATTGTGCTATTTAGAGTCTGAAAGTGTAGGAAATTTATATTGTTTTAATGAGGAAAAATCTAGGCCAAATACACAGATATTCACTCGGAGTTGGTACAAAATGTCAGTTAGACACTAAAACAATACAGATAGACTCTTCAACTCGATAAGAATGTGACATGTGAACACATGGGTCATAAGACCTAGCAGGTGTGTTGCAATCGCGGTCGATGTGTCAATCTCTCCATTCTCTCCAGCTTTCCCACTTGCCACTACCAACTCAATCTCTCTCTATTTCGCAGCTTCCCCACGTTGGCTAAAGATATTACAGCAGTTAAACTTTGGCCTGTACTCTACACGGGCTTAGTATTACTAGTTAATTAAATAAACCAAGTTTCTAATCACTGCATATCTCCGTAAGATAACAAACATTGATGCTTATTCTAAGTCCACACTTTTCAAATGCTTAAAGACTTATGGCTTGTCTGTTCATGATCTTTTAAGATAAAGAATGTGAAAGAAACTTTTTCAACTGTATTTGCAAAAAAATTTCATGAGTTTAGATGCATCAGTTAATATATCGCTTTATACAATTGAATTCTGGTAGATCTGTAGTCTACTTTACTGATTTACCATGAGATATTGTCGATTTATTCATTCGATTTCTCTGATTTAGTTGTTTGGTGCTCCTCGGATCTATAAGAGACTTGAAGAGTCCTGCTATAGCTTCTTTAAGGAAACTCCTGATGATCAGTGGGTAAGGACAACAGATTTCACTCCATCTTGGATAGGGCTATCTTCTAGCTTATGTTTGGAGTTTCATAATGGTGTCCGACTTCCAAATTTCAGCGAAAGTTTTTTTTACTATAAAGAAAGTGGGAACCAAGTTATTTTACAGACTGGTTTCACCTTTTCATTCTCTCAAAAATTGGCTCTGGTTCCTATTGTCCACCTTCCCGAAGGAGTTGAGTTGCCCTACAAGATATTGTTCAAAATTAGTTCCTTGATACAACATGGATACTTTCCTGGGCTAGCATTAAATTTTAACTTTTTCCAATTAGTTGACCCTCGAAGGAGAAATATTGCATGCATTGAACACGCCTTGGAGAAACTGTACTATTTAAAGGAGTGCTGTTATGATCCAGTGAGGTGGCTAACTGAGCAGTATGATGAGTACCTCAAGCGCAGACAACTTCCAAAATCTCCATCCATCACTTTAGATGATGGATTGGTGTACGTAAGAAGGGTCGTAGTAACACCATGCAAAGTTTACTTTTGTGGTCCAGAGGTTAACGTATCCAATCGGGTTCTGCGCAATTATTCTGAAGACATAGATAACTTTCTTCGAGTTTCTTTTGTTGATGAGGAGTGGGAGAAAATACATTCTACAGATTTATTACCAAGAGCTAGTACTGGAAATGGTATCAGAACAGACATCTATTTGAGGATCCTATCAACTCTACGGAATGGCTTTGTAATTGGTGACAAAAAATTTGAGTTTCTTGCATTTTCATCGAGCCAGTTGCGGGATAATTCGGTGTGGATGTTTGCATCAAGACCTGGCCTTACTGCAAATGATATAAGAACATGGATGGGGGATTTTCGGCAAATCAGGAATGTCGCAAAATATGCCGCCAGACTTGGTCAATCTTTTGGTTCCTCCAGAGAAACCTTGAGTGTCAGTAGGCATGAGGTTGAAGTTATTCCTGATGTAGTTTGTTCTCTTCATGGAACCAACTACATCTTTTCTGATGGAATTGGAAAAATATCTGCTGACTTTGCTCATAGAGTTGCCATAAAATGTGGCCTTCAGTGTACTCCATCTTCTTTTCAGATTCGTTATGGTGGATATAAAGGCGTTGTGGCTGTTGATCCATATTCATCAATGAAATTATCTTTGAGAAATAGCATGTTGAAATATGAATCAAACAACATAAAGTTAGATGTCCTGGGATGGAGCAAATATCAGCCTTGTTATCTTAATCGTCAACTGGTTACTCTCTTGTCTACACTTGGGGTGAAAGATGATGTTTTCGAACAGAAGCAAAATGAAGCAGTAGATCAGCTTGATGCTATCTTGCATGATTCTTTGAAGGCACAGGAAGCTTTAGAATTGATGTCTCCTGGAGAGAACACTAATATTCTCAAGGAGATGCTAAATTGTGGTTATATGCCTGATGCTGAGCCGTTTCTTTCAATGATGCTGCAAACATTCCGGGCTTCAAAGTTGCTTGATTTGCGGACTCGATCAAGAATATTTATTCCAAATGGAAGAACAATGATGGGATGCTTGGATGAATCCAGAACCCTGGAATATGGTCAGGTGTTTGTTCAGTTTGCTGGTACTGGACGTAGACAGTTTTATGAGGAATCACATCCTTTTAATGACAGTGGATCCACCAACTGTAATTTCATCCTCGAGGGAAATGTGGTCGTTGCAAAAAATCCATGTTTGCATCCTGGTGATATTCGCATTTTAAGGGCTGTTGATGTTCCAGCTTTGCACCACATGGTAGATTGTGTTGTATTTCCCCAGAAAGGAAAAAGGTAAAACATTAATTTGGAAACCTATTATAACTGTTTGATTTCCGTTTTTGTTTTGATCAGGTAAGGTAACTTTTATTAAGAAACATCAAAAAAGTGCCAAGGGGGTACTTTCAAAGTATAAGCAAAACATCTTAGGAAAAAATTACAAATAAAGATTGTACAATTCCATAAAATCTAATAGCTGCACCAAGTCTCCTACTACCCTATCCTTACACCAAAAATATAGAGTCTGCAAACATGTATTTTTCAGCGTAGGAATCTGGGTCCTCTGATCTTCAAAGCATCTTTTATTCCTTTCTAGCCACATGGTCCACATGATGCATAAGGGAATGGTCATCCACATCTTTTTCTTCCTTTTGCCTACTGATTGACCCTGCCAACTTTCCAGCAGGCTTCTAACACTGTTTGGCATTGCCCACTTCACACCATAGATGTTAAGCAATAGGTCCCAAATCAGTCTGGTCTGCCGGCAATGAAGAAACAAATGATTTACAGACTCCAGGCTTTCTTCACAGAAAAAACATCTACTGCATAAGGCAAAACCTCTTCTTTGTAGCATGTCTTGGGTAGGACATCTATTCCAGGTTACAGTCCATCCAAATCCAGCAGCATTTGTTGGTGCTTTGGTCTTCCAAAGCATTTTCCATGGCCATTATTCCTCCCGCTGCCCAGTTTGTTGTTGAAAAAGATTATTGCAGCTTTTAACAGAGTACTTCTTATCTCTACTGGCCATCCAAATCTGGGCATCCTCTCTAGTATCATCCAAGGCTATAGGCTCTAAAATTTTGAGTAGTTGACAGATATCTTCCACTTCCCAATCATTGAAGTGTCTTCTGAAAATTGGTTGCCATCCTGTTCCTGAGTGGCATTCCGCAACAGTGCAAAGTTTGATAGTAGTAAAGCTATGAAGATGGGGAAATTTTTGCCATCAATTTTCCTTCTCCGGCCCAGACATCTGTCCAGAACCTAGCTTTGTTCCCGTTTCCAATCTTCACCATTATGTTTCCCTGTAGTAAAGGCCATAAACTACTTGTATACTTCCACAGACTGGCACCTGCATATGTAACCACTAGACTAGGATCCCATAAGTCTTTTTTACCATATTTAATGGTAATTGGATTTTTCCATTGTTCCTCACCTTCTTCACTAAATCTCCATAACCATTTGCACAATAGACTCTTGTTGTGAAGCTTCAAATTCCGCACCCCAAGCCCTCCAGCTTCCTTGTTTCTCATTACTTTCTGCCAATTGACCAGATGCATTCTCCTTTTTTCTGCATTGCTTTCCCATAGAAACTGACTCCTAATGGAATTGATTGTCTTCTCAATTGCCGAGGGTATAGGAAATAAAGACATCAAATAGGTTGGTATGCCATCCAACACACTATTAACCAGAGTGACTCTTCCACCAAAGGACAGATATTGTTAATTCCATGTGGACATCTTCTTTGTACATTTATCAATTACACTTTGCCACATTCTTTTATCATTCCTCTTGCACCAAGTGGAAGCCCCAAATAGTTGGTTGGAAACTTTTCAATTCTGCAACCAATTCCTCAATCATGTTATCAGCATTAATACTGAAAATACAACTCTTTGTCAGGTTTATTTTCAAGCCTGAGACTGCTTCAAATGCGAACAGGATCCCTCTAAGATAGAGAATTTTCTCCCTCTTGGCTTCACAAAATAACAGGGTATCGTCTGCATATAAGATATGTGAGACAGTCATTTCTCCTCGTTCATGATTCTCCATTCTACAACCCCCAATTCATCCAAGCTTCTCAGATTTTTTTAACATTAAACTCAAAATTTCCATCACCAGGACAAAAAGATAAGGGGAGAGGAGATCCCCAAGCTCCTACCGGATTTCCATTCACCAACACAGAAAACTTCACTGTTGATATACAAGTTCTGATCCATTCACTGTTTGATTTCCGTGTAATCTTATAGAGGGATTTACCATTTCTTACCTAGTCTTACTAACTATCAAAACGTGTTATTTCTTTTAGTGAGTGAATTTAGAAAAACTTTACAGAAAATGCAACCAGTCTTGTCGTACCATGTTGAATTCTTGATTAGAATCATAATTGGAATTCACGTTCTACCTTGTTTTGTTAACTTCAAATATTTATACCAGATAAAGTCTGAAACGCTGAGTCTTTGACCATGTAATGTTGGGTCACTCTTGCATGAAAGCATGATTGTTGGCATAGATGTTTGGCCAACAGCTATGAAAACCAATTCCTGGAAGAAGCTTGTATTAGGAATCTATTTAGTCAAGAAATTTCATTTTGGAAAGAAGCATGTAATCCAAATTTGTGTAGCTTGACATGACCATTATGAAGTAGCTTACACTGTGTTTCCATTGAAAAGAAAGTGGAATTTCTATTGTTTTATAGTATTTACTGATGGCCTCGTTCTTACACATTGGCATATCTAAGGGGGGTTCTTCGGTTCACATGAACCCATGCTCTGCTCCTTAGATCGTGTATAGTAATATTATTTGTTTTCAGAAATACTTATATATGCGTGTACCCAAGCTCAAAGTATCACATGATGCAATGGTTATTGGGTGCACGGGGTTCAAATCTTGTGTCTCTTGTTATTTGTTCGTTTCTTTTTCTAGAATTGGGCCCACCCACGAGTATGGGCATGTCTGGTGTCAGTTCTTGTGTTTTAATTAAGTACTTTTTTCTTTTTCTTTCTTTCTTTGTTTGGTTTATTCTTCAAAATTTCCAACTCTTGACACATTGAAATCTCTACTATCCTTTAGTGACCATAAAATTTTATAATTAACCAAATGTGTATAGTGAAGCTAGTTGCAGTGGATGATGTAGCATATAGTTAATGAGTTCAATTGATTCCAACGTTTTTACCACAAAGTATAGATATATATTTTTGTGTGTGTGGGTGTATAAAGATTATTATTATAAAAATATAATTTGAACATAATAATTTCAAAAGTGTAATGGGTACAACAGTAAGAACCTTAAGGTCTGAGCCATCAAAATTAATATCTTGGATCCACCTCTTTTTCTTATACACTCTATGTTTGGCATGACTGAAAAGTTCTGTTTTTATCTTTTTTTTTCATGGCATTGTTTCTCAGTGTTTAAACTGTGATGACAGACCTCATCCAAATGAATGTTCTGGAAGTGATTTGGATGGGGATATCTACTTTGTTTGTTGGGATCCAGACCTGGTTCCGCCAAGGCAAGTCCAGCCGATGGATTATACTCCAGCACCGAGCACACAGTTGGATCATGATGTCACAATTGAGGTGCCCCTGGTTTCGAACAACTAAGTTTTACTTCCATAATTTAGCATGCTTCTGATGTATTCAACCTCTCTTACCTGATAGATGTGTATATGCATTAAAAATTGTACACTGTCTGCTTACTGCAGGAAGTTGAAGAGTACTTCACCAACTATATTGTGAATGACAGTTTGGGAATCATAGCGAATGCGCATGTTGTAATTGCAGACAGAGAACCTGATATGGCCATGAGTGATCCGTGCAAACAACTCGCTCGGCTTTTTTCAATTGCAGTTGACTTTCCAAAGACTGGTGTTCCTGCTGAAATACCATCTCAGTTGCGTCCTAAAGAGTACCCTGACTTCATGGAAAAGCCAGACAAGCCAACCTATCACTCGGAAAAAGTTATTGGAAAGCTTTTCAGGAAAGTGAAGGACAAAACACCTCAGGCTAGCTCTATTGCAACCTTCACAATGGATGTTGCTAGGAAATCATATGATGGCGATATGCTAGTCAATGGATTCGAAGATTACATTGACGAAGCTTTTTACTACAAAAGTGAATACGACAACAAGCTTGGTAATTTAATGGACTACTACGGCATAAAAACTGAGGCTGAAATACTTAGTGGTGGCGTCATGAAAGCATCAAAAACTTTTGACCGCAGAAAAGATGCAGAGGCCATTGGTGTTGCTGTGAGGTCTTTGAGGAAAGAAGCAAGGACCTGGTTCAAGAAGCGTAGTGATATGGATGACATGTTAGCAAAGGCTTCGGCTTGGTACCACGTTACATATCATCATACATATTGGGGCCTCTACAATGAGGGGTTGAGAAGAGATCATTTCATTAGCTTTCCCTGGTGTGTTTATGACCAGCTGATCCAGATTAAGAAGGCAAAAGCACGCAAAAAGCCGGTTCACCATTTATCTTCTCTCGGGAATCAACTGAGTCGCAAATTAGTGTTGATATGATAGCATTAAGCCGATCTATATTATGTAAAAAGGGTGTGATCATATGAGAACTGCTATGCCTTGTTAACAACCTTTTGTCTTTTAAACTGGTGACATATTTATGTAGCACTCTTAAAAACAGTTTTATAGCTAGTATAGTAATTAGTCTGCAATTTAAAATGTTTTATCTCTCTTCTCTACATGTTCCATGTTATGCTATATGTATTACGCTTAACCACAAGAGATTTCTTGATATATACTCGACCCTCAAACGAAGACCAGAAGTAAAGGTAATTTTTCTCCCATATTTTTTCCCTCGAGTATCGATATATATTGGCATGACTAATTCAGATTCACATAAAGGTCACTATGAAGGTTTTAGTGCTCCCAATTGAAGAGGATATAATTATCGCAAACTTGGAGTTGGACATAATCTCTGAACTACTGTCACGAGGATCTTGAAAATGGTCACAACTTCTAGAAAATGAATGGTCTTAACCATTTTAACGGTAGAAGAATAGCCAACGTAAAGATGTTAATCTTTCTATTTTAGAGGTCTAGCATACAAAATAACAATTTCGTAAGACAAAATCTTGGAAGTCCTTTTAACTTTGAAGATTATAATCCTGCGAAACTCAATCACTTTTACTTTGAAATCAATTTTCTTTTCAAGATCTTAAAAACTCATGCACTCTTCACCAAAAATTAAAATGTCCAAAGATCAAAGAACCAAGAACTACTTTTTCCAATAGCAATTGTTCTAGACCAACTTGCGCGCGCCATGAGTAAATTTCGAACTTGCTATTTCCCACTAGCACATGTACCAAGTAACTATGCCCACCAAAACTGAAGTGCATGCAAAGAAATTATATTTGTTTTGTCTATGCTGAGATTTAAACACCGGCACGCACTTCATTGACCATTCGGAGAAGTACATTTTAGACCCAAGTGAACAATTTTTTTTAAGCTTTTTTTTTAAGCTTTTTTTTTTTGCAATATGTTCTTTGTTTGGCCGTCCGCTCAAGGAGAAATTCCACTTTGCAAACTTACCACTTTAGACATATAACAGAATCTGATGCAATGAAAAATACTATCACTAATATGAGGTTGGGGCAATGGGGTAACATCCAACAAATTATCAATGAGCCTTTTGTAAAGAGTGCATGGAAAGACTATAAGTCAGATTCATCCATGATTACAATGAAATAAGTAATGCAGGGTCCGGAGAAGAGTTGCACATCAAGGGGGTGTAATATAAGTAACCTAATTTGATACAAGCATCAATGACTTATTTCGTCAGTACTTATTATGATGAAATAAGTATTGCCAAAAATTTGTTTAGCTATTTAATTGGAAGTTAGAAAAAGAAATAGGTGAATTTGAGTCCACTAAAGTTGTTTGACTCGAAAGATGACAAATACTTTGCAAGTGAATACAATCAAAATAAATCGTAATCGAAAATAATGAGACCTAGAAATGTGAATTACTTATCTTATTGCTTTTGATAGATTAAACATTCAAGAGAGTAATAGATAGAGAGAGAAAGATAGAGAGAAAGCTTGTATTAGAAAATATCTGATCCCCCTTACAACATTGGGATCCTTCTTTATATAACAGAAGAACCCCCTCGAAATAATAAAATAATACAGAGATAGGTCACGTGCTTTCGAGGAGACGACGAGACCTAAGGGCACGTTTTCACTCCGACATTCTTAGGTCGTACCCTCGTTTTGACTATTGCTTAGCCGTGGGTCGTTGCTACATAGTGGGCAGAATTTGACCCCATACAGTTAGTCCCTCCATTCGTTGGTTGACGTAACGAAGTGCGTCGCCGATGGACGGAACCATAAACCTTGTACTAGGAAAATTTTGACCATGTTTGGAGACGACGACGTGGATGGGTGATCATTTGAATCTGTTGATATATTGGCACGCAATCCCTTCCCTACAATGACGTCACCATATGCAGGCGTCATCATTACGCGTGTTCCCGAGGAAGTACAAAAGGTGTTATGATGCTTGGTTTTCCGCACCTATTTGGGCCTTGCCTCTTCGATTTCAACGCCACCCAACCCTATAAATAGGGAAAGGGTTTAACTTAATCTAGCTTTAGATCATTTGCAAATGTTTCCTCACTATTTCAAGAAAACGCTTCCTGGTTACGAAAACCAGCTACTTCCTTGAAAGTACACTTGTGGTTGTGTAGTACATCGCTCCTCAATCGAATACCATGACAAAACCTAAACGGGGTAACACTCCGGGGGCTCATAATAATAAATCATCTGAAATGCCGCTCCATCGGGCGGCAATAAGGAAGTGAAGGGGAGGATCTCACCCCTCTTACTATAGATAACATACTCCCGAAGCAACTTCTTATTAGGAGGGACTTCCAACGGGATTCTCCCGAACAACCTTGGGAGAAATCTGAGCCAACACAAAATGATTTAGATATTCTTCGTGCATCGTACGATATACTCGCTCACGTGGAGATGGTTTTAGTGGAAGCGTACTTTGTGAACACCCACAGACTGGGGTATTATGCATTTTACGAATATCCCTTTTTGATCGGCTGTGGCGTCCCCATTTTTCGATTGATAGAAGAACTCTGCCGTTTCTACAACATGTGTCCCACCTAACTCACTCTGTATACCTTAAAGGTATGTAGGGTAATGTCTACTTACGCGGAGCAGGATGGGTTGGAGGTCTCGTCCACCACCTATTGCAGCTATTCAGTGCCAGCTACCTGAGGGGGTACCATGCTGCATCAAAAGAATTGTGGCTCGAAGGGGTTGGTCATACAAACCGACGATCCGGCTAACCGGGGCTATTGGCATAGATACTTCTTTATCAAGATGGATCACCTGGTATCTAACCCCGTCGGATTCCCTAAGAAGTGGAATTCGAGATGAAAGTATTCCTATCTATAGAGTTATTTATCATACATGATTTTAGCAGTTCTGGTTATACCATCCTTGTAATTTTTCTGTTATTTTGCAGTAATGGCTCACGCTCTCCGGTTCGTAACTGATATTAAGCAGTGGGTATCTAGTTTGCTTCCTCTCGCGGAAGAAACCCGTACGTGGGCTGAGTTCATTGAACGTTACGGCCCCGGGATCCCTTCAGGTATTTCTTTGACTTTAGTTAGCCGCTTCCACAAACTTAGTTAGCTAAATTATTTGCATGGATAGGTCGAAGTGCTCCTAAGAGGAAGGCGACGACATCCACCTCCTCCCGATCAAATATTGGTTAGAATACGCAGAAGATACTTTATGCATCTGTCATGAAAGAGGTGACCGTAGTCTCTTTACAAGAGGTTGCTCCCGCGGAGGTGGCTACGAGTGAGGCGAGGCCGTCGACATCGTCTCCGCAACCTGCAGACGAAACCTTCCGATGGCGAGGAGCCTGATGAGAGAAAAATGCGGAGGCTCGTAACGAGTAAGATGGTGGCGACTGGGGATGAAGAGAGTGACATGCCTCGCCAAACAAATAAGCCTGTCTTTATGGCCGATGACAGTTCAGGGAGGCCGGCCAACCAGATAAGTGCTAATATTGGTACCAGCTCGGCTCATTTTACCAAGGGTAGCTCATCACCTCTTATTGGTAGTGATGCTAGGTGACCAACTGCTGAGACCGCCTACGGGAGTATGGATGAGATGACGAAAAATCCTGCATATGTGGAGATGACAGCAGATGGATCTGGCCGCTGTATCGTGATTGCAGGGGCTTATAACTTGTTACAGCACAGGGAGCGGGCTGTGATGAAGATGGCTCTAATGTGTGCTACCCCCGAACGCGAGATGTTGAGCGCTGTCAGTGATGCTGAGATGTCTCGGAGGGTCGCTGGTATGGCGTTACATGTAACTTCTCTGTTCTTCCGTATGTTGTGAAGTTGATTTTGATGCGTACTAATTCACATGCATGTGTATATATTCTTTTTTAGACCCTAGTTTTGGAAGTGGATAGGAGGCGCCGTGATGAGAAGAAAGCGACCATTTTTTATAAAATGGTGAAGACATAAATGGTATCGCTCTAAGCATCAGGCGGTGGCGGATCTTTTCCAGCAAGATACAAAATTCCAGGTGTTTTGGGAAGGCCTCGAACAGAGGGCGGCACAATTGAGCCGTAGGGTGGCGGAGCTGGAGAAAACGGATGAGGAGTTGGTGAAGGTTGTGGCTCATAATAGCGAGATGGAATCACTCATCAAAGTGAGGGAGGAGGAGTTGGAGCTCAGTCGTGGAGTGGCGGTGGAGGTAGCCGATCTTCATCATAGGATGGCCGCCTTGATAGCCGAACTCGAAGCTACAGCGGCTGAGATCGACGTCCTCAGGTGTATTTCCCCGCCATGGCCCGGGGACGTGACCCGAGATTCGCACAAGATGTGGATATATGTAGAGGCCAAATTGGACGTATATAAAAACTTTCTCGTTGCGGAACATGCCTCTGAGGAGAAAGTTCATGAGTAGTGGCGCGAGGCTCGTGCTGCTCGTGTAGCTTGCGGGTACAACTCCGACTCTCCTGACCGAGAGGTCTACGCTTCGGAGGACGTCAACCGGCTCAAATCTGACCCATGGTTTAATGAGACTTACTTCCTTGGTGGTGATGGTCGAGAAGAAGAGCAAGCGGATGGTGATGGTAAAAATGGCGAGGCTCTTTAAGACTTGTATAGATTTTTCCTTTTTTCTTTTTAGAATGTATGGGAGCCTTTCATGGGATTAAATGTATATAATTTTTGTCATAAAGAAAAGATCATACTTTTGTTGCTATTCTATTCTGTTGTTCTTTGTTTAATCATTGTTTATCACCGTCGAGTTTGGACGGTGCATCGGTGGTGATGGATTTTGGCCCATAGGATGTAATTTCAACTGTTGTTGGAGTATTTTCTATCGTTGTCGAGCGGGGTTGATATTAATTGGCGATGGCCTTTGGCCCATAGGACGTAACTTTAACTGTCGTTGAAGTGTTATCCGTCGTCGTCGAGCGGGGTCAATGTTTAATGGCGATGGCCTTAGCCATTAAGATATGGCTTCAACTGTCGTCGAAGTGTTATCCTTCATTGTCGAACTGGGTCGACACCTAACGGTGATGGCCGTAGCCATTAGGATATGGCTTTGACTATCGTTGAAGTGTTATATTTCATGGTTGAACTGGGTCGATGCTTAACGATGATGGCCTTAGCAATTAGGATATAGCTTCAATTGTCATCGAAGTGTTATCCTTCATCAAGCGGGGTCGATGATTATTCGCGATGGCCTTTGTCTCATAGAATGTAACTTCAATTGTCATTGAAGTGTTATCCATCATTGTCGAGCAGGGTTGACAATCATTAATGATGGCCTTTGGCTCATATGATGTAACTTTAACTGTCGTTGAAGTGTTATCCATCACTGTCGAGCGGGGGCGACGTTCACTAGCGATGGCTTTTGGCCCATATGATGTAACTTTAACTGTCATTGAAGTGTTATCTGTCGTCGTCGAGCGAGGTCGACGACCATTGGCAATGGCCTTTGGCCCACAGAATGTAACTTCAACTGTCGCTGAAGTGTTATCCATTGTTGTCGAGCGGGGTCAATGATCATTAGTGATGGCCTTTAGCCCTTAGGATGTAACTTCAACTATCGCTGAAGTGTTATATGTCATCGTCGAGCGGGGTTGACGATCACTGGCCATGGCCTTTGGCCTACGGATGTAAATTCAACTGTCGTTGAAGTGTTATCCGTCATCGTCGAGCGGGTTTGACGTTTACTGCGATGGCCATAGTCGCTAAATAGTGGAGAAGGTGGCCTTAGCCGCTTATATAATGAAGAAGGTGGCGTTAGCCGCTTACATAACGGAGAAGGTGGCCTTAGCCTCTTATATAATAGAGAAGGTCGCCTTAGCCGCTTACATGATGGAGACTCAACTAGGCTAGTCCCTTTATTATATCGGCCTGGAGAATGCGTCGAATGTCCAGTATGATAAACCTGTCTCCATACGCCCCTGGGTGTCCCCTTCACTGCCTCGTTAAAAAACTCCCCGAGAAAACCCAATTGGGATAAAACTCGGGTGAGGGAAAAAGAGTACGACTCGGGAGACACCCTTAAAAAATGGAAGTACTTGAGGTGGGCGACGTTCGAGTTGTTTTAGAGTGTTTTTCTTTCCATTGTTTCCAATTGGAATGCTTCTTTACCTGCATCTGCACTGATTTTATATGGCCCGCTCCAATTGATGCCCAGTTTCTCTTTGCTCGGGTCTTTTGACGCTAAAGTTTTGGCTTTGAGGACGTAGTCGCCTACTTTGAGTGGTCGTATTTTGGCTTTTTTTTGTTGTAATACTTTTAGACCTGTTGCTTTTGAGCAGTCATTCTTATGTGGGCCATATCTCTGTGTTCTTCGGCCTCATCGAGGTCTTGAAGCCTACCCATGTCGTTGTCTGCTCCGCTGGTATGTGAATATCTCATGCTTGGTTCTCCGATTTAGACTGGTATAACCGCGTCGGTTCCATAGACCAGCAAGTACGGTGTTTATCCTATGCTGGATTTGGGCGTTGTCCGGTATGCCCACACTACTTTTGGTAGTAATTCGGGCCAGAGCCCTTTGGCTTCTTCTAGTTTCTTCTTCAGTATGTTCAATATTATTTTGTTGGAGTATTCTGCTTGGCCGTTGGCGACAGGGTGATAAGGTGTGGAGAGTATCCATTTGATGTGCCATTTGTCAAAGATCCAATATTTTTTTGCTGATGAATTGGGGGCCGTTGTCGCAGCTAATTTCTTTGGTAATGTCGAAGCGACATATGATATTTTTCCATATGAAGGCGATGAATTCTTGTTCGCGTATTTGGGCGTATGCACCTGCTTCCACCCGCTTGGAGAAATAGTTAGTCAAAGTAACAAAAATCGTACCTTTCCTCCCCCTACTGGCAGGGGACCAATTATGTCCATTCCCTATTTATTGAAGGGCCAATGTGATGTCACTGAGTGTAGGGGCTCTCCCGTTTGATGTATCATAGGAGCATACTTTTGGCACTGTTCGTACTTGTGAACATACTCTCCTGCCTCCTTTTTAATTGTGGGCGAGTAGTACCCAGCTTGGATAATGCAACAGACGAGAGCGCGATTGCCAGTATGTTTTCCACAATGGCCCTCGTGTACCTCTTGAGTACTTTTCTTCTGTGGTGCAGCCCCAAGCACTTAGCGAGGGGGGAGATTGTAATTTATTAGGCTGTCGGGCGGCTTGTATGCAGAGCTTTTTGGCTGTTTTTTTGTCGAGTGGGAGTGTCCCGCCCTACAGATAGGAGATAAACTGATTGCGCCAATCCCAAGTTAGATTTAAAGAGAGTACCTCAGTGTGATCTTTGGCTGAATGGAGGAGGGTGACTATATTTCCCTTATTGATGTTTTTGGTAGCTGCAACCAATTTTGCTAGGCCGTCAGCTTCGATGTTCTGTGCCCTAGGGATTTGTCCCAGGCGGCACTCGTCGAACTCGGGCATCAACTTGTGAATTTATGATTGATATTTTTGTAGTCTCTATTCCTTGATCTGGTAAGTCTCGGTGACCTGGTTCACCACAGGTTGAGAATCGCAATAGAGGATGAGTTGTCGAGCTCCATATTTGATGGCTAATCGCAGACCTGCAATCACAACCTCGTACTCGGCCTCGTTGTTAGTCATCTTGGAGCATCGTATGGACTGATGAATTATTTTGCTTGTGGGGATGAGTACGAGTCACAATCCCGATCCCGAGGCATTGGCAGCACCATTAGTGTAGAGGGTCTAGAGGTACTAGGAGTGGCACGAATGGCTTGTAGTTCCGCTTCCGGCAGAATCTCTGTATTGAAATCGGCGACAAAATCTGCAAGTACCTACGACTTGATGGCATTTCTTGGGTGATAAGATATGTCATGCTCGCTGAGCTATATGGCCCATCTGGCGAGCCTGCCCGACAACTCGGGCTTGGGTAGGATGCTTATCAGGGGGAAGGTCGTTATAACTTTTATGGGGTGACACTGAAAGTATGGTCTAAGCTTTCGTGAAGCTACGACTAGTGCTAGGGCCAGATTTTCGAAGAGGGGATACCGTATTTTGGAATCCACTAGGGTTTTGATGATATAGTAAATAGGAGACTGCATACCTTTGTTTTCACGAACCAGGAATGCGCTGACAACGGCTTCAGACACTGCCAGGTATACCAGCAAGGGTTCACTAGGGTTCTCTTTAACTAGCAATAGTGGTGAAGACAAGTATTCTTTTAATTTTGCAAAGCCTCGGCGCATTCCTCATTTCATTATAGTCAGTGATCTTTTCTTAATATGTTAAAAACTTTATGGCACCTGTTGGAGGATCGTGAGATGAACCTGGATAGGGTGGCTATTTGCCCTGTCAGTTTTTGTACCTATTTTTTATGTTCAAGGTCTCAAGTATTGTATCTATTACCTTGATCTGGTCGGGGTTGACTTTGATACCTCGTTGTGATACGAGGGAGCCCAAGAACTTCATTTATGCTACGCCGAAGGCGCACTTTTCTGGGTTCAATTTCATCCCATACTGTCGTAGTATCTCAAAGGCTTCTTTCAGATGGTTGAGGTGGTCTTCTTTGTTTTCCCACTTCACCAGCATATCTTCGATGTAGACCTCCATGGTCTTGCCATGCTGTTCCTTGAACATTCTGGTAACTAGTTTCTGATACGTAGCCCTGCTTCTTTGAGTCCGAAAAGCATTACCTTGTAGCAGTATGTCCCTTGGTGGGTGATAAAAGTTGTCTTTTCTTGGTCCTCCTAGGCTATCATGATTTGGTTGTAGCCAGAGTACGCATCTAAGAATCTTAGCAGCTCATGTCTTGTTGTGGCATCGATCAATTGGTCAATGTGAGGTAACGGGAATGAGTCCTTCGGGCATGCCTTGATAAGGTCGGTAAAATTTATGCACATCCTTCATTTCTCAT
The DNA here is from genome assembly GCA_032618575.1 of Nicotiana noctiflora. Lineage (NCBI taxonomy): Eukaryota > Viridiplantae > Streptophyta > Magnoliopsida > Solanales > Solanaceae > Nicotiana > Nicotiana noctiflora. Next base: position 117,158 of record JASVEL010013634.1, on the reverse strand, counting down.
TTTTCTTTTTGACTATGACGACATTGGCAACCCATTGGGGATATTCTGATTCCTTTATGAACCCGTTGGCCAGTAGCTTATCTACCTCTTCGCTGATGGTCTAGTTGATTGCGGCGTTGAACTTTCTTTTAACTTGCTGCATGAGTGGATATAGTGGGTCGACGTCCAGCTTGTGGGTGGTAATGTATCTTGGTATTCCCGGCATATCTGAAAGAGAAAAATCAAATAAATCCACGTGTTTAGTTAGAAATTCTTGGTACTTACTTCGGTCATAGAGGCTGTGTCTGATGTAGGCTTTCTTTGTGTGGTCGGTGTTGTCTAGTTGTACTGGGTCAAGATCCTCGACCGTTACTTTGCATGCTTCTACGATGTTTGGATCTTTGATGGCTTCCATTTTTGGGTCGACCTTAGTCCCCGGCACGACTGATTGCTATGCTTCCGCACTTGCTCCTTTCAACTGTTTGGTGTGTGAGCAGTCTTGAGCGATTCGGAAGCATTCTTGCGCGGTGCGTGGCTCGCCCCGAATGCTAAATACTCCCCAAGGGGTGGGGAACTTGATCACTTGGTAGAAGTTTGAGGGGACTGCCCGCATGGCATGTATCCATGGGCGTCCTACGATGGCGTTGTAGGCTGTTTCTTGGTTCATGACGTGGAAAGTTGTTTCTAGTGTAACTCCTCCTGCTAAAATCAGCAATGATACCTCCTCGGAGGTTCGTTCCACTGCATTGTTAAAACCTGTCAGTGTTATGCAATGCAATATTATCCTATGTTCGAGCCTTATTTTGCGTAAGGACTCTGGATGGATAATACAGGTGCCGCTTTAATCATCAACCATAATTTTCTTAACATTAGTGTCAGCAATACGTAAAGTTATGACCAAATTATCATAACGAGGAAAAGACAAACCTTCGGCATCAGACTTATCGAAGGTGATACTCTCTTCGAAGTCGTCATACCGTTCGTGGGCAATTGTTTGTTTCAGTCTGTGCGAGGTGGTGAACTTTACGTGGTTGATTGGTGAATCGTCACCTCCTCTGACGATCATATTGATGGTACGTGCTGGCGAAGGTGGCTTTGGCTGCCCTTGAGGTTGTTCCCGCCCTCATGCGAAATTGATCTTTTCCTTATCGTTGAGCAGCTCCCTCAAGTATCATTGGTTCAGCATTCTGACTACCTCCTATTGTAGCCCTATGCAATCTTCGGTTTTGTGCCCTCGTTCTTAGTGGAACTCGCATAGGACATTTGACTTCCTCGTGGCGGGGTCTGATTTCATTTTCTGCGGCCATTGTACCTTGGTGCCCAGCTTCTCCAGTATATACACTATTTCTAAGGGAGACACACAAAAGTTATGGGCAGATAATAAAGGGGGCATACCTATTTCATTACGGAGTGGGGCGACATGTCGCTGCAGTGCTTCTGTGTGTCGTGGTGGTGGTGGATGCGAGGATTTGATGTAAGACTGATGCCTTTCTTTATTAAAGTGCGAGGGCTATTCCCGCAGTTCCTCACTGTGTCAATCCCTCCTTGCTTTTGACTATATCATCGTGAGCCGCTGGGTTGCTCCATTGAGGTCATCCTCATTTGCTCGTACCTCGGCGCAGTAGGCATTGTGGATCTCCTCTCACGTGGTTGGATGATACTTCATGAGTCAGATTAGTAGCTTTTTGGTCGCCCTCGAACCATCTATGCTCATCCCATTTTGGAAAGCTGCGACCGCCATGCCTTCCGATACGTTTGGTAGGCTCATCCTTACTCTGTTGAATCTGGTCGGGAAGTCACCGGGTCCCTCTCATGTGGTTTGTCTGACGATGAAGATATCGTTGACCCTGGCCTCTGCTTTCTTTACTCCTGCGTGGGCGGTGGCGAACTTATCCTCCATTTCTTCGAATATTGATATTGTTCTGGCTGGCAACTGTGAGTACCATGTTAAGGCCCCCCTCCCCCCGTCAATGTTTCTCCGTACTTTTTCAGCAGTACGGATGGTACTTGTTCCTTTGCCAGATCGTTACCTTCACAACGGTCATATAGTGGATCAGGTGGTCTTCGGGGTCTGTCGTGCCCTCATATATCCTTAAGTAAGGTGGCATATTGAAGGTTTTTGGGATCGGGTGAGGGACAACCTCTTGCTATATGGCTGTTCGATGAATCTTCCCACGTCGCCCTTCCGTAGTAACTTAGGAGCATCGAGTATCTGGTGGTAGTGATTTCTATTATTGACGGTTCTTAATGTTGTTTTGGGTCGATTTTTTGAGCAAGCTGCCTAGGTTGTTCATCGGTAACTCTTCCAATAGCTTTTTGACCACCAGAGGTGGTGTTTCTTTGACTACAGAAGTGGAAGCTCCCTTTTCGTGCAAGATCGTTAGATCTTCAGATGGAGAGGGTGAGATTTCTCCCTCCTGTGTGCTACCAGGTGTTGTGCTCAAGATGTTTTCTCTACCGGCCTCATTGAGGAGGCCTATGAGGTTGGTTGTGGGACCTGCTATTGCTTTCATTCTTGCGTCATTTTTTGCCATTTTTCGATTTTAGTAGGGTGTGAAGGATGGTGGTTTGTTTTTGATATTCTAGGTACAAACTATGATTTCGATTGCCGAAATCCTCACAGACGGCACCAAATTGTTTGACTTGAAAGGTGACAAATACTTTGCAATGAGTACAATCAAAATAAATCAAGGGTAAATCATAATAAAAAATAACGAGACCTAGAAATGTGAATTATATATCTTATTGCTTTTGATAGATTGAACATTCAAGAGAGGAAGAGATAGAGAGAGAAAGCTTGTAATAGAAAAGACCCGATCTCTCTTACAACATTGAGATCCTTCTTTATATAACAGGAGAACCCCTTCGAAATAATAAAATAATACAGAGATATGTCACGTGCTTTCGAGGAGACGAACGATACCTAAGGGCACGTTTTTAGTCCGACATTCTTAGGTCGTACTCTCAGTTCGACTATTGCTTAGCCGTGGATCGTTGCTACCGTAATGGGCAGAATTTGACCCCATACAAAAGTAGCGGCCATTCTCTCGAGAAACATTGAAAATAAGAGAGGAAGAAATTACTCTGAACAAACAAGTACTATAGAAGTAGCTTGTTTACACAAGATCAGAAGAAATAAAAAAATACATAGCAAACAAAAATAATAGTATTTTTTTTTTGGGGGGGGGGGGTCCAAAAAACCTTTGAGATGAACAAAGAAGGGCAAAGGTTATCTGAAAGTCACCTCAAATGCAAAAGGAAGAAGATTACTTTGGCCATTCTAATTACAATTATGTAAAATAATAAACACTTCACCTGTTACTGTTCCAAAAGGATGGCAGATCACCTAAAAAAGGGAACAAATACCTGCAAAATACTAAATGCAATTACCACCACTCATTAAAATCATCGTCAAAGGACCAAGGGAAATCACCATCAGGAGGCGAATAATCACAAATTTGAGCATCAAACTCATAGCCATAAGTGGAATCACGAGGATGCTTTAGATGTACAATCTGTTGCCTACATCTTCTTCTGGTTAGAGATTATCGTCTCTTCTAGAGACTTCTAGTGTGGCCACATATAAGATAATAAATTACTTACCTTATCTCTCGAAGTAATTAATATATCAGATAATATTCTTTAGTTATACATATATGGTAGTTTCTTTGATAGAAAGAAATTACCATATATTAGGAGTCGTAGGGTAATTATAATTTATGAAGAAGTTTCTAGGACTAAAGTATTTGCCTAAGAGTTCCTAGCCTATCTATAAATATGCCTATGACTCCGTCAGCCTGACATCCTATGATAGACACATGCTAAAGGCTTTAGGTTTTCTGTCAAAAATTTCAAAAGCAATTTCACACATCAGGTACGTTCCTATTAATATTCTGCTACGTAGACTATGTTTATATAATTAAACTTAACATGTTGTATGAGAGCCTACCTTTAGCTGCGTTATCCAGTATTGATGATGACTGTAATTTACCATGTTCCTGTAACATGAAATTCCTCTATTCCACGGTGAAATTTTACGGTTTTGAATTTGCAGTGTGTCATCTCTCTAACGTTATAATATATTTTGTCCTTTCTATTCTTGAGTTTCAATATTTTGAATACTAGTTGGACCTAAATTTGTAGCCGAAACAAATATAAATGTCTCATATTATTGTTTGTAATATGTGAGTTTGGTATTCTTGCATTGACTAGGATTAACAAGCAATTGGTAAAACTTTAAACAAACAGTTATTTTGTATTATTTGAATCTACTTTACTTTTTAGTAGGGGTGTTCATAAAAATCCAAAAAATCGAACCAAACGTAATATCAAACCAAATCGACCAAAAAAACTGATACTTTTTGGTTTGGTTTGGTTTTGGTTTTGAATTTTAAAAACCGGTCAAATTTGGTTTGGTTTTAGTTTTAATCAGAAAAAAATCGAACCAAACCGACTATAGGAGTAGCTGTTTCAAATTTATTATTATATTCATATATATGTATGTTATTATACAAAGTTTCAAAAAATTTATGGTAACTGTTAATAGTTTGCACTTTTAATATTGTTCTTTACCTTTACATTCTAGTTTGATTGGTAGTTTTCTTTTGTTTAGTGTAAGAATCCATTTCATATTAAAAATAACATATTTTTATTTGAGTCCTTAAATTATTCATCATCACTATTTAATTCAATTATCATTAATATATTTTGGTAAATAGTAGACTTCTCAAAGGATAATTGATTTGATAGTATTACATTGAAAATGTGATCGCCGGAATATGTATTTGATAGTGTATGCCTTATTGCCTTATATTTAAGAAAAATCGACTTATTTTTATTTGTTTTTTTAATAGAAAAAAATCGATCCAATCCAAACCATCAAAACACCCGATATCTTAGTCAAAGTGTATTCTCACAAATTTCTACGCATATATGTGTGTGTGTGTTTTTAAAAAGGTCACATGGTTATGAAGTTTCGTAAACTTTGTTCGTTACTTCCTCATCAAAACTTTGGAGTCTCTGTTCCAATTTTGTTTCGGAATAATGGAATTTGACTAACAATTTAGGCATTACTCAGTTGTGTTTGAAGTTTCGTTTCTTCTTGTTCCTTTACAGTTCCTGATGTATGAATTAATTACAAGAAATAACCTTTTGTATAGCATTATGCTTATATCAAGTCAGTTAATATTTGTTTAAGTTAATTATTTTAAGATATCATTTTGAGTTTTCTTTTATGTGATGTATTTAAGAGTGGCCACAACATCTTGAATACTTAATATAAAAGAAATCGATTTATTTAGCTAGAATTTGGCCATAGATTCCAAATTTATTTTGAAAAATCTGATTTGGGTGAAGTTTGGTTTTGGACATACGTTTTCAAACCATATTTTCCAACTTTATTTTGGAAAAACATGTATATAATTCCCAAGTTTTGGGATTTTGGCCTAAATTTAGCTCAATAGCCGATTTTGGAATTTGAAAGTTGATTTGGGATTTGGCCAAAATATGAGAAAAATTTATGGCCAAACATAAGTTTTGAAAATAAATCTCAAATTTATTTTGGCAAAACTTATGCCCAAACGGGGCCTTAATCACATAAGATTTAGTGGTTAAAGGTTATAATGATATCTATTTAGTACAATTATCTTATTAAATGGTAACTCGACCCTACACGGAGGTAACTATTTTTGTAAGATTAATTGGAATGAGATAGTAAACCCTTAAGTCGAAAATTATCTTATGCCCACAGGTATGGATTAATTTTTATGTATCTTGGTTTACTGGTCTAATAAAGTAAAGTAAATCCTATGCATGAGTTGTGACCTCTGTCCACAGGAAGGTCTAGAATTTACTTAGAATTAGTATTTTACGCGATTCACCTTTGATGGATTATACTTCATAGCTTATGTATGTTTATATTTGTTTTGCAGTATTTACAGCTTTTCCTACCGCTATTTTTAATGAGAATGCTCGAATTCCAATGCTTTCTAGTGACAATAATACTGAATGGAAGGAGAAAGTCATCCTCACTTTAGGCTGTTTGGATCTGGACCTGTCACTCCATATGGTTGAACCACTTATTCCCATGGAATCAAGTACACCAGCAGTTAACGCTGATTATACGCGGTGGGAGCGATTTAATCGCTTAAGTGTAATACTCACCAAAGCCCACATAAGCCAAATCATTAGGGGTTCTATCCCTAATGGCGATAAGGTCAAAGCTTACATAAAGGTAATTGGTGAACAATTTGTAAGTTCTGACTAGGCATTGTCCCTTATGAAGAGGCTCTCAAGTATGACTTTTGACAGAAGACGCACAATGCGTGAACATATTATGGAGATGAGAGACATTGCTGCTAAATCAAGTCCCTTGAGGTTGATATATCTGAACCATTTCTTGTACATTTCATTCTCAACTCACGTTCTCCGGAATATGGTCCGTTTAAGATTTCTTACAATACACATAAGGATAAATGGTCAATCAATAAACTTTTAACCATGTGTGTTCAAGACGAAGAGAGGTTGAAGCATGAGACACATAAAAGTGTTAATATGATAACTTATGGTAAGAAAAATGCAAAGAATGGTAAAAGTATTCCAATGAAGAAGAAAAGCACCTTTGACAAATATGCTTGTCGTTTCTATAAGAAGAAGGGAACTGGAAGAAGAATTATATGAAATGCAAGAAACGACTTGAGAAGAAAGGTAATTTTACCTTTGTATGTTATGAATGTAATTTACTGATGTTTCTGATAATAAATGGTGGATTGATTCTGGTGCTACAATTCACATTGCCAAAATCATGCAGGGCTTTCTAACTTAGAGGAAAACAATAGGAAGTCAACAATACGTCTATTCTAGCAATATGACACGTTCCCGTGTGGAAGGCGTGAGGACTTATAAGCTCATTTTGAATGATAGTTTTCACTTAGATTTAGAAAATACTTTTTATGTTTCAGAATATTCTAGAAATTTAATTTCTCTTTCAAGACTATCGATTAGTGAATATGATTTGAAATTTTCATTATTCTTTTGTGAAACTTTTGAAAGATAATTAAGTAATTGATTTTGGAAATTTGAATGGAATTTTATATAAACTTGAGCTAGACTCCACATTTGAATGAAATATTTGAACTTTGCATGATAAAGAAATTGGCACTAAGGGATGTATTATTAATGAGAACTCATCAAGTCTTTGGCACAAGAGATTGTGACACATCTCTATTGATAGAGTCAATAGGTTTGTTAATGATGGAGTTCTAAAAACTCTTAATTCTTATGACTTTTGGACTTTTGTGGACTGCATAAAGGGTAAGCAGACCAATAAATCAACTAAAGGTTCCAAAAGGAGTTCTCAATTACTTGATATCATACGTACAGACATATGTGGACCTTTTTCTGCCCCTTTCTTGAATGGTGAAGGAAGGCACTTTTGACATCCATTTGATGAAGTGTGAATTCCATATGTGCTGCAAAGGCTATGAGGAGTCTAATTGCTTCAAGTCTAGCAAAAGTCTCATCATAATCAATACCTTCCTCTTGACTATAGCCTTTAACCACCAACCTTGCTTTATTTCTTGTAACTGTTCCATCTTCATCTTGTTTATTCCTCAAGACCCATTTTGTCCCAATGACTGACCTGTCTTTAGGTTTTGGAACCAAGTGCCAGACTTGACTTCTTTCAAACTGATTGAGTTCATCTTGCATAGCATTGACCCAATCTGCATCTTGTAGATCTTCACTTACATTTTTAGGTTCAATAAGAGACAAAAAGGCATCAAATGCACATAGGTTCTTCAATTGTGATCTTGTCTTGACCCCTGATGTTGGATCATTGATGATGTTCTCAATGGGGTGAGAACTCAGATACTTGTAAGATTTCCCTACCATCTAGTTTCTGCTTGTTTCTTCTTCATTGTTATGCTGCAGAGGAACAGGTTCAGATGCAAGATCCTTTAGATTGGTTCCCCCTATCAGGTTGCCCAGGGTGAAAGGACTTGTTCCATCACCTGCTCCTTCCTTTGATGCTACCTTGACTTGTGTTGTGGCTTCAGTCAATTGTCTCACCAATCCAATGGCTTCATCTTCATATTCCTGTGTCTCATAAAGAGCGTTAGATTCATCAAACACAACATGTACACTTTCTTTAATACATAGAGTTATTTTATTAAACACTTTATATGCTTTGCTATGTGAAGAATATCCCAAGAATACTCCCTCATCGCTTCTAGTATCAAACTTACCTAGGAGTCTTTGCCATTATTCTACAGATAGCACTTGCAACCAAAAGCCCTAAGGTGGTATATGTTTGGTATTATCCATTTAAGTAAATCATAGGAAGTTTTATCTAAAAGAGGTCTAGTCATACATCTATTTATTATATAACAAGCAGTGTTTATAGCCTCTTCCCAGTTGCTACGAGGTAGTTTACTGTAAAGTAACATGGTCCTTGCCATATCCTCAAGGGTCCTATTCTTCCTTTCAACTACCCCATTTTGCTGAGGAGTCCTAAGGGCAGAAAAATTATGATCTATTCCATTTTTATCACAAAATTCAGCAAACTTTGCATTTTCAAATTTAGTTCCATGATCAGACCTAATGGATGCAAGTTGATTTCCTAATTGCTTCTGGGTTTTTCTAATAAAAGCAGTAAACATTTCAAATGCTTCATCTTTAGAAGTTAGAAACAATACCCGGGTAAATCTTGAATAATCATCAACTAGCACCATTACATATCTTTTACCACATCTGCTCATGGCTCTCATTGGACCACAAAGATCTATATGAACCAGTTCCAATGTCTTGGAAGTGTTTACCATTTTCTTAGGTTTAAAGGACGATCTTACCTACTTCCCCCTTGCACATGCCTCACAAACCTTGTCTTCCTTGAACTTGATATTAGGTAACCCTATCACCAAGTCCTTGGAGACTAATTTATTTAATTGATTTAGACTGGCATGGCCGAGTCTATTGTGCCAAATGAGGGTATCATTAATTACTACACTCAAGCAAGTGAGTTCATTTTCAGAGAGAGTTGACAAATCTACAACGTAAATATTGTTAACTCTCCTTCCCTGCAAAACAATATTGTCAGTAGTAAGGCTAATCACAAAATATTTTGTGGAAGTGAAAGCCACAATGTTAAATCTGTCACACAATTGTGACACACTTATCAGGCTATACTTTAAGCCATCTATCAAATAGAAATTCTCAATGGATTGCGAGTTTGTTTTTCCTACCTTTCCAACGCCAATGATCTCACAATTTCTTTCTATTTCCAAAGGAGACATTATCTCCTTTTAGGTTCTCAAGTGAAAGGAACTGGTTCTTGTTACCAGTCATATGTTTTGAGCAGCCACTATCCATGTACCATATTTGGCTACTTCCCTTCACTTGGTCCTACAAAAAGAAATCATGGGTTAGTCTTAGGAACCCAAAATAGTTTGGGTCCCTTTCTATGGGCAAAAGAATAAATCAAATTTTTCTTTGCCCAACTAGGAAGTTTGTGCTTTTCTTTAACAAAAACTTTGTTCTTTTGACTGGCCTTTTCTCTAGCATTACATTCATTTTTGTAATGGTCAATCTTACCACAGTGTGTGCAGATCTTATTCTCAGGAAGTGTGAGATACTTGTTTTTGGGATCCCATTTTGGAGCTTGTGTCCCAAATCCAACTCCTCTCTTGTTGCTACTATGATATTGTTGAAGCCAGGACAGTGTATCAGAAGCCTTGTTCCATTTGCAAGTTCTGTCTAATTCATGCTTTACCTTTCCTAAATCTTCTTTTAAGACTTTAATCAACTCATCTTTCTTGTACAATTCATCTTTCATTTTTACTAGATTTTCTTCTAGGATGAGAGATGATTGATCGGCCTTTTTCTTACATGTTCCTAATTTCAGTTTAATATTTTCAGATTTGAGTTCTAGAATCTTATTTTCAAGTTGATGAACCTGGTTCTTCAACTCAGTATTTGTGTTGTCACCCTCATCAGCCCTAGACTCTAGTCTTTTACATTTCTCTTCTAGGATAACACATTCTTTAGAAAGAATATCTTTCTCACTTTTTATTATTTCAGACTCATCTATGAAGTCCATCAGCAAATCAACCAATTTTTCTCTAGACAAGAACTTAATCTTTTCTTTAAGGTGTAGAATACTTACCTTATGTTCATCTTCTGATTCTCCGATGGCCATAAGAGCTTTCTTATCTTCAGCTTCATTTTTTGAGTCCTCATCTGATGTTTCTCCCCATGCAGCGACCACAGCTTTAGTTGATCCCTTATTCCTTTGTGGTTGAACCTGTTCCTTCTTCCTGTTTCTTCTTTCTGCTCTTTCTTTCTTCCACTCAATCTCCTATTGAGGACAATTTCTGATGTGGTGATCAGTCTTCCCACACTTGTAACAACCTTCATTGGTTTGTTTCTCAGGAGCCTTAGATTTGCTAAATGTTGTTCCTTTTGAAGCACATTTTCCTCTTATAAGAAATTTCTTGAAATCTCTAGTTATCATAGCCATTTCATCATCTTCAAGATCTGATCCTTCTGAAATTCTGAGAGCCAGACTTCTTTCTTTATTTAGGGCATCCATCTTCATTGTTTGCATTCTCAGTTCATAGGCAGTGAGATTTCCAATTAGTTCATCTAACTTTAGGGTAGCAATGTTCTTTGATTCCTGAATGGCAGTGATTTTGCTTTCCCCGGAGATTGGCAGAACCCTAGTTAGAATCTTCTCCACCTTGTCTTCTTCAAGGATAGTCCTTCCAAGAGACCCAAGTTCATTTGTCAGTGTAGTGAACCTGGTATACATTTCTTGGATAGTTTCTCCATCTTTCATGATAAAATTCTCATATTGAGAATACAGTAGTGTTCCTCTTGACCTTTTTACATGAGGTGTTCCTTCATGAGCCACTTGTAAAGTCTCCCACATCTCCTTGGCAGTAGCACAACCTTGAATCCTGGTATACTCATTAGGACCAAGTCCACACACCAACCATTTTTTGGGTTTTGCATTTTTCTCTCATTTCCTTAGATCTTCAGCAGTACAATCTACTCTTGTCTTTGGAACATCCACTCCTTCAGCATGCTTCTTGGTTGTGGCTAAAGGACCATCAGTGATGATATCCCAAAGCTCATAGTCTTCACCCATGATGTGGTCCCTCATTCTGTTATTCCACCATGAGTAGCAGAGGCCATTGAATAGAGGAGGCCTGGCAGTGGATTGCCCTTCCCAGTTCCCAGTTGGTGCACTCATATTGATCTTTCTAAGGTGTTAACCTCTTCAAAGATAACTTGCTCTGATACCAATTGATGTTTTAAATGTCAATACCACACAAAGGGGGGGGGAGTGATTTGTGTGGTACCTAAGTTTCGCGTTAGAAGAACCTGGTTCTTCTAAGTGATCTAATTACAGCAGTTTGCGGAATAATAAATATTGAAAGTAAAGTGCACAGAGATTTTTACTTGGAAAACACCTGGCTCAAAAGATGAAAAAACTACGACCTACTACTCAGTACGATTTTCCAAAACTCCACTAAAATCACTTAGCCAAAAACTGCAACTACAAAGACTCTTTGTAAACCTAAGGATTAACTCTAATTCCAGTGTGACACATAGCCTCAACTGTTGCGACACTTTTAAGTTAACTCTAACTTGACTTCTCAAAGTACCTAATAGAATTGCTTCTAAGAAAGCTGAAGGGTACGATATGAAAACCTACTAAAATTGAACTAAACTTAGAATAAACACAATGGTGAAACTGGTTCTTCTATCTTAGTTCATGTAGCTTCAGATGTGTACACTTGTATCTCGCATATATTGCTTGCAAAACAGACTTGATCTTTTTTGCTCTCAAATATGCTTAACTTCTGCTTATGTGTATTACCTGTAAAAGAGAACAACTTAGTTATTTAATAGATCATCAGTTGGAGTTTGATCGAGACTCCAATGCTTATCTTTAGTCGATTTTTGACTCTCCCCGAGATTTTTCATAGTTTAGCGTAAAATATTTAGTTTAGGCCTAATATAGCTATCTTAGCTAATTTTGACTCTTTTACTTTATTTTTACCTTAAAATAAAAAATAACAAAAAAATATAGTTTTATTAATATTTTGTAGTCATTTTAAACTTGATAAAATACAAAAATAATACTTTATATTTTTATTTTTATGTAAAAACAAAAATTTAAAAAAAATATAGTTTCATTAATATTTTATGGTTACTTTAATCTTGAAAAAATAAAAATAGTTTTGTTTTAATTGTCAGTTTTACTTTTATAGTTATTTTGCTTACATAGGATTAATCAAATAAAATCATGTCCTTATTCTCGATTTTGGGCATAGAATAATATTCAGGTTTAAATTACTCGGTTTCAAGTTTTCGGACCTAGCTCATAATAATCCGAGTCCACCACACGGGGAACACAGACGAATCAGACCTATCACATTTTTGTACACAAGAAGATAGGGTCTTGAATATTTTAAGAAATGTTAGAATAATATAAAGCATTTTGAAAAAGGAAGAAAAAGACAAAAGGAAAAAGACAAAAAAAAAGACATCACATGCACACAAGAGAAGAAAAAAGGACGGGCAAAATGAAATGAAGGAAAAAGACACAAAAAGACAAAAAAAAAAAAAAAAGAAAGAGAAAGGAAATAAAGAGATACAAAACACATCTTCAACATAAAAAAGGGGGAGAGTTGAAAAACACGAGAGAGAAATCGGTTTCAATCGTCTTCTTCTATTTTTGATTTTTGTTCTTAAATCTCGAGTGATTTGAACTTCAAATTTACGGTTGGGATTAGTTTAAGCTCTGTTCACTGTTGAGAATATTTTTAAATTTCTGGGTTTCGAGAGATTAAGTCGGTCTCAAATTGCTGTTGATTTGCTGCTTTGCATTGCTGCTGACTCTCGCCTTTTTCTTATTGTATTTCACTCCAGGTATTTCTTTGGCTCTTGAATAACCTGTGAAATGTTGATCCGAAATACATAATTCAGCTTAAAGGAATTGATGATTGATTTTACCTTTCTCCCTGAATATTCTTCATATGTTCCTTAGTTTGGTTATTACGGGCATGTACTAGTATCATTAATGTGTATGGAGTTTTCATATTGATGTGACTGGTTTTTGGCTTTGAAAGGGAGTTGTATTTTATGAATCCTACTGCCATTTGGCATAGAGTATTTTTAGTTTGAGAAATTCTTTTGTGCATTCCAGCTTTTACAACCATAATATGCTTTATTTATTTGATTAGTTTAACGTCAAAACTTTCTCCCTATCTTCTCTGCCTCATATTTTCTTGTCCTTGGACTTTTGCCTCATGATTTATCCAATTATTTTTTACTAGTCTATGTATTTTCATGACTTGTACGCTAAACTACATGAATGGAGCAGGTATATGTATGTTCCTTTTTTATAAGAAATTTTGAAGAATGTATTTGTTTGTGTATGTATAAACGAGAGGCAGAAAACGCAAGTTAAAAAAAAAGAAAAAAAACTGCATTTTACCATCACATTTTTGTTCAGAAAAGGAGGAATATCCCTTTTAGTTAATAAGAAAATGCTACAAAAAATGTGACAGTCTTTTGAAATATTTTTTTTTACTGTGCCATTTGCTGGAGATTTTCATGGTGTTTCATCATATTTTTTAGTCCATTTTAGTAAGGCATAAAAGGAGTAGAACTATGGCATTTGTGGATATTGAATTAAAAGAGTTGGGAAGTGCGATAAAAAGTAGCCACATTTTCTATGCATCCCATTTAATTTCCCTTGGCTTGTAGTATTATGTTTCTTAAGAATCTTATTTTTGTATTATTTTATTCTTAACTTTTGACTAATTGATTCACCTTTTGACTAATTCAGCCATTACAATTTTTTTTTTTTTTTGCAAAGATCCAAAACGTAGGAAATATTTTAATTATGAATGTACTTAGTTTGTTTTAATTAAATACAATCCCTTTAAAATTAGAAATCGAGGCATGCCATTTAGCAAATTTTATGGCCCTCGCAAAGTGCAAGTGCGTAGTTTCTTTAGGCGCGTATTTCAATAATCCACTTTCCTGAATATGGGTGCATATTTATGTGACCCAAATTCAAATCTCAACGAAGTCCAAATGCGTTAAAGGTCACAGGCGTACTGATACGGTGTGATCCGAAATATATTTTTACGACGTTGCAATTCTTGTAAAATAATATTAAAAGTGGTTAAGGGCTAAGCTTTGCATATAAGTTAAAGCATGCTATAAAACAGATAAATAAGCCAAATATGACAGTTGAGCGACCATGCTAGAACCACGGAACTCGGGAATGCCTAACACCTTCTCCCGGGTTAACAAAATTCCTTATTCGGATTTCTGATTTGCAGACTGTTAAATAGAGTCATTCTTCTCCTCGATTTGGGATTCAACCGGTGATTTGGGACACCATAAATCTCCCAAGTGGCGACTCTGAATTAATTAAATAAATCCCGTTTCGATTGTCCTTTAATTGGAAAAACTCCTTCACCTCGCGCCCTCGCGGGTGTGCGGAAAAAGGAGGTGTGACAGCTCTGGCGACTCTGCTGGGGATGATAACCCAGAACCACTGGTTCAGGGTTAGAAATTCGAGCTTAGAATAATTGTTGTATTTGGCTTTGTTTATTATCTGATATTTTTATATGATATATGCTTAAAATGCAAAATGATGATTTTTACCGCTTTGATATTATCTGGATTGTACATATGAACTGTGCCGAAACCAATCTCCTCTCTGAGTCTTATAAATCATGAAGAAGGGTGCACTTTTTTTATGTATAGTGTCTAATTCCCACTTTAGAACGAGGTTTGGATAAGTTGCAAAACCGGTGAAGCTTCTGTATTCCCGAGTTGCTGCTTCCTCCTCGGCTCGAGTTGTCCACTCGGATAAGCCAAGTCTAGAACAACAAACCCAGGTTTTAAACCTAGAATAACAAAGCCTCATGCCGGATCCCTAGTAGGAACGTTTGTTTGCATCATGTTGCATTTGACTTAGGGGACTCAACACAGGGGTTGGGTCCGTCTAGGACAGGCAACCTGAAATGAAAAGACCATCATGTTGCATCCTATTTATTTTACGCATTTATTTGCCTCAGACTTGCATGCTGACCGAGTTTTAATATTGAGGAAAATGAAAAAAAAAATTTGTTAGTTTCAAAATAGTTTGTTTTTTTAATTAAAAATAAAAAGAAAAAAATGTTTTTTTTTAATTAAAAAAAGTGTGATTATCTCTTAAAAAAAGGGGTTTAGTATTTTTTTCATTAAATAAAAAAAATAGTTTGTTTCATTTATAGATGTAGTTTGTTTTATTTGACCGAACTACGCTGGTTTGATTCTCACCGGACGTGAGATACGTAGGCAACCCTCATCGGGGCCAACCTCCCCTTTTGCAAAAAATAGAAAAAAAAACCAAAAATGTCAAAATTTTAATTCTTGTCATAAATAAGATGGGTGGTACCGCCTTTGTCAAACATGGCCGAATGTTCCTGAGAGGGACGCCGAAAGGCTGGCTTTGCATAAACGGCCACTTTTGGTCATTTTTAGGATTTTTGGTCAATTAGCTAATGCAGCCTTAAAATCTTCGTCCCCGAGGTGCTGAAAGACCGTGTTTGCAAAATTATGTATATTATTTTAATTTGAAAAAAAAATAAGAAAAAGAGTCAGTGGCAAGTAAATGCCGTTTGAATTTTCGATCAAAATAAGTCAATCGGTGGTGTTTTAAACCATTCTTGTCGGATAGCCTTAGAGTATCTTTCAGTTGTCGAAAGGCTATTTTTGTAAAAGAACGGACAAGTTTGCAAATTAATCCTCCCCGGCCTCAAAATTCATGTGAAAATTGGGAAGTGGCCAAGCTTGGAAAAAACATCCATTTAAAATTGGCAAATACTAAAAGGAAGTTGGCCATTGTTTTGAGTTTGTAATTATCTTGATTAGAGTATGTCTGTTATTTAATTTTCGAGTCTGTAGGTTGTCTTTTCGTCAAAGTCTTTTTAGTTTTATTAGCTTTTAAACCTTTTTTTAAAAATCAATGTTTGTTTTATTATGAAAAAACTGAAAACTCCAAAAAAAAATATGTTTTATTGATTGTTTGCCGTTTATCAACGCGAACTACGCACGGTCTGATTCATGCGGGGTCATGATACGTAGGCAATCTCCATAAAATTCGACCACAATAAAAAAAATGAAAAAATGATGAAAAAAAATCAAAAAAAAAAGAAAAAGAAAAAAAACACAAAAGTGAAAAATGTTGATAATGATAAGGACTGACTGAGCCCATTTCTAATATATTTTGTTTTGAATTATTGAGAAAATTGAGGTGGTTGGTTTGTGGTGAGCCGGAAACACAAGATTCAAGAAAACATGATGGTGATCCAAGACAGTGACACCCAAAATGTCGCACAAGAGTCTTTTAAATGCACGCCATGATGCACACTTTGTGGGGATATATTGACTAAAGCTAAAAATGTTAAAGCAGATAGTGGCCTTGGTAATATTGATGCGAAACTCAATGGCCAAAATGCCGTGCTTGGTAATTGGGAAGACTCCATTTCTTGGTCAATCATAGTAGAGTTTTTGGTGGTTTATTTTGTTGTTATTTCTATCGTCCAGATTATTTCAGGGTTGTTAATCATTGTCTTGTAACCAAAACTCTTCTATCATTCTAGTTTGTCCAGTTTTCTGCTGGTCGTAGTGCCTCATTTAGTATTGTCTAGGTTTGTTCCAAGGGTTGTACACCATTTTATTATGCTTATCTTGTTGTACCAATTCTTTCCTAGCCCTTCTAATGCGATTCTCTGTCTTCCGTTATTTCTAGTCATTTTCCTTTGATTTAAGTCTTTCCTCTTTATAGTCCTTTTTCTGTCAACTCTAGTGGCATGGCATCTGCACATGATTTTGGCCTAATCTTAAAAGATAATCATGATGTAATTGCAAGATGATCGGGGCATTTAAAGAAAATAAAAACAATTTGAGATTATTTGGAGCCCTAGTCATGTGAAACTGGGCAAGTAAAAAGGAAATAGTTAAAGGCAAGCTGGCCAAATTGACATGGGGTCGTTCATAATAATGAAAATAAGTGTGTTGCCCAACAGTGCTTCAAAGATATGACGAATGTTAATCGTGTTGCTTGCACTTGGCATGTTTTGAAGATTGGAATGATGAAGGCATTTTGTTCTGTTACCCAAACACTTTATCGTTCGTTAACCCTTTGAGCCTTATGTATTTTCTTACATACTCCTCATTCGGACTTAGTAGCAAAGGAACACATAGAAAAAGAAGGGAAAAGAAGTAAACAAGAAAAACAAAAAGAGAAAAGAAAGAAAAAAAACAAAAAAGAACAAAAAGAAAAAAAAAATGAATGAATAGGAGAAATAAAACAACAAGAAATTGGGAACTACGTTTGACTTGATTCCTCAAAGAGGATACGTAGGCGCTTCACAGCTCGGTCATAGTATAAATAAAAATAAAAAATGCCCAAGCAGGAATCTGGGGCAAAAATTGTGTTTATTATAAATAAATCTGGGTCCGAATGTTGTAATTGTGAACCCAAAGTTGAATTGTTTTGAGCCTTTAATACCCTTTCTTTCTAGCCCTATCCAAATCCCACATTACGGTCCAAAGAAAGAGCTTACGATCAGTCTTCAAAAGAAGCCATGTCAGGCGAGTGAGAGAGTCCTATCAGAACATAACACTCTGATTCTCAACAGAAAAGACTCTGATTTCCAGCAGAAGAAATATGAGAGAGTCTTAGCGGTAACACCCTCAATCCCCAGCTGAAGAGTAATACAAATGAGAGAGTCTTATCGGTGAAAACCTTCACGGGCACCATAAGGCGATGAAAGCTAAGAGAAAAATCAAAATGAGAGAGGCTTGATAGTGAAAACCCTTCGGGCACTACAAGTCGAATAAAGATTAAGAGTCAGATGGAAATCACCAGACAGAAATCTTGAAAGACGATTGACGACAGAGGATAGGCCATATGTGCATGTCATGACCATTAGAGTCGATATCCGTGTTTGATAGGGTTTTATTTTATAATTTCTTTTGTTAGAAAGTCATCTTTTTCTTTGTCTTCTATATTGGTTTCCTTTTATCTTTCTCGTTTCATCAAAATTCCCAGTAGAATCTGTTTGGTCAAAACAAGTTAGAAATGGCTTCAAAATATGCCATCGGTTTTCCAATTATGCAAGACGAGATCTGATTGGTACACCCAAGTGGTATAAGTCAGGAGGGAACAAACGCAAGGCCAGTGTAAAAAAGGACATTTCCCACCTAGAAGAAATTGACAAAGGGATGTATTAGTGTCACGGAGGATATCTCCAGCAAAAAACGAAGGTTGATAACCTCGAGGCCAAGGCCAATGAGACTCAAAGGTGGGGGAAATGCTTGTTCCTAAGCTATGCCAATAAAAGAAAAAGGGATATCCCCAACAAAAAAGAATTTTCAGTGACATGGGTGAACGAAAAAATGTTTCATATATAAAACATGCAAGATCCTCAAGCAGAGTCACTGACATAGGAATTTGGGTGGTCAAGATACTAGTGGAAAATAATGGTGAAAGGCTTGTGAACAAAAGTCGTCAAGGAGGGCGAGGAAGCAAGAAAGGGAAAACTATCCCCAGCAGGAATATCATCCCCAGCAAACAGCAAGTTTTGACAATGAAATGCAGAGCAGGGAAAGAGGAGGAGAACCGTCCCCAGCAGGAGCATCACAACCAACCACCGTGTTTTAAACTAACAAGTTTTCTTTGATTTGAAGTAGAAATAGGAAATGGAGTTGATGGCAGAAAGGCATGCCATAAGGAAGATTATCAAACTGGGGCAAAAAAGTTTCCTTTCATTTGGAAAATTTTCTGGAAGACAGGTATCCATTTAAGGAAGAAGAAAGATAATACTAGTTTTAAGGGAAGTGGCCCTTGAACCTGTATTATCCCCAACAGTGTGGAAAGAAAGGAAATACCAAGTTTTCAATGAAAGGAGTTGTATCCCTAGCGGACAGAACAAAAAGGATGAAACTTAGATTCAGAAAAGCAAGAAGCCAGTGTCATCCCCAGCAGCTTTCAAAAGAATAAAATACCGATTTTGAAGGAATAAAATTCCCAGCAGTGTTATCCTCAACAACGTTATCCCCAGCGGATAACATTTTGATCCTCAGCAGTATTGAGAGACAATAAAAGTTTTGAAGAGAGTAGTTTCAAAAAAAAAATAAGAAAAGAAAAGAAGAAGAAGGGGAAGGAAGGATATTCCCTAGCAGTGTTAACTCCAGCTGGTA
Source organism: Nicotiana noctiflora (assembly GCA_032618575.1). NCBI lineage: Eukaryota > Viridiplantae > Streptophyta > Magnoliopsida > Solanales > Solanaceae > Nicotiana > Nicotiana noctiflora. The sequence goes on along the minus strand of JASVEL010013634.1, from coordinate 97,904 downwards.
AGTAAATCATTTCCCAGCAGTGTTATCCCCAGCATCCAAAGGAAGACGATACGAGTGTTGAGGAAAGTAGTTCTGAAGTCAATTACCTATTTGAGGAAGAAACAAGATGACATAAAGTGTTAAGAGAAGGAGGAGATCATCCCCAGCAAGAAGGTCACAACCGACCATTATTTTCAAGAAACTGATAAGATTTTTCTTTGTTTGTAACAAGAACAAAGCAGTGCAAAGTTTCTCCTGAGATGAAAAAATCTTAGTCTGATGAATTATTTCTCCTGAGATGAAAAAAACCTTAGTCTGATGAATTATTTCTCCTATGTCAAAATCTTAGTCCGATGAATCTTTCTCCTAAGATATCAAAATCTCAGTCTGATGAATCTTTCTCCTGTGATCACAACAATTTAGACCTAGTCTGAGGAATTATCTCCTAGCGTCAAAATCTTAGTCTGATGAATCTTTCTCCTAAGATATCAAAATCTTAGTCGGATGAATTTTTCTCTTGATATGGTAATCATTCAATCTTTAAATTTCATGTCTTAGCAATTAGGCGCCCACTTGTATAATGAGGGAATACATTTTCATGTCTTAGCATTAGGCGCCCACCTGTATAACGAGGGAATACATTTCATGTCTTAGCAATTAGGCGCCCACCTGTATAACGAGGGAATACATTTTCATGTCTTAGCAATTAGGTGTAAGGCCCCGTAAAATATTTGTGCATAAAACCTAGTAGCTATAGTGTCATGGTCCGAATAATGTGTTAGGAATGCGTAGAATTCTTCGCGGCGAGCTTTTCAAAAATGTAGAGAATTAATTTTTCCGAAAAATGTCAAATTTGCGGTCAAGAATGCGACCGCAGATCTGTTATGCGGACCGCATTCTTGCCACAGAGCTTAACAGAAGTCTCCCAAAAATCGTGTTGAAAATGCGGTCGATATGCGATCGCATAGTGAATCTGCGGTGCACTTTGCGATCGCAGATCAAGAATGCGGACCGCATATTGGTCGCATTCTGTAACAGAACTTGAGTGATTTTTGAGGCCATTCTGCGGTCACTATGCGGACCGCATGTTGATTCTGCGGTCGCAAAGTGCACCGCAGAATTGACCCCGGCCCAGATTTTTGTAACATTTTGACCCGATCTCTTCTTTAATATAACACCTTTCACCCTCATTTTCTCATATCATCTTACCAAAATTAGAGAGAGAGTAGAGGGGTTTTAGAGAGAGAAGTTCTTCATCTTCAAAAATTGTTTCAACCACTTAATTCCAAGGGATCCTAGGGCAAGGATTCAACTTCCCTAATCTTTTCAAGGTAAAAACCCTAACTATTTTCTTTGATTTTCAGTTTTAAATTGGGTAAAGAGTGGTTTGCATATAATAGCTTTTGAAAATAGAATTTTTACACTCATGCATGATTATTGAACTTGATTTCTAGTAAAAGAAGTGAGTAGAAGTAAGAGTCTTCAAGAACAAGGTTGGCAAGAGTAGGATATCTTGGGTAAGCATAAAGTAGGAAGAAAAATCATCACCAGGTATGTATGGCTAATTTTGATTCTTGTGAAATCGCCTATATGTGTGAAATTTGTTTGGTTAGTGTTAAATTGACAAATTTTGTGAAATTCTTGATGTTGTTGTTGGATATTCAAAGTTTGTTGTTGAGCTATGAGGATGTAAAATGAGAGTTTAATTTGGTAAAAGAATTGTGAATAATGGCTATAATGGCATATATGGTACTTTGTGGAAAAGAAACGAAACACTTGAGGATTGGTAAGTCATTGAACAATACGGTATGAATACTCTTGATTTTTGGAACATTTGTAACTTGATTGTGATATTGGCTTGAGAAGTAATTGTGAACATGAACCAACCTGTAAGTTGCTTATTTGAACTTGTTGAAATTGTGTGAAATGCCTTATATGCTGTTTGTACTTGTTGTGTTTTAAAACTGTACGGTGGGATCGGGTTGCGCGCCGCAACATGAGGAAATAAGGTGTGGGTTGGGGTGATAAGGGTGGCCGAGGTAATAAGGGTGGTCAGGGGTAATAAGGATGGAAAGCGATCGATATCGCTATTGAAAATTGATATAAAAATCAATAATGTGAAATTGTGAAAGGAGACAGTAGGAGAGTTTGCAACCTGTGGGGCACTGATTGCCCCTTTGTTTGACTACTTGTGCTTTACGTGATTGATTGATTATTGTTAAATTGGTTGATCGTAGAAAGTGCTTTGTGTTGAGAATTATTTGAAATGAGGAAAATGTGGAAACATGGTTGGCTGGCTTAACTAATTGTTGATGTAATTCAATGGCTTGAGTTTACTTGGGACAAAGTTTGTCCATACATGCCAGTACAATTCAAGTGTACTGACGTCCCTTTTGCCGGGGACGCTACATTCGTGTTATGATTGTAGGTGGATCAGTAGCAGTCACTTCAGCTCATCGGCAGTAGTATCCTTCTCCTTCCACTGCCCGTTTTTGGTGAGCCCCTTTCTTCCTCGGGGCCCTGTGTGGTTCATGCCACTTCTGTTTAGATTTCATTTTGGTTTTGTAAGGTATAGCCAGAGCCTTGTTACCGGTAAGTATTGTATTCCCCTTTTTGTATCCAAGAGGCTCTGTAGACATGAAAATCGTGGGACTCCAGTCTTATGTATATATTATGTTATGTCGGGCGTTGTAAAAACTGCAAACTTGTTAATGAATCACTCGTATAGTTTTATTTGTTTAATGTGAAATCATTCATGGTTAGTAAGATATTTGGTTAATGAGAAACAATCAACACTGGGGTAAGGCGTGGGAATGAAAGGCACCCAGGTCCGCTTGACAAGGGCAACCCGGTCAGGCGCCGGTCATGTTCCCCGATTTGGGGCATGACATTAGGCGCCCACCTGTATAACGAGGGAATACATTTTCATGTCTTAGCATTAGGCGCCCACCTGTATAATGAGGGAATACATTTTCATGTCTTAGCAATTAGGCGCCCACCTGTTTAACGAGGGAATACATTTTCATGTCTTAGCATTAGGCGCCCACCTGTATAACGAGGGAATACATTTCATGTCTTAGCATTAGGCGCTCACCTGTATAACGAGGGAATACATTTTCATGTCTTAGCAATTAGGCGCCTACCTGTATAACGAGGGAATACATTTTCATGTCTTAGCATTAGGAACCCACCTGTATAATGAGGGAATGCATTTTCATGTCTTAGAAATTAGGCGCCCACCTGTTTAACGAGGAAATACATTTTCATGTCTTAGCATTAGGCGCCCACCTGTATAACGAGGGAATACATTTTCATGTCTTAGCATTAGGCGCCCACCTGTATAACGAGGGAATATATTTCATGTCTTAGCAATTAGGCGCCCACCTGTATAACGAGGGAATACATTTTCATGTCTTAGCATTAGGCGCCCACCTGTATAACGAGGGAATATATTTCATGTCTTAGCAATTAGGCGCCCACCTGTATAACGAGAGAATACATTTTCATGTCTTAGCATTAGGCGCCCACCTGTATAACGAGGGAATACATTTTCATGTCTTAGCAATTAGGCGCCCACCTGTATAACAAGGGAATACATTTCATGTCTTAGAAAATAGGCGCCCACTTGTATAACGAGGGAATACATTTCATGTCTTAGCAATTAGGCGCCCACATGTATAACGAGGGAATACAATTTTATGTCTTAGCATTAGGCGCCCACCTGTATAACGAGGGAATACATTTCATGTCTTAGCAATTAGGCGCCCACCTGTATAACAAGGGAATACATTCTCATGTCTTAGCGTTAGGCGCCCACCTGTATAACGAGGGAATACATTTCATGTCTTAGAAAATAGGGGCCCACCTGTAGAACGAGGGAATATATTTCATGTCTTAGAAATTAGGCGCCCACCTGTATAATAAGGGAATACTGTTCAAGTTCAACAATTAGGAGACCACATGGAGAACAAGGGAATATATTTCAAGTTCAACAATCAGGCGCCTACTTGGAGAATGAGGGAAGACATTTCAAGTTTTAAGGGAAGGCAATTCAAGTTTCAAAAGAAGATAGAACAAATTTCAAGGGAAAGCAGCAAGGTTTAAAGAAAGACAGTTCGAATATTGGCAATCAGGTGCCTACCTGGAGATAAGGGAATTCACTTCAAAGTGAAATGCAAGTTAGGAACAAAAGAAGCTTGCGATGAGAATGCGAATCAACAGTCCGAGATGATCAACAGAAGTTAGTCACAATGAAAAAAAAAGCAAGGAGATAATCCAAGTGGAGAAGTTGATGAAAGATGTGGTGTGTTCAAGACATGGCCGAGGTCACAAGCACTGCATACCTGGTCTTGATCCGAAAAGCTGAACAGCACCTGCAACTAGCAAGTATCAAGGTTCAAATTTAGAGTCCGCATGAAGCACCAACCAATGCTCAAGATCAAGCATCAGAAGACTTATAGATAGGAATCTTGTAACTAGTAGTTGATAGGCTTAACTTGTCACGACCCCAAATCCGATCGTGATGGCGCCCAGCACACTGCTAGGCCAGCCCGACCAATTAACAACAATTTACGGAGCTATGAGCTCGCATTAACCCATTTAAGCATAACAAGTTAAAAATACAACGGTGATAGATATATCAAAAACAGGGAACTAAGCCCAAACACAGACCAACTCCCATAGACCGAAGGGTCAAGAGTCATGAGCCTCTACGGAATATACATGTGTAGATAGTGAATATAACTATGCACAAGTGTGGGATGATCTGAACAAAATATAGACAAACTGGAGAATCAGGTCCTGCGAACGCTGGCAGCTACCTCGACTGTCCAAAAGCACTCCCGAGCCGCAATGGAATCAGCTCTGCTGTAATGTACCTGGATCTGCACACAAGGTGCAGGGAGTCGGGTGTGAGTACTTCCAACTCAGCGGTAATAAAAATAAATAATGCTGAAAGGAAGAAAACCACGTAAGGCACTATCTCTTGCTACACAATACAGAACTATCATTAAAAATCAAAACACTATCATTTTATTCCTTTTCAGCATATGTGAGTAGATTATTAGAAATCTCAATTTTAGATACTTTCTTTCATGATAATATACCAATACCTGGATAGAATCTCAAGCAGTGCAAGTCCGCACTCAAATCAGCCCCTCGGGATCAGCACTCCTTAACAATTTTCCACCAGGAGATCTGGTCAACAAGGCAACTAATGCATGTGTGCCAGTAATGTATGAGTGCTAAATGTTATGCCACGTAGTACACGTAAACCAATGTATGTATGCCATGCAATGCATATGACCGCTACGGCACGTAGCCCGATCCAATTTGGGTACCCGTGCTCACTGTGGGGGTTCAGACTCCGGAGGGGCTCCTACAGCCCAAGCACAATATTAATATCACACCTGCTGCGGCGCGTAGCCCGATCCGTATACCACTGCGGCGTGCAATCCGATCCATGCATGTGTATGCATATGCTCACATAAAATGTCATGCCCTAACATATGGCCCTCGGCCCCAATCAGTCTAACAAATAATCAAGAAAGCCCTACGGGCAACAATATCATATTAGCTCACAGCTAAAATGTTATTAAGACCTTGTTCAAGTTTTTCATAACCTTATAAAAACGCTGAATAGCAAAAATACCATTTTTAAACCTTAAATTTAGAATAAAATATGCACAGTGTTATCAAAACAATGATACCAATCCCTGAAGGATTCAAATAATCGACACGAAGCCCAAGCATGATAATTAGTCCAATTCATTTCAACAATTAGGTATTATTATTTATTACGCGGGACGGACCAAGTCACAATCCCCAATGGTGCTCTACCCCACGCCCGTTATCCGGCGTGCAAGTCCACCTCAACACAGCACTAAGATGTGCAAGTCCGGGGTTTACTAACCCTCATGACATCATTTACAAGTATTACCCACCTCGAACCGACGAAAGCTCATGCCCGCGACGCCTTAGCTCCTCGAACCGGCATCCACGCACGTCAAAACTAGCACAAATCAGCACAAATATATCAAAATAGGCTAATGGAACATCACCCAATCGAAAGAACTCGAAAAATATCAAAAATCACGAAATTGGCAAAACCCGAGCCCCGGGCCCACATCTCGAAAAATTTCGAAACTCATATTTCCAGAACCCTCGTCTCGCCACGAGTCCATACATATAAAATTCACCAAAATCGGAGTTCGATTGGCCTTTCAAAATCCAAATTTTTGTTTTCAATATCTAGGCCACAATCCTTCACAATTTCTACCCAAATTCATGAAGATTGATGTTAATTCTACCATAAAATGATGTTTTTGAGTCAAGGAACTTACCTCCGATGAATACCCGATCATGATTTCCCAGCGTTTTCCCGTGATTTCTTCTCTCTAGGGCTCAAAATGGTGTTTTGGGTATATGAACCCGCGACTGGTTCTGTTCTGGTTTTAATTTCACTGCCAGACCATTCCTTCTATGCGATCGCAATGGCCCTATGCGATCGCATAGAGTTACATTTTCCTGCCAATTTCCCCTTCTATGCGATCGCAATGCACCTCCGCGATCGCATAGCACAACCTTCCAGGCCTCGTCTTTTCTTCTATGCGATCGCAGCACTGGCTATGCGATCGCAATGCACAGTCTGATAAACCTATGCGATCGCACCCCGTGCTATGCGATCGCATAGCACATTTTTCTCACCCCTCCAAGCTCTTCTATGCGATCGCAATGACTCTATGCGATCGCATAGAGCAATCACTGTCTGCAATTTTCTGCAGCAACTCTATGATCAAAATTTGCCCGTTAGGCATCCGAAATGATCCCGAGACCCCTGGGACCTCAACCAAAGCCACCAACATACTCCAAAACACGATACGAACTTGTTCCAAACATAAAAACACCATCCTAAACATCAAAATCACCATTTCCATACGGATTCAAGCCTAAGTTTCTTCAAAATTTCCGAATTGCTCATTCAATCAAAAACCCGACCAAACGACGTCCGAATGACCTGAAAATTTGCAGGCATATCCAAAATCACCTAACGGAGCTACTGCAACTGTCGGAATTCCATTCTGACTCCCGGATCAAAATCTCACCTACCGTTCGGTCTTCGCCAAAATTCAACCTTAGCCAATTCAAGCCTATTTCTACACTAGACCTCCAAATTCAATTCCGATTTCTCTCCTAAGTCATAAATGATCCCTCGAAACTAGTCGAATCATCGAATCCAATTCCGAGCACTCTAACTCGATAGTCAACTCTAGGTTGACTTTCCATATTCAAACTTCCTTCAAACATGCTATTTGCTTCATTTTTAATTCAATTCACTCCTAACTCACCCGATAGGTTCTAACACCGATATAGGAGCATAAGATATGTTAATGCAACATAACGGGGTGGTAATTCCCATAACGACAGGCCGGGTCGTTACATTCTCCCCAACTTAAACAAACGCTCGTCCTCGAGCGGACTCAAAGTTGTACCAGAAGCAACCCAATAGCTTAATGACCTTACCAAGTATATATTCGGGGTGATACCACTTCACCCTATCTTTCATAAGTCCGATAACATAGAATAGTTGAATTTCCACAGTCTACCTGAACCATAAACCATATTGCACCTTCTGAAATCATATACCAAATTTGAATCCCACATCTATACTCAGAGTACACACGATCCAACTGTAATAGCCAAACTCGCCACTCCGGGTGAGATCACACGATGTATCAAACAACCCAATCACTCGAGACGATAGTCTCTAATCGCAACAACTGGCCACAATAACCAAATACTAGCAGAAAGAACTTTTCTCATTAGATAGAGTCTTATTCCAACACCTTCATATCCTGCCCACGGCAACCGCACACGCGATATACCGAACCATCTCTCAGGTTAACCATTCGTGAATCTATTTCCCTTTTAAAACTGGTACCACAATAGGTTTCGGAGCCAAACCTCGCTTTTTACCTTTCTAACAAGCTAAGATCCAATATGCTCGTATTCATTAATGACTCCAACGGTCATTTCGATTATAACACACCACACTGGTGATAAGACACTTCAACACCGGCCTAAGCCACGACGAGCACAACACAGGCTCCAATGAGAAACGTCTGAACATACTTAAATCATGACAACTGACTCAAACAAAAGAGCTGTATTTCATTTCCTCTGTACCATCATAACATAGAACTGAGATCGCGTCTCGCATTATAGAAATAGAGTACCTGAATCCTCCTCGAGAGGTCATATCATCACGTGGTCTTGCCACGATTCGTGATTCTATTCCAACATTATTACTCATGAGGCACCTCAAGCCACTAAGCTCAAAACGGCCACGCACAGATCTATGTCTTGAACCCACTCAATCAACCTCACCCACAGTGAAACAATTAACGTATGCTACTAAATCCTGAAAGGACACAACCGACGTGCCATTTGCCAAGTGATACTCAAAACGGACTTTTCCTCAGAAGTGGGGAAGTATTGTATACCCAGTAGCATATAACTAACTATATTTTCACATTACACTGTTGCGGTGTGCAACCCGCTCCAATGACATACCCGTGGCGGCGTGCCACCCGATCCAGATACCATACCTGTGGCGGCGTGCCACCCGATCCAAATAACCCTCGCCAAATAAATACGCGTCAAGTCAAGTTGCTTATCATAATAAACATATATAGCCTCAAGTTCGGCCACAAGAAACGCATCCGACAAAGTTCCTCAATACCATAACTAATCAATGGTAGATACTTCTACACTAACATCCGCCACTAAGGTCCAACTGACAAAGCTATGCCTACCAGCCGTCCGCTGGTCCTGGGTACAACTACTCTGTTGGAGCATACTCTGATGCTCTCTGCTACGCAATTTGTGCCATTTTCCGACATAGTCCATATCACATTAGTCTAGACAACCTGACCCATGACAAATAGTCTAAAATAAGGTATCTTAACCCAAATTCATCATATCAAGCCAAGAAAGAGCCACTAGGGCTTCCGATTTTCAATAACCGCTAAATGGTGCCGGTACACACGACATACCACCGCTGCGTAGGCGGGTTACAAGAACTTCTAGTCTCCAACACCCATATAACACGTGAATCACCATGCTTGATTCCGTATTTCACCATACAAATACATAACGCACATCAAGCGTCCATTCATACCACGAAAGCCATTCAGATATTTTACTATGCCATCAACGACTCAATTATTACAGTCGATCCCACAAGAGAATACCACCATGACATTAGATATTATCAGTTTACATTACCTTGTCCCTTTTTGAACCATATTCCCTGCCAAATTACTAGAATAGCAGTACCATTTTCTTAAATCATCAGAAAGATCGATTCTTAAATCACCTGCAACTGTCCGCGCTGTTCAATAATTTTATTGACTTCCCATATATTATGAATTGGTCTCGAACCTTGAATATTCCATTATCAACTTCCCATAACACTTCGTGTAGACCATATCACACTAAGACAACACGGAAATTCATATCCCTTTCCTCCGCCTCAAACATCGACGCACTCAACTAGTCAAGGACTTTCATGATCCCATATAGAGAAAACTCATTACACATTCCAAGCTTTGCATAAGTTAAACTGCCAGGACTGAGTCCTTATACCCATATTGAGTTACACAACTGCCAGCACTCAAGAGCTTTGCTGCACAATATCTGTAAGACTCATCACTTCAAACACATACCATGAATTAATCGTATTCCTTATCATACCGCTTCGGTTTATTAACAAGTTGTTCCATTTACCCAGTTTCCTTTCTGATTCATCATTAATTTCATATCATTCTTTATTGTAGTACGACAATGCCTCAACCCCTTTTTACCGCACAAGGCTCGTACACAAGACCACACGATCTAAGACCCATAGGCCACTGAATGCTCTCTCAATGTTTCCCAAAAGTACCACATTCTACCACACTTTATTTTGATGAACTCCCCGCGATTTTTAAATTGTTATCATTACTTCCCAATGCGGATACGTAGAATCCCATCATTCACATGATATAACACAAGTCTTGATCCCTTCTAACGAAACCACCGTCTTTAGCCACATACACAATCTTAAGACACCTTACTATTACAAGCAAAATCTTGAACATTGCAAACCCATTCTCGGGCATCATTCACCCTTATTCAGTTATAATTCAACTGTCTTATTGAACAGAACCACTCGTGCCTTGTTAGAACTCTGACACCGCAGAACATGATTACTTATAGATACAATTAGCTATCTTTCTTTTCTATACACCGAACATTCTCTACCAACAGTAGTTCAAAACATCCTAGTATTTCTTCACATCTACGAAGCACTATGACCTTTATCAAAATTTCCCAACATACCTAGAGACAGAGCCAACACAGAACACGACAGTGCAATCAGTTAATCAATAATCACCTCCCCAACTTAGCTCGGAGTCATACATCAAAGCACTTTTAGCCACTCATAGCCTTCTTACTCAAATGATGCAACAAAGTTCTAGTTAGATTAAACTCAAGTCATTTACAAGCTTCGGCGAAGATTCGAATCATCAGAAATATTAACTCTTTTACCATTCTTGTATTCATTCACACACAACAGTCACTCCCACTCTTTAGGTGACAAAAATCTTTTCTAAGTCCCAAATTTTCCAAAAATTTTGGCAGAATTTCCTTTGTAAATTGACCTATCCACCTGCCAGAGAATCACCAAACCATTCTAACAATACATCCACAACTCAACAAGATATCACAATGTATTTCAACAACATTAAATCTCAATACTATACAAATCATATTATCACAATTTATACTTGAATCTGCGATGTATCTGCTCGAATCATAACACATATCAAATACCTTTCAATTACGCATGAGGATCAACCCTTCTACTTCTTCTCAATTTAGCATTTCAGCACAATACCATCCACCAGGATACATATAGCAAAGTCACTTTAGTCTTCCTGAGTTTAAACTTGTTCCACTACACATAAGGCACTTTACCTTCCAATTACGAGGCGATGAAAATATTTCTCACGCCCATAGCTGGGGCTACATATCAAATCTCAATAAAGATCAATACCGATCGTATGAACTTCGTAATACCGGCTCGCGAATTAGTACCTTGGTGCTCAAGCCATAGACAATGATCTGGCCTCGAGTCCTCCCGACTGGCCCAACATGAACTCACGGAGATTATATCTCGCCCCTCGATCGGGGAATTGCAAGCCATAAGACAATTATATTGCTGAGCGCTCGATGTGTGCACAGACGTGCGGAAGGAATTTCAAAAATGTACCTCAAGCTGAATCAAGTACGCACGATAAGAATTCCAAGAAATGTGAAGTGTTTCCTAAAGGTTCGCAGCCTCCCGAGGATAAGTACAGGCATCCCCGTACCGATCCACAAGACTCTACTAACCGGCTCAAGACTCGTGAGGCCTAGTAAACCTAGGCTCTGATACCAACTTGTCACGACCCCAAATCCGGTCGTGATGGCGCCCAGCACACTGCTAGGCCAGCCCGACCAATTAACAACAATTTACGGAGCTATGAGCTCGCATTAACCCATTTAAGCATAACAAGTTAAAAATACAACGGTGATAGATATATCAAAAACAGGGAACTAAGCCCAAACACAGACCAACTCCCATAGACCGAAGGGTCAAGAGTCACGAGCCTCTACGGAATATACATGTGTAGATAGTGAATATAATTGTGCATAAGTGTGGGATGATCTGAACAAAATATAGACAAACTGGAGAATCAGGTCCTGCGAACGCTGGCAGCTACCTCGACCGTCCAAAAGCACTCCCGAGCCGCAATGGAATCAGCTCTGCTGTAATGTACCTGGATCTGCACACAAGGTGCAGGGAGTCGGGTGTGAGTACTTCCAACTCAGCGGTAATAAAAATAAATAATGCTGAAAGGAAGAAAACCACGTAAGGCACTATCTCTTGCTACACAATACAGAACTATCATTAAAAATCAAAACACTATCATTTTATTCCTTTTCAGCATATGTGAGTAGATTATTAGAAATCTCAATTTTAGATACTTTCTTTCATGATAATATACCAATACCTGGATAGAATCTCAAACAGTGCAAGTCTGCACTCAAATCAGCCCCTCGGGCTCAGCACTCCTTAACAATTTTCCACCAGGAGATCTGGTCAACAAGGCAACTAATGCATGTGTGCCAGTAATGTATGAGTGCGAAATGTTATGCCACGTAGTACATGTAAACCAATGTATGTATGCCATGCAACGCATATGACCGCTACGGCGTGTAGCCCGATCCAATTTGGGTACCCGTGCTCACTGTGGGGGTTCAGACTCCGGAGGGGCTCCTACAGCCCAAGCACAATATTAATATCACACCTGCTGCGGCGCGCAGCCCGATCCGTATACCACTGCGGCGTGTAGTCCGATCCATGCATGTGTATGCATATGCTCACATAAAATGTCATGCCCTAACATATGGCCCTCATCCCCAATCAGTCTAACAAATAATCAAGAAAGCCCTACGGGGCAACAATATCATGCTAGCTCACAGCTAAAAATGTTATTAAGACCTTGTTCAAGTTTTTCATAACCTTATAAAAATGCTGAATAGCAAAAATACCATTTTTAAATCTTAAATTTAGAATAAAATATGCACAGTGTTATCAAAACAATGATACCAATCCCTGAAGGATTCAAATAATCGACACGAAGCCCAAACATGATAATTAGTCCAATTCATTTCAACAATTAGGTGTTATTATTTATTACGCGGGACGGACCAAGTCACAATCCCCAATGGTGCTCTACTCCACGCCCGTTATCCGGCGTGCAAGTCACCTCGACACAACACTAAGATGTGCAAGTCCGGGGTTTACTAACCCTCGGGACATCATTTACAAGTATTACCCACCTCGAACCGACGAAAGCTCATGCCCGCGACGCCTTAGCTCCTCGAACCGGCATCCACGCACGTCAAAACTAGCACAAATCAGCACAAATATATCAAAATAGGCTAATGGAACATCACCCAATCGAAAGAACTCGAAAAATATCAAAAATCACGAAATTGGCAAAACCCGAGCCCCGGCCCACATATCGAAAAATTTCGAAACTCATATTTCCAGAACCCTCGTCTCGCCACGAGTCCATACATATAAAATTTACCAAAATCGGAGTTCGATTGGCCTTTCAAAATCCAAATTATTATTTTCAATATCTAGGCCACAATCCTTCACAATTTCTACCCAAATTCATGAAGATTGATGTTAATTCTACCATAAAATGATGTTTTTGAGTCAAGGAACTTACCTCCGATGAATACCCAATGATTTCCTAGCGTTTTCCCGTGATTTCTTCTCTCTAGGGCTCAAAATGGTGTTTTGGGTATATGAACCCGCGACTGGTTCTGTTCTGGTTTTAATTTCACTGCCAGACCATTCCTTCTATGCGAACGCAATGGCCCTATGCGATCGCATAGAGTTACATTTTCCTGCCAATTTCCCCTTCTATGCGATCGCAATGCACCTCCGCGATCGCATAGCACAACCTTCCAGGCCTCATCTTTTCTTCTCTGCGATCGCAACACTGGCTATGCGATCGCAATGCACAGTCTGATAAACCTATGCGATCGCACCCCTTGCTATGCGATCGCATAGCACATTTTTCTCACCCCTCCAAGCTCTTCTATGCGATCGCAATGACTCTATGCGATCGCATAGAGCAATCACTGTCTGCAATTTTCTGCAGCAACTCTATGATCAAAATTTGCCCGTTAGGCATCCGAAATGATCCCGAGACCCCTGGGACCTCAACCAAAGCCACCAACATACTCCAAAACACGATACGAACTTGTTCCAAGCATAAAAACACCATCCTAAACATCAAAATCACCATTTCCATACGGATTCAAGCCTAAGTTTCTTCAAAATTTCCGAATTGCTCATTCAATCAAAAGCCCGACCAAACGACTTCCGAATGACCTGAAAATTTGCAGGCATATCCAAAATCTCCTAACGGAGCTACTACAACTGTCGGAATTTCATTCCGACTCCCGGATCAAAATCTCACCTACCATTCGGTCTTCGCCAAAATTCAACCTTAGCCAATTCAAGCCTATTTCTACACTGGACCTCCAAATTCAATTCCGATTTCTCTCCTAAGTCATAAATGATCCCTCGAAACTAGTCGAATCATCAGAATCTAATTCCGAGCACTCTAACTCGATAGTCAACTCTAGGTTGACTTTCCATATTCAAACTTCCTTCAAACATGCTATTTGCTTCATTTTTAATTCAATTCACTCCTAACTCACCCGATAGGTTCTAACACCGATATAGGAGCATAAGATATGTTAATGCAACATACCGGGGTGGTAATTCCCGTAACGACAGGCCGGGTCGTTACAGTTAGCCTTTTTCATGTTTTGATTTTTGATGTAATAGCAACACCACAGACCGGAACCTCGACAGAACGGAACCTCGACGGAACGACACCTTGACTGGCTCTCAACCTCGGCATACTCTATATTCTCACTCACTTTCGAACTACACGTGGCCTGATTCCTTTATGGCCAAGGATATGTAGGCAGCTCAGATACAAGGGCTCGGTCACATCCTCTTCTCTTTAGTTTAATCTCTCTGAATAAGGGTCGGGTCAAACCACTTGTCTAGTCGTTCTTTGTCTGAAAACTCTTCGTGTTTTCACTCAAAGAGGGGCAGTTGTAGACGCGCGATTTTTGACCCTCCCCGAGATTTTTCACAGTTTAACGTAAAATATTTAGTTTAGGCCTAATATAGCTATCTTAGCTAATTTTGACTATTTTACTTATTTTTACATTAAAATGAAAAATAACAAAAAATATAGCTTTATTAATATTTTGTAGTCATGTAAAACTTGATAAAATACAAAAATAATACTTTATATTTTTATTTTTATACAAAAATGAAAATTAAAAAAATAATATAGTTTCATTAATATTGTATGGTTACTTTAATCTTGAAAAAATAAAAATAGTTTTGTTTTAATTGTCAGTTTTACTTTTATAGTTATTTTGCTTACATAGGATTAATCAAATAAAATCATGTCCTTATTCTCGGTTTCGGGCATAGAATAATATTCGGGTTTAAATTACCCGGTTTCAAGTTTTCGGACCTAGCCCATAATAATCCGAGTCCACCACACGGGGAACACAGACGAATCAGACCTATCACATTTTTGTACACAAGAAGATAGGGTCTTGAATATTTTAAGAAATGTTAGAATAATATAAAGCATTTTGAAAAAGGAAGAAAAAGACAAAAGGAAAAAGACAAAAAAAAAGACATCACATGCACACAAGAGAAGAAAAAAGGACGGGCAAAATGAAATGAAGGAAAAAGACACAAAAAGACAAAAAAAGAAAAGAAAGAAAGAGAAAGGAAATAAAGAGATACAAAACACATCTTCAAAAGAAAAAAGTGGGAGAGTTGAGAAACACGAGAGAAAAATCGGTTTCAATCGTCTTCTTCTATTTTTGATTTTTGTTCTTAAATCTGGAGTGATTTGAACTTCAAATTTACGGTTGGGATTGGTTTAAGCTCTGTTCACTATTGAGAATATTTTTAAATTTCTGGGTTTCGAGAGATTAAGTCGGTCTCAAATTGTTGTTGATTTGCTGCTTTGCATTGTTGCTGACTCTCACCTTTTTCTTATTGTATTTCACTCTAGGTATTTCTTTGGCTCTTGAATAACCTGTGGAATATTGATCTGAAATACATAATTTAGCTTAAAAGAATTGATGATTGATTTTACCTTTCTCCCTAAATATTCTTCATATGTTCCTTAGTTTGGTTATTACGGGCATGTACTAGTATCATTAATGTGTATGGAGTTTTCATATTGATGTGATTGATTTTTGGCTTTGAAAGGGAGTTGTATTTTATGAATCCTACTGCCATTTGGCATAGAGTATTTTTAGTTTGAGAAATTGTTTTGTGCATTCCGGCTTTTACAACCACAATATACTTTATTTATTTGATTAGTTTAACATCAAAACTTTCTCCCTATCTTCTCTGCCTCATGTTTTCTTGTCCTTGGACTTTTGCCTCATGATTTATCCAATTATTTTTTATTAGTCTATGTATTTTCATGACTTGTACGCTAAACTACATGAATGGAGCAGGTATATGTATGTTCCTTTTTTATAAGAAATTTTGAAGTATGTATTTGTTTGTGTATGTATAAACGAGAGGCAGAAAACACAAGTTAAAAAAAAAGGAAAAAAAACTGCATTTTACCATCACATTTTTGTTCAGAAAAGGAGGAAGATCCCTTTTAGTTAATAAGAAAATGCTACAAAAAATGTGACAGTCTTTTGAAATATTTTTTTTACTGTGCCATTTGCTGGAGATTTTCATGGCGTTTCATCATATTTTTTAGTCCATTTTAGTAAGGCATAAAAGGAGTAGAACTATGACATTTGTGGATATTGAATTAAAAGAGTTGGGAAGTGTGATAAAAAGTAGCCACATTTTCTATGCATCCCATTTACTTTCCCTTGGCTTGTAGCGTTATTTTTCTTAAGAATCTTATTTTTGTATTATTTTATTCTTAACTTTTGACTAATTGATTCACCTTTTGACTAATTGAGCCATTATAATTTTTTTTTTTGCAAAGGTCCAAAACGTAGGAAATATTTTAATTATGAATGTACTTAGTTTGCTTTAATTAAATACAATCCCTTTAAAAATTAGAAATCGAGGCATGCCATTTAGCAAATTCCATGGCCCTCGCAAAGTGCAAGCGCGTAGTTGCTTTAGGCGTGTATTTCAATAATCCGCTTTCCTGAATATGAGTGCACAGTTATGTGACCCAAATTCAAATCTCAATGAAGTCAAAATGCGTTAAAGGTCACGCGTACTGGTACGATGTGATCCGAAATACATTTTTACGACGTTGTAATTCTTGTAAAATAATATTAAAAGCGGTTAAGGGTTAAGCTTTGCATATAAGTTAAAGCATGCTGTAAAACAGATAAATAAGCCAAATATGACAGTTGAGCGACCGTGCTAGAACCACGGAACTCGGAAATGCCTAACACCTTCTCCCGGGTTAACAGAATTCCTTATCCGGATTCTGATTCGCAGACTGTTAAATAGAGTCATTCTTTTCCCCGATTTGGGATTCAACCGGTGACTTGGGACACCATAAATCTTCCAAGTGGCGACTCTGAATTAATTAAATAAATCCCGTTTCGATTGTCCTTTAATTAGAAAAACTCCTTCATGTCGCGCCCCCGCGGTTGTGCGGAAAAAGGAGGTGTGACAATAAGAAGTTTGTCCTCCTTAGAACTCAATGCAACCTTTTAGATTCCATGTAGAAGATATTTGTTGCATACGCTTCAGTACATATCTTCCTCACGTGCCTTCCATGTATAGTGGTTATGACTAACTGTGTTTGTCATGATGGATCGGGTCCTTCCCTGATGTTCATTTGTTAATATTCAAAACTTCAACTGAACTTGGGCCAACAAAGTCTATCCTCCATACGTGGTCAATGTTATGATGGAGCAAGCAATATGCAGGGTGACTTAAATGGGCTTAAAATCTTAATGCAAAAAGAAAGTAGAGGTGCTCATTCTTTTCATTGTTTTGCTCATTAATTGCAGCTAATCCTTGTTGCAGTTTCTAGAAAATGTGATGAAGTGCAAGAACTTTTATTAGTTGTTTCTGATATATTAAATATGGTGGGGTCTTCTTTCAAGCGTAGAGATAAACTTCGTGAATCCCAAGCCGAATAAATTGAAGAAACATTACGTAAAGGTGAGCTCGAAACTGGGAGGGGTTTAAATCAAGAATTAGGTCATGCTAGGGCTGGTGATACTCGATGGGGATCTCACTATAAATTCTTTAATAATTTTATTCTTATGTTTGGCCCTATCACTAATGTACTTGATGCTATTGCTATTAATGCACGCTTTGAAGAAAAGTGTAAGGCCATGGGATACCTTAAAGCATGTTTAACATTTGAGATTGCCTTCATGTTGCATTTTATGCGTACTGTTTTAGAAATTACAAATGAGCTTAATACTGACTTTCAAAAGAAAGAGCAAGATATTACAAATGTTGTGATACTTGATAGAGTGATAAAGTATCGGTTGCAACAACTGAGAGGGGATAGTTGGGCTCCACTTATTGATGAAGTATCTAAGTTTTGTATCAAATATGACATATTAATACCTAACTTTGATGAGCCTTATATGATCCTTGGAAGATCACGTTGTAGAGTTGCAGAGTACTCTATTTTAAATCACTATCGTGTTGTAGTATTTCATAAAACTATTGATTGGCAATCTCAAGAACTCAATAGTCGCTTTGATGATGTGACAACTGAATTGTTTCTTGGAGTTGCTTGCTTGAACCCAGTTAACTCTTTTTTAAGTTTTGACATTGAAAAGATATTGAGATTGGCTGAGCTATATCATGATGATTTTGATAAATATTTTGTAGTTGACCTTCGTTTTCAGCTTGAAAATTATATTATTGATGTTCGAGATCATGACAAAAGGTTTTTTTGATCTTAAGGGACTTGGTGATCTTTTCAAGAAATTAGTAGAAACAAAGAAGCATGGGACTTATCCTCTTGTGTTCTAGCTAGTGAAATTTGCTTTATTTTTGCCAATCGCTACGTCTACGGTTAAAAGAGCTTTCTCAACAATGAAGTTGATAAAGACTGACTTACGAAATCGAATGGATGATGAACTTTTGAGTGGTTGTTTGGTTCCATATATAGAAAAAGATGCATTTTGTAATGTTTCTACTATTATGAATACATTTCAAAATATGAAAATTCATCGAGGAGAATTGTAGTGATATACTTGAACTGTGTTTTATTAATATTATTTAAGTTATCTTTTTATAATATGATATACTATATTATAAATTATTTACTCGTTGTTTATTCCTTAAATAGTGACACCACTTACAAAAAGTTCTGCGTACGCCACTCCTTATATGGGTAATGTAGTACACGTCGGTGGGAGTGCTCCACTGCTTTTTTGTAATACTGTAACAACACCAACTTTTGTTCCTTGTAATATCACTTAATTTATAATAATATATGTCTCATTGATTGAAAAAAAGGGTTAAATGAGTAGGAATTGATAAACAAATGTGAAGGCCTAGGAAAGACAAAAAAAAGGCGAAATACATAAATGACCCGTTCAAGTTGTCCTCAACGATCATTTGAACATCTCAACTGAAATTATTTCCAGATAGACACTTCAAGTGACTGTTAAGTAACTTAAATAGACACCTCATAATGATATGACAAGTTACGTGTATTTTAATTGCGTTTGCGCGCGTGAGGTTTTATCAAACTTTTATTTTTGTTTTAGAATTAAATTTTGAAAGTGGGTCACATTATTATATTTTCTTACTCAAAAATCTGTCACTAATAATATTAGACATTTTTCACCCAAAATTTCATGTGAAACTTCCTCACCACAACATAACTAGCTCCACCACCTTAATCTACCACCGGAGCAGTGACGGGAAGTTTGGCTGGAGCCTTCACTGGTCTACTTTTTTTTTTTTGAAGCATAAAAAAGAAAAAAAATCAAGAATTATACCTATTACTTCACCATATTAAACAATCTCATATACAAGAATAACACACAAAAAAAAAATATCAAAGCAGTTCCAATCCAACCCCATCATCCCAACAATTCAACAAACATACCTCTTCAAGATTTTAATGCCTTAATACAGGATAATGGAGAGAGGAACAGAGAAGTTCCAACTAAAAATTAAAGCACCAAAATTGGTCTTTTAAACCTCAAAAACTAAAACTCATAAACTAATGCTAATAAGCTCATCACTGCAAGCAGCTAGTCACTTTAAACTTTAAACAGTGACGGCGTAGCAGTCAAGTCGAGGATTTAGTCCTCCAATTTGCAACTATCATTTCAGTTTTTATAAAGCCAAACTCTTGTTTCTTTCTCGCCTTCGACGAATCAAAATACATTATAGAGCCGCTATGTAGCATTGAAAAGAACAGATCATACTTTGAAATTGTAGGTTAATTTGACGGCGCTGGTTTTGGTGTAGAATAAGAAGATGAAATTCAAAAGGGGGGAGGAGAGAGGGCGTTCGAAATAAATGGGGGCAATGGTTTTGGTTTGGAAGAATAAGATGAAATTGGAGGGGGATGGAGGAGGAGAAAGGGCATTGAAAGGGGCTCTGATTTTTTGGTTTGGACGAAGAAGATGAAGTTGGAGGGGGATGAGAAAGAGCGTTTGAAATAAATAGGTTTTTTCTTTTTTAAAAAATTTATTTTACTTTTTGGTTAATTGTGTTAAGTTTTAATTATAAATTACATGTATCGTTTATTGATTGGCTCATTTGACAAGTGTAACTCACGCATCTTGTATGTTGTATTGAATATCTATTTAATTTACTTAACAGTTACTTGATGTGTCTAGCTGGAAATGATTTCGGCTAAGAAGTTCAAATGATACTTGAAAGGGCGTTTATGCATTTCAAAAAAGAAAAAACAAAACATAAATGAACAAAAGAGAAACAGTACGAAATTTGACCATTGAACCAATGATTCGTCGAAACGCATTGATTGGTGGTAGTCTTACGTAATTCTCAATACGTTAGCAAAACAAATTCCAAAAGTTTAGCAATTGAATTATTGTACCTTGTTCCTGTTTAGATAGGAAAAAAACAAACGGAAAAAAGTATGAAAGAAAAAGCTACTACATTATTGTAACTTTCATTGAAGGAATCTAATCTAATACTGTACGTACGTTTGATAAAGAAACATAACGAAGTATTCTTAGCTTAGAAGGAAAACACAGTTGACTAGGGATTGACGATATACGGATATACTCCTCTCTCTCTCTCTGTCTATATATTTTCAAACAAATATTGGTAGTTAAAAGATTAGAGATTTTTGAGGCAAAGAGTAAAAGTGAGGAAATTTTGCATAGTAAGTAAGTCTCTTCTACTTCCCTCATCTCATCTTGCTAATATTTTTGATCTATTGGAAATAAATTTTATCTCATTTGTGTTAGACTAAATCGTGATTGGATCTATTTCGTGATTGGATGTCTACCTACACACTATTCTATCTAGATCCTACTCGTGGGGCTTCCTGAGTGTATGGTTATCTCATCCTTTGTTCGGTATTGGGTTTAGACTAAATCTGGACTCACAACAAGAAATCTAAGTAAAACATTTTTGTAACAAAAGAGACCTCTTGTACTACTCCACACCCTTGTTGGTTTTATTGCTGTTTATGCGTTTAAAGCATCTTATGTAATATTTGGCTTCAATGTTTACCTCATTTTAGTCTCAACTGTTTCTTGGAGCTTCCTTTTTGTTTGAAGTTTGAGTTATTTGAATCTTTTCATGGTTTTGTGGGCAGATCCATGATTTATGTGTGATACCAAGCAAGGGCGGACCCGTGTTCAATTGAAAAATTATGTTGTGTATATAAATAAATTATATTTAAAAATTAAAACAAAGAAATTCTTATACAAATAATAAGTTGAACACGCTTGCCACAATTGCGTTGTCTGTCAAGTTGGTCTAGCGGATTCACAATGTATGGATGGTACTGAGATTGAAGGAGTTTTACATACCATAAAGCAAAGACAATTTATCCCATCTGAATTTATTAGTCTCATGTCCGTTTTTTTGGATTTTACTATTTTACTTTAATTCCTCTACCTGAGATCAATAATAATTATTCTATAGTTTAAATTGCTTTAACAAATTAAATCTATCCACAGAATGATTTTGATTCAAATTTTAATGATCTTATTCAAATTATTTATTTGTTAGTTTAACTTAAATTTAGTCTATGTTGAAATATCTATTTGTTTTATATTAAATTTTCGGATTTGGTTATAACTTGTTTTCAGTAATTATTGGAATTATTTTAGTATTTATAAATTTTTTATTCTCTTTTATTTAGAAATAACAACTTCTAACATAAGAACAAGAATAATTCCCGATTTATATGGATTTTAACTTAATATCTTAAAGTAAAAACTGTTAAATTAAATAGATAAATTGCTAAAAATAGAAACATATAATTTTTGTATCTTTTTAAAATAATTTGTTAAAACTACAAAGCGCAACTTTAAAATTACTTCGTCTTGAGATTTTGTTATTTGGAAAAAAGTGATCAACCCTTATATGCTTGTCATACCCTATTATACTAATATATATTGTTGTTGTTTTTAATCCACTTGTATAAAATTTTGGCTCCGCAATTGATATAAAGTATTTTAAATTAATTATTTTCAAGTGTGTATATATATATATATATATATATATATATATATATATATATAGGATTTCTACTGAAGCTCGCAAGTTTCCATCTCATTTTAATGTTTTAGTTAGCTATTCATTAATGTTTTAGTTAGCTATTCATTGATCATTGCCAAAGAAGCAAGTGTGAGCACCAGACTATAATGTCATATATGCAAAAAGCAGTAAAAAAGACCATAAAACCGCCAGAAATCATTGGTTCATATGATAAGGTAAGTTACTCCTTTGACTTAATGATGTTTTTGCTACATTGTACTTGGAGTAAATAATGTTGGAATATGTGTTAGGAGTATTTATGTGAGAGAGTAAGGTTAAAATAGTCAAACTCCATTGCTAATTAATGCTAACAGGTGACTTTCCTAATATGTGTGAAAACATCCAAAAAAAAATCATTTATTTTGGACCGGAGGGAGTAGTAATTTTCTACACTGAAGAAAGTAAAAAACCCCATTTAGGATTTAGTTAGATGATTGATTGTTCTGACTTGATTGTGTTTCTGTATGTCAGTTCTTTCAATAGGAAGTGTTGACTGTCAATATTTATGTGAGTTGTCAATATTAGTCATCAGTTTAATTCTTTTAGGATGTTTTTCTCTACCATCGAGTGTTGTCTTTAAATTTTTAATCTAGTTGTAGCTTGCTGTATTCCTTTTATATACTTAGTCTTAGATTTGCATAACTTTTAGCTAGTAACTCTTTTACCTTAATCTTGTTATTTTATTTTTATTGTACAAGTATTCTTACACATATATGTGACTTCAGAGGGTAATCTGGTGGTGATTTGTATTCAACAATTGAACTGCACTTGGAATTTGGCTATATGGGAAAGACAATTCAGGTTTCTGGATTCCCTTATCTTCTGTCTGCCGAAGCGGTCAAGAAATTCTTAGAGAATCATACAGGAAATGGAACTGTCTATGCTTTGGAGGTTAAACAGTCCAAAGGAAAACGTAGAGCATTCGCCATTGTTCAATTTGCCAACAACAGAAGCGCGGAATTTATCATCGATTTGGCTAGTAAGGGGTTGTATTATGGAACTTCTTATTTGAAGGCTTGGGAAATGAAAACTGATATTGTCAAACCGCGGACATATGTGCAACACATGGATGGTGTAACTCTGAATTTTGGATGTCTGATATCAGACAACAAGTTTGCAGTGTTGGGAAGTAAACATGTTTCAATTAAATTTGGCATTGGATTGAAGAAAATTTACTTCTTTTTATCTCATGCTTCAGCTGATTATAAAATTCAGCTTTCATATGAAAATATATGGCAAGTTGTCCTTCATCGTCCATTTGGTCAAAATGCTCAGTTTCTCCTCCTACAGGTTTTTTGCTATGCTTTTCATCCTTCTCCATGTGCTAGTCTTTGTGAATATTTGATTGTTGGTTGAATAGCACACAGTTCTCATGTATTGAGTGTCTTATTGTTTGTTCTGAGTATGCTAGTCTATATTATTTGCAATCTGTGTTTTCCTATGTGGTTCAATAAATTATCTCTGCAGCCTCTTGATTTGCTATACAAAAGGCCCTAGTCACTAAACATATCTTTGTAGCTTCTTGACTTCCTTTGCTCAAAAGGCCATAGTCACCAAAGGCCAAACATAGAAAGACTTTCATTGGTTAATGAATAATGATAAAATATCTTTCCTATTGTTAGTTTCCTCCGTTAATTTCTTTCTCATTTGTTGACAAACTAGAAGAACAACATGGAAACTGTTAGGAAATGAACCTTCGCCATTAATCCAACCCTATAGCAAGCTCATGAGTAGAGATTAGTCAAAGATCGTGTAAGGAAATTAATTACCTCATCCCGTTACGATGTGCTACTCTAACACCCCCGTTCTCCTCTTATGCCCAAGATTCTCTCTTTTCTTCCTAATCAGGATTTTATGATGGGTAAAAATATATTGCTATGGCTTTTGGGCAAAGTTTGGCATCTTTAAAATTGTAATTTATTTATTTATTTTAGTGCCCTTTTTTCAGTTTATGAGTCAACCTTTACCGTTTCACCTATTCTTTTTGGGATATTTGCTAGGTGAGACATTCTAATAGTAGACAAGAGGGGTTGGTTCGATGGTAAGTAATCTTCACTTGTAACCAGAGGTTGTGAGTTCGAGGATGTCAGGGGTCTATTTGAAAACAGCCTCTCTAACTTAGGGTAGGGATAATGTCTGCGTACACACTACCCTCCCCATACCCCACTAATTACTAGGTGCAAAAGTGTGTTTCATAGACTAGAGCCATTTGGATAGCCTTTTTACAACAACAATAACTACCAGTATAGTCCAACAAAGTAGAGTTTGCGGAGGGTAATATGTAGACAGGCCTTACAACTACCCGAAAGGGTAGAGAAGTTGTTTTCAATCGACCCTTGGCTCAGGAACAGAAAAGAAAAACAAAAACAATAACAAAAATACAAATAGAAGAACTTTAGTAACTGCCGTAGAAATCGCGTAAATAAATATCTAAACATAAGAACCATAAATAAAATGTCATACAATAATATCGAACAGTAACTACGATAAATAACTACCATAAGAGGCCACAATTCAATACATGAATCATCTATGGAGAGTCCTACCAAGCCCTACCCAACCCCGGGATAGGAGTGCGAAAATTCTCGAAATCCTTATCCTACAACCCTGATACTAGAACTCCACACTTTCCTATTAAGGGTCATGTCCTCGAAAATTCGCATACTAGCCATATCCTGCCTAATCACCTCTCCCCAATGTCTCTTAGGCCTTCCTCTGCCTCGCCTCACACCGAGCACCTCCAGATGTGCACAACTCCTCACCGGAACATCACGGCTTCTCCTCCGCACATGCCCGAACCACCTGAGCCTCGCTTGTCGCATCTTCTCATCCACTGGGGCCACCCCCACCTTTTTTCGAATAACTTCATTCTTAATCTTATCTAACTTGGTGAGCCTGCACATCCACCTGAGCATCTTCATCTCCGCAACCTTCATCATCTGAACATGAGAGTTCTTCACCGGCCAGCACTCCGTCCCATACAATATGGTTGGTCTAACAACAGCTCTATAAAACTTCCCATTGAGTTTCTGTGGCACTTTCTTGTCACACATGACTCCTAATGCAAGCCTCCACTTCGACCACCCCGCTCCTATACGATGAGTGACATCCCTATCTATCTCTCCGTCCCCCTGAATCACCGACCCAAGGTATCTAAAACTGTCCCTCTTGGCGATGACTTGAGATCTAATGTCATCAATATAAACAATTATGAAGTCTGTATAAGGAAGAAAGATATCATTCATAATTTTTTGAAATTCAGATGGAGCATTTTTCAAACCAAAAGGCATAACATTCCATTCATATTGGCCCATTGGTACATTAAACACAGTTTTATATCTATCTGATTCAGATATCTGAATTTGCTAATAGCCTAATTTTAAATCAAATTTCGAAAATATATCATCTCATTTTACGCATCTTGATTTATTTAAGAAAATTATAATTCAAAATAGTTTAGTTATATCAAAACCAAAAATGATGATTTTCCAAACTTCAGTTAGATTTTTGGGTCATAACATTGAGAAGGGTAGGATTATTCCTATCAATAAAAGTATTGAATTTGCTTCTAAATTTCCTGATATAATTACGGATAAAACTCAACTCCAAAGATTTTTTGGTAGTTTAAATTATATCTCTCCTTTTATAAAGGACCTTGCTCAGGATACTGCTCTTCCTTATGATAGGTTAAAGAAGAATCTAAAAGCATGGACTGACAGTCATACTGAATCAGTCAAAAGAATTATTAAACAGGAGGTTTATAACCTTCCTTGTTTAACTCTTGCCAATCCTACTTGGCAAAAAATTGTAGAAACAGATGCTTCTGATATTGGTTATGGTGGTATTTTAAAACAATGTTCATCAACTAATAAACAAGAGTATTTTGTTCAATTTTATTCTGGAAAGTGGAATACTACAAAGAAAAACTATGCGACTGTGGCAAAAGAAATTCTTGCTATAGTCAAATGTGTTATGAAATTTCAAGCTGATCTTCATAAATTCTTGCTATAGTCAAATGTGATATCATTCATAATTTTATGAAGTCTGTATAAGGAAGAAAGATATCATTCATAATTTTTTGAAATTCAGATGGAGCATTTTTCAAACCAAAGTATGGTGAAAAATAAGCCCCAGCTGGATAGACCAGCTACAGTCCAAGATTTGAGTACAGAGATAACTTATCTCAAGAAACAAATCTTGGAATTGAAAGCTTCTCATATAGCTTTGGATGAAAGAGTTTTTCGATTAGAAAATTCTGAAGTAATTACTTCAACTTCCAATGAGAAAATTAATGAGTTAAATACAGCTCCAAGTTCTTCAGAAGAAAATAATGCCAGTACTTTACTTGCGTCCAATGATTTTTCTGAAGAAGAATTTTTAGAAAAACTACAATATTTTGTCACACAAAAGTTTTTAATAAAAATAACTCTTTTAATAGATTATAATTTCAAAAAAGAGTTTATTGCTTTATTTGACAGTGGAACAGATTTAAATTGTGTGAAAGAAGGGGTAATACCCTCTAGATATTTTCATAAAACCACTTATCGTTTAAAAAATGCTAGTGATCATTCAATGAGTATTTCTTATAAATTACCTAAAGCTTATATTTGTCAACAGGATATATGTATTCCGGAAACTTTTGTCTTAGTAAAAGATTGGCTCTGATACCAATCTTTATCCTATAGGATAACAGGATCTTCATATATTACAAGAACTTCAGCCCTGGCTAATTACTAACTTCTGGGTAAATCTTAAACCACGATGCTCAACACAACCCTATAAACGACCACCTATCTCAAACGGGTTTCATGAGCACCACCGGTTAGGTCGGCTTAACCAAGGTTTACTGTCGAGATTAGTAACTGCCTGGTCTATATAGTTCTTAACCTAATACCTCATTAGGGTAATAATTAATCGCAGAACATGCTTTGATAAATAACTTGCAGAGGCTAAGTCTAACACTTAAATATTTAGCCTATCATTAAGGCTAATAGTAACAGAATACAGAAAGGGAAGTGAGAGAAGCAGTACCAGAGACCCTGAGTTTGTGGCCAAGAGACCCTTTTTGATTTTTTCTATACAAACTTGAAAATATTCCAAAGGATTTGTACAAAGGAGAGAGAAACTAGAAAGAAAGGAGAGCGTTTGCTAACTCATGCCCTCTACCAAATCCTCATGACCCTTATATAATGGAACTTCTAAACTAGAAAACAAAGACTTCGGGCCTACAATGATTTTGGCTGTCAAGATAAAAGAAAAGAAAAAATATTACATAATTGCAACCGGACAAAACTTCTTTATTAAAGAAGATTCCGTTGCATTATTGAAATAAACTTTATTAAACCCTGCTTACTTCGCTCGGCTCGGCGCTAAACTTGCACTCGAGGTATTCTGTCTTTGACCTGCTTAGTTTGAACCCCTTAGACTTGAGAGTCTGTCTCCATACCTCTAGCAAATCGTTAACACCGAACCTCGTCTCGTCTATCAAGACTATGTCATCAGCAAATAGCATACACCAAGACACATCCCCTTAAATATACCAGGTTAGAGCATCCATCACCAAGACAAACAAGAGAGGGCTAAGTGCCGATCCTTGATGGAGTCCCATAACCACCGGGAAATGGTCTATGTCACCACCCACATTTCTAATATTTTGTGCTTATTTTTTATTAAAGAAGAAAACTCAAAAGATGATTAGTGAACATTGACAGTTTCTTTTTACCAACAAAATTTCTTCACGAGTATAGTTGCATCAGTTAATATATCGCTTTATATAATTGAAATATGGTAGATCTATAGTCTACTTTACTGATTTACCATGAGATTTATTATCGATTTATTCATTCGATTTCTGTGATTTAGTTATTTGGTGCTCCTCGGATATATAAGAGACTTGAAGGCTCCTCTTATAGCTTCTTTAAGGAAACTCCTGATGATCAGTGGGTAAGGACAACAGATTTCACTACATCTTGGATAGGGCTATCTTCTAGCTTATGTTTGGAGTTTGGTAATGGTGGTCGACTTCCAAATTTCAGCGAAAGTTTTTTTTACTACAAAGAAAGTGTGAGCCAAGTTATTTTACTGACTGGTTTCACCTTTTCATTCTCTCAAAATTTGGCACTGGTTCCCATTGTCCACCTTCCTGTAGGAGTTGAGTTGCCCTACAAGATATTGTTTAAAGTTAGTTCCTTGATACAACATGGATGCTTTCCTGGGCTAGCATTAAATTTGAACTTTTTCCGATTAGTTGACCCTCGAAGGAGAAATATTGCATGCATTGAACACGCCTTGGAGAAACTGTACTATTTAAAGGAGTGTTGTTATGATCCAGTGAGGTGGCTAACTGAGCAGTATGATGAGTACCTCAAGCGCAGACAACTTCCAAAATCTCCGTCCATCACTTTAGATGATGGATTGGTGCATGTAAGAAGGGTCCTAGTAACACCATGCAAAGTTTATTTTTGTGGTCCAGAGGTTAATGTATCCAATCGGGTTCTGCGCAATTATTCCGATGACATAGATAACTTTCTTCGAGTTTCTTTTGTTGATGAGGAGTGGGAGAAAATACATTCTACAGATTTATTAACAAGAGCTAGTAGTGGAAATGGTATCAGGACAGACATCTATGAGAGGATCCTATCAACTCTTCGGAATGGCTTTGTAATTGGTGATAAAAGATTTGAATTTCTTGCATTTTCATCGAGCCAGTTGCGGGATAATTCAGTGTGGATGTTTGCATCAAGACCTGGCCTTACTGCAAATGATATAAGAACATGGATGGGTGATTTTCGGCAAATCAGGAATGTCGCAAAATATGCTGCCAGACTTGGCCAATCTTTTGGTTCCTCCAGAGAAACTTTGAGTGTCGGTAGGCATGAGGCTGAAGTTATTCCTGATGTAGTTTGTTCGTTTCATGGAACCAACTACATCTTTTCTGATGGAATTGGAAAAATATCTGCTGACTTTGCTCGCAGAGTTGCCATAAAATGTGGCCTTCAATATACTCCATCTTCTTTTCAGATTCGTTATGGTGGATATAAAGGCGTTGTGGCTGTTGATCCATATTCATCAATGAAATTATCTTTGAGAAATAGCATGTTGAAATATGAATCAAACAACATAAAGTTAGATGTCCTGGGATGGAGCAAATATCAGCCTTGTTATCTTAATCGTCAACTGGTTACTCTCTTGTCTACACTTGGAGTGAAAGATGATGTTTTCGAACAGAAGCAAAATGAAGCAGTAGATCAGCTTGATGCTATTTTGCATGATTCTTTGAAGGCACAGGAAGCTTTAGAATTGATGTCTCCTGGAGAGAACACTAATATTCTCAAGGAGATGCTAAATTGTGGTTATATGCCTGATGCTGAGCCGTTTCTTTCAATGATGCTGCAAACTTTCAGGGCTTCAAAGTTGCTCGATTTGAGGACTCGATCAAGAATATTTATTCCAAATGGAAGAGCGATGATGGGATGCTTGGATGAATCCAGAACCCTAGAATATGGTCAGGTGTTTGTTCAGTTTACTGGTACTGGACGTAGACAGTTCTATGAGGAATCACTTCCTTTTAATGACAGTGGATCCACCAACTGTAATTTCATTCTCAAGGGAAATGTGGTCGTTGCAAAAAATCCATGCTTGCATCCTGGTGATATTCGTGTTTTAAGGGCTGTTGATGTTCCAGCTTTGCACCACATGGTAGATTGTGTTGTATTTCCTCAGAAAGGAAAAAGGTAAAACATTACTTTGGAAACCTATTATATCTCTTTGATTTCCGTGTAAGTGAAATTAGAAAAACTTTACAGAAATTGCAACTAGTCTCAGGGGCGGATCCACGATTTGAGGTTAATGGGTTCCTACCGTTAATTTAGATTAATATGCAATACTAACTGGGTTCACAATTAGATATTTACAAATATTTAGTAAATTCCTTAATATAAATACAGAGTCTATACGAAAGTTACTGGGTTCCAGTAACCCGTATTATGTACTCCAGGTCCGCCCCTGCTTGTTGTACCATGTTGAATTCTTGATTAGAATCATAACTGGAATTGAAGTTCTACCGAGTCTTTGACCATGTAATGTTTGGTCAGTCTTGCATGAAAGCACAGTTGTTGGCATAGATATTTGGCCAACAACTATGAAAATCAATTCCTGGAAGAAG
Organism: Nicotiana noctiflora; assembly: GCA_032618575.1. NCBI lineage: Eukaryota > Viridiplantae > Streptophyta > Magnoliopsida > Solanales > Solanaceae > Nicotiana > Nicotiana noctiflora. Next base: position 67,383 of record JASVEL010013634.1, on the reverse strand, counting down.
CTTATAATAGGAATCTATATAGTCGTGAAATTTCTTTCTGGAAACAAGCATATAATCAAAATTTGTCTAGCTTGACATGACCATTATGAAGTAGCTTATATTAGGAATCTATATAGTCATGAAGTTTCTCTTCTAGAATTGGGCCCACCCACGAGTATGGGCGTGTCTGGTGTCACTTGTGTTTTAATCTATGTTAGACTCTTTAAAATGTATCCGCTCCCGTGTCGGAACCTTAAAAAATGCATTACTTTTGGAGGATCCGACACGTATCCGGACATATTTTCGTAGAGTCAGAGCAACATAGGGTTTAATTAAGTATTTTCCTTTTTCTTTCTTTGTTTGGTTTATTCTTCAAAATTTCTAACTCTTGACACATTGAAATCTCTACTATCGTTGAGTCACCATAAAATTTTATAATCAAACCAAATGTGTATGGTGAAGCTAGTAGTAGTGGATGATGGAGCCTATAGTTATGAGTTCAACTGATCCTAGTATTTTTGCCACGAAGTATAGATATATTTTTGTGTGTGCGTATAAAAGATTACTATTAAAAAAAAATTCAAAAGCATAATGGGTACAACAGTAAGAACCTAAAAGGTCGGATCCGTCAAAATTTATATCTTTGATCCACCTCTTGTTCTTATCCTATATGTTTGGCATGACTGAAAAGTTCTTTCAAATAAACAAGCTTCCATCCTTGTATGAATTGTTTTTATCTTTTTTTCATGGCATTGTTTCTCAGTGTTTAAACTTTGATGACAGACCTCATCCAAATGAATGTTCTGGAAGTGATTTGGATGGGGATATCTACTTTGTTTGTTGGGATCCAGACCTGGTTCCGCCAAGGCAAGTCCAGCCGATGGATTATACTCCAGCACCGAGCACACAGTTGGATCATGATGTCACAATTGAGGTGCCCCTGGTTTCGAACAACTAAGTTTTACTTCCATAATTTAGCATGCTTCTGATGTATTCAACCTCTCTTACCTGATAGATGTGTATATGCATTAAAAATTGTACACTGTCTGCTTACTGCAGGAAGTTGAAGAGTACTTCACCAACTATATTGTGAATGACAGTTTGGGAATCATAGCGAATGCGCATGTTGTAATTGCAGACAGAGAACCTGATATGGCCATGAGTGATCCGTGCAAACAACTCGCTCGGCTTTTTTCAATTGCGGTTGACTTTCCAAAGACTGGTGTTCCTGCTGAAATACCATCTCAGTTGCGTCCTAAAGAGTACCCTGACTTCATGGAAAAGCCAGACAAGCCAACCTATCACTCGGAAAAAGTTATTGGAAAGCTTTTCAGGAAAGTGAAGGACAAAACACCTCAGGCTAGCTCTATTGCAACCTTCACAATGGATGTTGCTAGGAAATCATATGATGGTGATATGATAGTCAATGGATTCGAAGATTACATTGACGAAGCTTTTTACTACAAAAGTGAATACGACAACAAGCTTGGTAATTTAATGGACTACTACGGCATAAAAACTGAGGCTGAAATACTTAGTGGTGGCGTCATGAAAGCATCAAAAACTTTTGACCGCAGAAAAGATGCAGAGGCCATTGGTGTTGCTGTGAGGTCTTTGAGGAAAGAAGCAAGGACCTGGTTCAAGAAGCGTAGTGATATAGATGACATGTTAGCAAAGGCTTCGGCTTGGTACCACGTTACATATCATCATACTTATTGGGGTCTCTACAATGAGGGGTTGAAAAGAGATCATTTCATTAGCTTTCCCTGGTGTGTTTATGACCAGCTGATCCAGATTAAGAAGGCAAAAGCACGTAAAAGGCCGGTTCCCCATTTGTCTTCTCTCGGGACTCAACTGAGTCGCAAATTAGTGATATGATAGCATTAAGCCGATATATGTAGTGTAAAAATGGGTGTGATTATATGAGAATTCTTATGAAATTGTTAACAACCTCGTCTTTTAAACTGGTGACATTTATCTAGCACTCTTAAAAACAGTTGTATAGCTAAGTAGTAATTAGTGTGTGGATTTAGATTGTATTATCTCTCTTCTTTACATGTTTCATGTTATGCTTTATGTATTATGCTTAACCACAAGTGATTTCTTGATATACTCTACCCCGTCAAACGTAGATCGCAAGTAAAGGTAATTTTTTTCCCACATTCTTTTCCTTAAGTACTGGAAATAGCCTCTCTATCCTCACAAGATATGGATAGGGTCTGCGTACATGCTTCCCTCCCCAGATCCGACAATGTGAAATAATACTTGGTATGTTGTTGTTTTATTCTTTTTCTTAAGTATCGATATATATTGGCATGACTAATTCAGATTTACGTCGTAGAAATGTCATGTCATTATGAATTAATGTTTTTAGTGCTCCCAATCGAAGAGGATACTATTATCGCAAACTTGGAGTTGGACACGATCTCTACACTCACTCTGTCATGAGGATCATGAAAATGATCACAACTTCTAGAAAATTAATGGTCTTAACCATTTTAAGCGTAAAAAGATAGCCAACGTAAAGGTGTTAGTTTTCTTATTTTAGAGGTCTATCATACAAAATAACAATTTCATAAGAAAAAATCTTGGAAATCCTTTTAACTTTGAAGATTATATAATCCTGCGAAACTCAATGACTTTTACTTTAAATCAATTTTCTTTTCTTGATCTTAACAACTCATGCACTCTCTACAAAAAAATAAAATGTCCAAAGATTAAAGAACCAAGAATTACTTTTCCAATAGCAATTGTTCTAGGCCAACTTGCGCGCGCCTTGAGTGACTACCAAATTTGCTATCTCCCACTAGCACATGTACCAAGTAACTATGCCCACCAAGACTGAGGTGCATGCAAAGAAATTACCGTTTGTTTTATCTCTGCTAAGATCTAAACACCGATATCAAAGATTTGCACGCACTTCATCGACCACTCGAAGAAGTAAATTTTAGACCCAAGTGAACTGTCTTTTTTTTTGTTGGTATATGTTCTTTGTTTGACCTTCTGCTCAAGGAGAAGTTCCAATTTGCAAACTTACCACTTTAGATATATAACAGAATCCGATGCAATGGAAAATACTATCACTAATATGAGGTTGGGGCAATGGGATAACAACTAACAAATTATCAATGAACCTTTTGTAAAGAGTTCATGGAAAGACTATAAGTCAGATTCACCCATGATTATGACGAAATAAGTAACGCATGGTCCGGAGAAGAGTTGCACTTCAATGGGTGTGATATAGGCGGCCTAATTTGATACAAGCATCAATGACTTATTTCGTCATTACTTATTATGATGAAATAAGTAATGCCAAAATTTGTTTAGCTATTTAATTGGAAGTTGGAAAAAGAAATAGGTGAATTTGAGTCCACTGAAGTTGTTTGACTCGAAAGATGACAAATACTTTGCAAGTGAATACAATCAAAATAAATCAAGGGTAAATCGTAATCGAAAATAATGAGACCTAGAAATGTGAATTACATATCTTATTGCTTTTGATAGATCGAACATTCAAGAGAGTAAGAGATAGAGAAAGAAAGATAAAGAGAAAGCTTGTATTAGAAAAGATCTGATCCCCCTTACAACATTGGGATCCTCCTTTATATAACAGGAAAACCCCCTCGAAATAATAAAATAATATAAAGATAGGTCACGTACTTTCGAGGAGACGATGAGACCTAAGGACACGTTTTCACTCTGACATTCTTAGGTCGTACCCTCGTTTTGACTATTGCTTTGTTGTGGGTCGTTGCTACCGTAGTGGGCAGAATTTGATCCCATACAATTAGTCCCTTCGTTCGTTAGTGACGTAACGAAGTGCGTCGCCGATGCACGGAACCATAAACCTTGCACTGGGAAAATTTTGACCATGTTTGGACACGACGACATGGAGGGGTGATCATTTGAATCTGTTGATATATTGGCACGCAATCCCTTCCCTAAAATGATGTCACCATATGCAGGCATCATCATTACGCGTGTTCCCGAGGAAGTATAAAAGGTGTTATGATTCCGCGCCTGTTTGGGCCTTGCCTCTTCGATTTCAACGCCACCCAACCCTATAAATAGGGAAAGGTTTTAACTTAAACTAGCTTTAGATCATCTGCAAACATTTTCCGACTATTTCAAGAAAATGCTTCTGTTTACGAAAACCCACTGCTTTCCTGAAAGTATACTTGTGGTTATGTAGTACATTGCTCCTCAACTGGAAACCATGACAAAACCTAAATGGGATAACACTCTGGGGGCTCGTAATAATAAACCATCTGACATGCCGCCTCCATCCAGCAGCAATAAGGGAGAGACGGGGAGGATCTCACCCCTCTTACTGTAGATAACGTACTCCCGAAGTAACTTCTTATTAGGAGGGACTTCCAACGGGATTCTCCCGAATAACCCTGGGAGAAATCTGAGTTAACACAAACTAATTTAGATATTCTTCGTGCGTCGTACGATATACCCGCTCACGTGGAGATGGTTTTAATGGGAGCAGACTTCATGAACACCCACAGACCGGGGTACTGTGCGTTTTACGAATATCCCGTTTTGATCGGCTATGGCCTCCCCATTTTCCCATTAGCGGAAGAACTCTGCCGTTTCTACAACATGTGTCCCACCCAACTCACTCCGTATACTTTAAAGGTATGTAGGGTAATATCTACTTACACGGAGTTGGCTGGGTTGGAGGTCTCCGTCCACCACTTATTGCAGCTATTCAGCGCCAGCTACCTGAGGGGTACCATGTTGCATCTAAAGAATCGTGGTTCGAAAGGGTTGGTCATGCAAACTGACGATTAGGCTAACCGGGGCTATTGACATAGATACTTCTTTATCAAGACAGAGCACCTGGTATCTAACCCTGTCGGATTCCCTAAGAAGTGGAATTTAAGACGTAAGTATTCCTATCCGTAGAGTCATTTATCGTATATGACTTTAGCGGTTATACCATCCTTGTGATTTTTTTGTTATTTTGTAGTAATGGCTCACGCTCACCAGTTCATAACTTATATTAAGCAGTGGGTATCTGGTTTGCTGCCTCCCGTGAAAGAAACCCGTATATGGGTTGTGTTCCTTGAACGTTACGGCCCCGCGAGCCCTTCAGGTATTTCTTTGACTTTAATTAGTCGCTTCCAAAAATTTAGTTAGCTAAATTATTTGCATTGATAGGTCGAAGTGCTCCTAAGAGGAAGGCAATGGCATCCACCTCCTGCCGATCAGATGTTGGTCAGAATACGCAGGAGATACTTTATGTATCTGTCATGAAGGGGTGACCACAGTCTCTTTACAAGAGGCTGCTCATGCGGAGGTGGCTACGAGTGAGGCCAGGCCATCGACATTATCTCCGCAGCCTGCGGACGAGCCTTCCGGGGGTGAGGAGCCTAAGGAGAGAAAAATGCGAGTCTCGTAATGAGTAAGACGGCGGCGATTGGGATGAAGAGAGTGACGTGCCTCGCCAAACAATTAGACCCGTCTTTATGGCCGACGCCATTCATTCGGGGAGGCCGACCAACCAGATAAGTGCTAATGTTGGTACCAGCTCGACTCATTTTGCCGAGGGTAGCTCATCACCTCTTGTTGGCAGCGATGCTAGGCCGACTGCTGAGATCGCCTACGTGAGTGTGGACGAGGTGACAGAAAATCCTGCATACGTGGAGATGACATCAGATGGATCTGGCCGCAGCAATCGTGATTGTAGGGGCTTACAACTTGTTACAGCACACCGAGCAGGCTATGCTGGAAATGGCTCTAATGTGTGTTGGCCCCGAGCGCGAGATGCTGAGTGTTGTCAATGATGCAGAGCTGTCTCAGAGGGTCGCTGGTATGGTGTTACAGGTAACTTCTCTATTCTTCCGTATGTCGTAAAGTTGATTTTGATGCGTACTAATTCACATGCATGTGTATATGTTCTTTTTTAGACCCTGGTTTTGGAAGTGGAGAGGAGGCGCCGTGATGAGAAGAAAGCGACCATTTTTGATTAAATGGTAAAGACATACAAACGGTATTTCTCCGAGCATCAGGCGGCGACAGATCTTTTCCAGCAAGATCCAAAATTCCAGTGTTCCGGGAAGGCCTCGAACAGAGTAAGGCACAATTGAGCCGCAGGGTGGCAGAGCTAGAGAAAACGGATGAGGAGTTGGTGAAGGCTGTGGCTCGTAATAGCGAGCTGGAATCACTCCTCAAATTGAGGGAGGAGGAGTTGGAGCTTAGTCGTGGAGTGGCGGTGTAGGTAGATGTTCTTCATCGTAGGGTGGCGGCTTTGACAGCCGAACTCGAAGCTAAGGTGGCTGAGATCGATGTCCTCAGGTGTACTGCCCTACCACAACCCGGGGACATGACTCGAGATGCGCACAAGATATAGATATATGCAGAGGCCAAATTGGACGTATATAAAAAACTTCTCATTGCGGAACATGCCCCTGAGGAGGAAGTTCAGGAGCAGTGGCGCAAGGCTTGTGCTGCTCGTGTAGCTTGCGGGTACAACTCTGACTCTCTTGACCGAGAGGTCTACGCTTCAGAGGACGTCAACCGGCTCGAGTCCTACCCATGGTTTAATGAGACTTACCGCCTTGGTGGCGATGGTCGAGAAGAAGAGCAAGCAGACGACGATGGTAAAAATGGCGAGGCTCCTTAATACTTGTATAGGTTTTTCCTTTTTTCTTTTTAGAATGTAATGGGAGCCTTTCGTGGGACTAAATGTATATAATGTTTGTCATAGTAAAATGATCATACTTTTGTTATTCTATTATGTTGTTCTTTGTTTAAACATTGTTTGTCACCATTGAGTTTGGTCGGTGCATCGGTGGTGATGACTTTTGTCCCATAGGATGTAATTTCAACTATTGTTGGACTATTGTCTATCGTTGTCGAGCGGGGTTGCCATTTACTGGTGATGGCCGTTAGCTCAAAGGACGTGACTTCAACTGTCGTTGAAGTGTTATCCGTCGCCGTCGAGCGGGGTCGACGTTCATTGGCGATGGCCTTTGGACCATAAGATGTAACTTCAACTTTTGTTGAAGTGTTATCTGTCATTGTCGAGCGGGGGTGACATTTACTGGTGATGTCCTCTGGCCCATAGGACGTAACTTCAACTGTCGTTGAAGTGTTATCCGTCATCGTCGAGCGGGGTCGACTTTCATTGGTGAGACTTTGGACCATAAGATGTAATTTCAACTGTTGTTGAACTGTTATCCGTCGCCGTTGAGCCGGGTCAACGTTCACTGGAGATAGCCTTTTACCCATAGGGTGTAACTTCAACTGTCGTTGAAGTTTTATCTATCATCGTCGGGCGGGGTCGACGATCATTGGCGATGGCCGTTGGCCCATAGGATGTAACTTCAATTGTCGTTGAAGTGTTATCCATCGCCGTCGAGCGGGGTCGACGTTCACTGCGATGGCCTTTGGCCCATAGGACGTAACTTTAATTGTCGTTGAAGTGTTATCCATCATCATCGAGCGGGGTTGACGTTCACTGGCGATGGCCTTTGGCCCATAAGATGTAACTTTAACTATCGTTGAAGTGTTATCCATCGTCGTCGAGCAGGGTCGACTCTCACTGGAGATGGCCTTTGGCCAATAGGATGTAACTCCATAGGATGTAACTTCAACTGTCGTTGAAGTGCTATCCGTTGTCATCGAGCGGGGTCGACGTTCACTGGCGATGGCCTTTGGCCCATAGGATGTAACTTCTACTGTTGTTGAAGTGTTATTCGTTGTCGTCGAGCGGGGTCAACATTCACTGATGATGGCCTTTGGCCCATAAGATGTAACTTCAACTATCGTTGAAGTGTTATCTGTCGTCCTCGAGCGGGGCCTACGTTTACTGGCGATGGCCTTTGGCCCATAGGATGTAAATTCAACTGTCATTGAAGTGTTATCCGTTACCGTCAAGCGGGGTCAATGTTCACTAGCGATGGCCATAGCCGCTACATAGTGGAGAAGGTGGCCTTAGCCGCTTACATAATGGAGAAGGTGGCCTTAGCCACTTACATAACGGTGAAGGTGGCCTTAGCCACTTATATAATGGAGAAGGTGGCCTTAGCCGCTTACATGATGGAGACTCAACTAGGCTAGTCCCTTTATTATATCGGCTTGGAGAACGCGTTGAATGTCCAGTATGATAAACCTGTCTCCATACCCCTGGGTGTCCCCTTCGTCGCCTCATTAAAAAATTGGCCGAGAAAACCCAATTGGGACAAAACTCGGGTGAGAGAAAAAGAGTACAGCTCGGGATATGCCCTTAAAAAATGGAAGTACTTGAGGTGGGCGACGTTCGAGTTGTTTAAGAGTGTTTTTCCTTCTATTATTTTCAATTGGAATGCTTCTTTGCCTGCATCTGCTGTGATTTTATATGGCCCATTCCAATTGGTGCCCAGTTTCCCTTTGATCAGGTCTTTTGACGCCAAAGTTTTGGCTTTGAGGACGTAGTCGCCTACTTTGAGTGGTCGTATTTTGGATTTTTTGTTGTATTACCTTTCGACATGTTGCTTTTGAGCCGTCATTCTTATGCGGGCCATATCCCTTTGTTCTTTGGCCTCGTCGAGCTCTTGAAGCCTACAGGGGCGGATTTACCATGGTTGAAGCGGTGTCATCCGACACCGCTTCGTCAATTTTTTTTAATTAAATATATATAGCTGGTACTATGAAAAATAAACACTTTGATACAAATACAATATAATGACACCACTTTATCACAATTGGCTAGTTGCCCTAATGGTATAGCGCCAAAATTCCATGCAAATGGTCTATGGTTCGATTCCCAGGGTCCATATTCCAAACGTTTTGCACTTTTGAGCAATAGAGTAGTAGTCCATTTTATTCAAAAGCTGTAGTAAGGTACTTTTTATTTTAATATGATATTGTTAATATATTTGTTTCTTTTATCTATTTCTTTAAATGTCGACACCGCTTACGGAAAATTCTGCGTACGCCCCTGGAAGCCTACCCATGTCATTGTTGCTCCGCTGGTGTGTGAGTATCTCAGGCTTGGTTCTCTGATTTTGACTGGTATAACCGCGTCGGTTCCATAGACCAGCGAGTAAGTTGTTTCTCGTATGTTGGATTTGGGCGTTGTCTGGTATGCCCACAGTACTTCTGGTAGTAATTCGGGCCAGAGCCCTTTGGCTTCTTCGAGTTTCTTCTTCAGTATGTTCAATATTGTTTTGTTGGAGGAATTTGCTTGGCCATTGGGGGCAGGGTGATATGGATGGAGAGTATCCGTTTGATGCGCCATTTGTCAAAGAACTCCGTTATCTTTTTGCCGATGAATTGGGGGCTGTTGTCGCAGCTGATTTCTTTGGGAATTCCAAAACGGCATATGATATTTTTCCATATGAAGGCGATGACTTCATGTTCGCGTATTTGGGCATACGGACCTGCTTCCACCCACTTGGAGAAATAGTTAGTCAAAACTAATAGAAATTGTACCTTTCCTCGCCCTGCTGGCAGGGGACCGATTATGTCCAATAACTATTTGATGAAGGGCCAAGGTGATGTCACTGAGTGTAGGGGCTCTCCCGGTTGATGTTATCATGGGAGTTTACTTTTAGCATTGTTCGTACCTGCGAACATATTATGCTGCCTCCTTTTTCATTGTGGTCCAGTAGTACCCGGCTCAGATGATGCAACAGATGAGAGCGCGATTTCCGGTATGTATGCCACATTGGCCCTCGTGTACCTCTTCGAGTAATTGCCTTCTATGGTGCAGCCCCAAGCACTTAGCGAGGGGTCCGCCAAATGTTCTTTTGTTGAGATCATAATTTATCAGGCTATATGGGGCGACTTGTACGCAGAGCTTTTTGGCTGCTTTTTTATCGAGTGGGAGTGTCCCGCCCTGCATATAGGAGATAAACTGGTTGCGCCAGTGTTACGCCCCAACCTTGGGAGGCGTGGATGGCACCCGGTACCGCACTGGCCCGAGCGAACCACCGTGTAACTCATTCATTCATTTTGTAATTATCATGGGCCAACATGGCCACAATTCGTTATATATAATTATAGGTAGGCAACACTGTATCACTTAACCATTTTTCTTAAAACATGAATACATATGGGTTGTCAAGGCCTCTGACATTTTGTAAAAATGAACCTTTGTCTACAAAGCCTCTAAGATTAATTGATATCAAATGGGACAGGTTACCGTCCTACCCATAAATTTGTAGCAAAACTCTGACATGATGACTCATAGACTCGGCTGCACTCCGAATGAGATGGAATCTTGCCGATCCTTCACTGAATGCCAACCTCGTCTATGATGAAGGCTCGTCAAACTGATTAGTTATACCTGCAGGCATGAAAACAAAAGGACATCAGTACGAATAATGTAATGAGTATGTAAGACAGGAAAACATAAATAAGAATACTAATGTAAAGAGAGATAGAGGAGATACAACCTGTAACATCTCAGTGCCTCTAGGGATTACTGACATGAAATGCATAATTCATATATATAAATAAACCTTTAAAAACATTCGACTCTGTGGGCATCATCATCATCATATCGTACCCGGCCATCATAAGGCTCGGTAGAATCGTACCCGGCCACGTGGAGCTCGGTAAACCCAACTGATCAGTGGTTGCACAATAGGTGCCATACCCGGCCGACTATAGCGCGGCTCGGTAGAGTAAAATAAATAAATAAATATATATATATATATATATATATATACCATGCTCGACTCATGGAATCACGTTCTAAACCTTTCGGAGTGACGTAAGGTCGTTGTACCTTCGATTAACATTATGGACATCATACTATACTAGGACACAAGGATCATACATACTTTCTTAAAATAAATTTGTACGGAAAGAATAACACGGACAACCTTAGTTGCTAGGAGTAAATTCATTATGAACTAACGTATTCATTTCATATTCGATCATGCTAAAAAAAAAGAAGTAAGTGCCTTAAAATACCTGACTTAAAACATATTTTTCGTCAGAACCGCTATGTTGACGGGTAGTCGTGGAGTTAGCAAACTACGAAGTAGCAGAAGACAGCAACAATGATGCAAATCTATCATGCAAGTCTATTTAACCAACCACTGTTAAATATAGCTTACAACATAATATAATCTTCAAAATGCACTTATGAGACTAAAATTTCACAATACTCTAATCAATACTCTTAAAGCATGATGCTTCTGATATACATATGAACAAAGGGATAGTAAAACAACTTAATGAACTAAAATATTCAATAGCACCAACACTCCTTAGAAACAAGAAATGATCGACTGAAAAAGGAGATTTTACTTCCAAGTGCAAATAAAATAATTTTAAGGAAAACAAAATTGAACTCAAGCAACAGTTCGTCCATATAATCAAGATTTCTTCAAAATAGTTCAAATTGAATGACTAATTTTTGAGAAATTAATTTATATTGTTCTTTTAGAAGAAAAAATCAGATTTACATATAAAGTTCTTGAGCGAAACTGAAAATTCATTTAAGAAACAATTAATTTCAAGCAAATCTATTCATTAGAATCAAAATTTATGCGGAAACACAAAGTTCAATACCAAAGTATTCAAAATTGGGTTGCCTACCAAGATAGGGATCCCTTCTCGATTGAGTTGTCCAGAGAAAGACGGGAAAAGACTATTGTTCGACTCAAAATGTTTACAAGCATTTATGAATTCAAAATAATTATTAAAAATAAAGGGTCAATCATAGCAAGTCGTAACATATCTGAAATTCGATAAGGGAAAAGATAATGGAAACATATGTGTAGACAACAGAAGATATTAGTGATATTTATTCATGATAATGGGTTAATCTGGCTCTCCATGGTGAGGTTTAGATCTTTACAATCATGTTTTCATAGATCTACCGTTATTTTGTATTTTTGGTATTGGGTTCTCACTCTGCGTTGTACTCTATATTTCTTAGAGCCCCCATGGGGAGAGAGTGGAACCCCTTTTGTGATGGATGTCTCTGTATTTATAGACATTTATTGTGTCAGTTGACATTCTTGGAGATCGGGCCCGTGTCAGGAGATTATTTTGGGCGTCCGGAAAGCGTCTACCTCGGCCAAAACTTCTAGGCGGATGCGGGTAGTACTTCTTGGCCGGGGCGGCCTCGCCGCTTGTTATGTTTATATCAGTCGAGAGAGATGGTTAATCTAACTGATTATTATAAGATCAAATTATAACCCATACAGTTAGTCCCTCCGCTTATCATGGTCGCGTCGAGGCAGACCCTGGTAAGTGGATATGACCGTTCGAAGAGCGCCCCTTCCCGGGCGAGAGGACGATAATTACTTATGGCGCCTTATCACTATTTTTTTTTCACGGAGGAGGTACGATCGCGTGTGCGGATATTCGTGGCGATGGGTAATAGTCGGTACGCCGTAATCATAGGTTAGGGTACGTTTCGTCCGTGCAAGCTCTGGGATGCGGGGCCTGGTTGCCTCGGCCGATAAGGCGTCTACATGTTTGAGATATTCGAGGTGGTAGCCACGATTTCAGCGTATACTTGCTGGTTTTAATCGTGGTGGTGATGGTTTTGGTGAAACTGAACCGTTTTCTGACGGTCGGGATGCTCATTTAGTGGCGCCTGTCGATTTTCTGAGGTTTGATTCAATTGCCTATAAGAAGGTCTGAGATGGATGACATCCAACACTCTTTGGTTTAGTAATAGTTCTCATCTTTGGAGAATTCTTAAAGAATTCTATTCTTCCTGCAAAACATTTGTCGTTCGTTCTCAGTTGGCTTCATCGTTCCCCCCTAGTCTTTCCGGTGACCTGAATCAATGACTGACTCTTCTTCTCGTGACGGTCTTCCGATGTTGGTACCGGTTGGTCCTCCGGTGATCGAAGGATTGTCTCCGGTACTTCCGGGTGGTGGTCGGAATGAAACTGAGAGAATACCCTCAGTAGATGAGATACTCTCAGTGGCAGGAAACTTGGCGGTGGACTTCACCGCAGATGGAGGAGATGACCCTGTGGATGAGGCCCCGTTGATGGGGGGAAGTGGGTATGACCCAGCTGCGCAAGCAAGGGTTCATCCCCTCTCATGCGGATGTTGTGCTGGCCCGGCCGGAGGAACGGGTCCACACCGACCATGTTGGGTATTGCGTATTCTATTCTTATCCCCTCAGGCTGGGGTTCCGTATACCCCTCCCGAATCTGGAAGTAGATTTCTACCGGTACTATAATGTGTGTCCGGGGCAGCTCACCCCATCCATGTACAAGCTTTTGGCTATGCTGCTGAAGTTCTCGGAGCTGGCTGGCTGGACTGTAACGCTGCAGCACGTACTTGCTCTGTGCGCCCCTCTGCGAGTTAGAGGGAGCATGATCCGGATGGTCCCGCGTGGGTCGCAGTGCTTGGTGACTACTTTGGACGACGAGGTTGAGCCTCGTCAATTCGAGCAATTTTTCTACATCAGGACCGGTCATTTGGTGGCGCCTTCTCCAAGGTTTCCAGAGACTTGGAATCATAGTCGTAAGTTACAGTTTATTTCTTTGGCGGGGTCAAATTTGCTCTCCTTCTTCATTTTTTGAATGGTCATTGTTTTGTTGTTGTTTCTGTAGCCGACAGGTCTCCCCCTCCTTTATTCACTGGTCTGCGCGGATGGCTTGAGGTTATCCTTCTGCACACCGAGGGGATCCGTTCGTGGTCATCTTTCTCGAGGAGGTACGGTCAAGGGCCGGCCGTAGGTAAGGAATTTGCTGTCTTCGGGCGTGTCAAACTTTGGTCGTTGTCGTGACTTGGGACTGACCCAATTCCATATTTGCAGGGAGGGTATACCGCGGCAGGGCTCCCCAACTAGTATTCTGGCAGCCTGGTGCGATTGCCAGGTTCTTTGTTGCGCCGGCGGCCGATCAGGTGCCTAGGGCCGCCTCAGTCGAATCTGTTGTAGCGCCCTCTCCCGTGTGCCCCTTACTTGATGGTGGGGGCCTGTCAGGAGCAGTTTGCCCTCGGGAGGCATCACCCTCGGGAGGCGTCGCCCTCTTGTGATGAGGAAGAGAGGCCTTTAATTAGGCATAGAATCTTTCCCCCTTCGGCCCCTTCAACGGCTCGGCCCGCTGCCAATGATGTGATAAATGTGCATCCCTTACCTCCCTCCAGGGTGAGGGAGGACGTTGATGTGGTACGCGTTCCAAGAGGTGGGCCAGACAATTCTCAGGCTCGAGAGGAGCGATAGGGAAGCCCCGCCCCTACCGCTCAATCTTCTACTCACAAGTTTGAGGTGGGAGAGCCCTCTTGCGTGATCATGAAAATTGGCGACTCGAGTACTCTATCGACAGAGGTGGCAACGGCGGGAGAGGGTTCCCCATCTGATTCTGATTTGGACTCTGAGTGTCCACATGTTTCATGATGGGGTCACGAACGCAATAGTCCACCCAGATGGGAGGCCACGTGTGATCGAGGTTCCCGCGAATGAGAATCTACTGCTGAAGGAGTCTGCTATGTTGCCACTGTTGGGCCAGTTGTGTTCCTCAGTTGAAAATGAGTCGCTGAGAGGGGTGACGGATGTGGGTTTAATGAACGAGGTGGCGTCGCTGGGAATGAGGGTATGTGCTCTGGGCTGATTATTTATTTACGAGCTTCTTGTTTCCTGTCTTCTCATGGGATTCTATATCTGACTCCTTTGCTCCTTTCCCTTTGTTTTGCAGGTGTTTTCGTTGTAGGTGGAGGGCCTTCATTGGGCCAATGTTCGGTCTGGGGTACTTCTACGGGTTCTCAAGAGGTGTCGCCAGTACTGAAACCGGTGCAGGGAGCTTAACGAGCGCATAAGGGTTGATCCCCGTAACCGGGAGCTGGTTGGAGAGCTAGCGTAGAAAGAGCTGCAGAGGAGCCAGGCGCTCGGTCGTGTCGAGGCCTTGAAAGATCGGTTGCGTCAGATGAGTGACGAGCTTGAGGCTGGATGGAGGGAGTCATTGGAGAGTGAACGCTTATGTCTGACCAGGGTGACGGAGGTCACTTAGGAGTGGAGCGGGAAGGTCATCTCGCTTGAGGAGGAAGTTGCCGACTTGAAGCGTAAGCTCGCCGAGGCTTCTGCCCGGGCGAACAAGCTTGAAGGGGTCATCCGTGACAACAATTCCCAATTGTCATTGGTGAGGGCCGCCGCCACTTTCAGGGAGAGTGGCCTTGAAGAGCGGATCAGGGTTCTGGAGCAGAATGATCAGGATGCCGCTGGGCAAATTGCACTCCTTTAGGAGGAGAACCGGCACATTCAGGAATAGTCTATGTTTATGGGTAGCTCTCGTGAAGCTTGGGTTTACGCCGAGGCTCAGCGGGATATATATAAACATCTGTTCGAGGCGGGTATTATCACCGAAGCAGTCTTCGAGGGGGCGCGCCAGAGGGCGCGGGAAGCCCGCGAGAAATGCGGCTTTGATGCTGCGACGCCCCGTATCGATGATGTCCCTGGTGGGAGCTTGGCCGGAGCTGAGAATGACATGGGCGTCGCAGATGCCGGTGAGGGCAGAACTAGTGGTGGAGCGGCTCGGGCAGGCGGCGGTGGGACTAGCGTGGACGGTGGTACTGGCAATCCCTAGTGATTGACGATTGGTTGATAATTCCCTTATCGGTTGTTGCCGTGTGTGGCTATTTTTCTTTCCTTTCTTTTTATTCTATTTATTGTTGTGGTTTGTTTCGAACAATATTAGTATTGGGGCGGACGGGTGTGGCCCGCGTCCGTCTCTTTTAATTGAAGAGGGAGAGGGATTCCCCCTTTTTCCGTTGTTTGCTTATTACTCGCTCCACTTTACGTTTTCCCTTAGTATGGTCATTAATTGTTTCGGGTCGAGGGCTCATAACCCGAATATTGCTTCAACTGTTGTTGAATTAAAGTGGCGAGGACTCGTGGCCTGAGTCCCAGTTCAACCGTAGTTGAACGTTGTTGATTCTTTTGAGCTGAGGGCTCATAGCCCGAGTTTTACTTCAACTATCGTTGAATTAGCATGGCGAAGGCTCGTGGCCTGAGTCCTAGTTCAACCGTAGTTGAACGTCGTTGATTCTTTAGAGTCGAGAGCTCATAGCCCGAGTTTTACTTCAACTACCGTTGAATTAATGTGGCGAAGGCTCATGGCTTGAGTCCCAGTTCAATCGTAGTTGAATGTTGTTGATTCTTTTGAGTCGAGGGCTTATAGCCCGAGTTTTACTTCAACTATCATTGAATTAGCGTGGCGAAGGCTCGTGACTTGAGTCCAAGTTCAACCGTAGTTGAATGTTGTTGATTCTTTTGAGTCGAGGGCTCACACCCAAAGTTTTACTTCAACTATCGTTGAATTAATATGGCGAAGGCTCATGGCCGGAGTCCTAGTTCAACCGTAGTTGAACGTTGTTGATTCTTTTGAGTCGAGGGCTCATAGCCCGAGTTTTACTTCAACTACCGGTGAATTAATGTGGCGAAGGTTCATCGCCTGAGTCCCAGTTCAACCGTAGTTTAACGTTGTTGATTCTTTTGAGTCGAGGGCTCATAGCCCGAGTTTTACTTCAACTACCGTTGAATTAACATAGTGAAGGATCGTGGCCTGAGTCCCAGTTCAACCGTAGTTAAACATTGTTGATTATTTTGAGTCGAGGGCTCATAGCCCGAGTTTTACTTCAACTACCGTTGAATTAATATGGCGAAGGCTCATGGCCTGAGTCCTAGTTCAACCGTAGTTGAACGTTGTTGATTCTTTTGAGTCGAGGGCTCATAGCCCGAGTTTTACTTCAACTACCGTTGAATTAATGTGGCGAAGGCTCATGGCCTGAGTCCTAGTTCAACCGTAGTTGAACGTTGTCGATTCATTTGAGTCGAGGGCTCATAGTCCGAGTTTTACTTCAACCATCGTTGAATTAGCGTGGCGAAGGCTCGTGGCCTGAGTCCCAGTTCAACCGTAGTTGAACGTTGTTGATTCTTTTGAGTCGAGGGCTCATAGACCGAGTTTTACTTCAACTACCATTGAATTAATGTGGCGAAGTCTCAAGGTCTGAGTCCCAGTTCAACCGTAGTTGAACGTTGTCGATTCTTTTGAGTCGAGGGCTCAAAACCCGAGTTTTACTTCAACTATCGTTGAATTAGCGTGGCGAAGGCTCGTGGCCTGAGTCCCAGTTCAACTGTAGTTGAACGTTTTTGATTCTTTTGAGTCGAGGGCTCGTAGCCCGATTTTTACTTCAACTACCGTTGAATTAATGTGGCGAAGGTTTATGGCCTGAGTCCCAGTTCAACTGTAGTTGAACGTTGTTGATTCTTTTGAGTCGAGGGCTCATAGCCCGAGTTTTACGTCAAGTATCATTGAATTGATGTGGCAAAGACTTGTGGCCTGAGTCCCAGTTCAACCGTAGTTGAACGTTGTTGATTCTTTTGAGTCAAGGGCTCATAGCCCGAGTTTTGACGAGATGAATCGGGCTTACCCTCATTGGGTTTGCAACCCTTCGTTCCTCGTTTTCCCATTGCTTCTGACTTCAGGAAAGGCTACGTAGTCTTGCTATGAAATCCCTACAGACGGCGCCAAATTGTTCGACTCAAAATGTTTACAAGCATTTTTAAATTCAAAAATATTACTAAAAATAAAGGGCCAATCATAGCAAGTGGTAACATATCTGAAATTGGATAAGGGAAAATATAATGGAAATATATGTGTAGAGAACAGAATATATTAGTGATCTTTATTCATGATAATGGGTTAATCTGCCTCTCCATGAAGAGGTTCAGATCTTTGCAATCATGTTTTCACAGATCTACCGTTATTCTGTATTTTTGGTATTGGGTTCTCACTATGCGTTGTACTCTGTATTTCTTAGGGCCCTCATGGGGAGAGAGTGAAACCCCTTTTCTGATGACTGCCTCTGTATTTATAGACATTTGTTGTGTCAGTTGACTTTCTTGGAGATCGGGCACGTGTCAGGAGATTATTTTGGGCGTACCCGGAAACCGTCGACCTCGGCCAAAACTTCTAGGCGGATGCGAGTAGTACTTCTTGGTCGGGGAGGCTTTGTCGCTTGTTATGTTTATATCAGTTAAAAGACATGGTTAATCCAACCGATTATTATAAGATCAAATTATAACCCATACAACTATCATTCTCATCACAACATCATAATCGTTTTAGTTGTATGTTATCTCTTAACTAAGTCATGAGTCATATACCTTGTTAAGGCAAAAAATCTGCCACGTGTTGGTCTTATCCATGATATTTTAGATACCGGATAATTAAGAATTATCTTAAATTATTTAAACTATTATTTATTTTTAATACACTTTATACAACTTACTATAATACACTTTAATATCACAGTCATGTGGTACCACACAAAATAAATACATACACTATAATTTCATTAAAACAACCATGTAGAAGTATATATTTTCTCAACTTCTAATCTTTCTAATCTCATATAAAGAGTACAAATTTTCGTACGCATAATTCTTAAAATGGTAAAAAAATAACCTTATTTTCTTGTGAAAAAAATATAATATTTTTATCTTTAAAATTAAAAAAATCTCATAAACTTTCACAAGTACTATTATACAAAGGTCAGCTACTAATAAAGTTAACATAAAAATCACTCTGGCTTATAGTTCTCACAAACCCATAACAGATGCAAAGAGAACGACCTATCCCTCAAGTAAAATGCAAAGTTCTAAATTATAAAAAAACCTTTTGATACAAAGTGAGATCCAATAACAACCACATTAAGCCCACTTACCATACCACCAACGTATCTGAAAAATAGAGAAAAGGACGCACAT
The DNA here is from genome assembly GCA_032618575.1 of Nicotiana noctiflora. Lineage (NCBI taxonomy): Eukaryota > Viridiplantae > Streptophyta > Magnoliopsida > Solanales > Solanaceae > Nicotiana > Nicotiana noctiflora. Next base: position 48,719 of record JASVEL010013634.1, on the reverse strand, counting down.
GCAGTGGTTGCATAGTTTCATGATATGCATCTAATGTGTAACACCATAATAGTTAGATCACACATAACAAACTGCAACATAAAAATTAAATCCAAACACCAATTTATTACATTTGTTTTCCAGATAAAGTTTTTCCTATAATAATAGATCATTTTCTAGTTAATTCATGAAAATTTCATTATCAAATGTATATAACGGTGTCGATGTAGTTAAACTTACGGGGTTTTACTAACATAGTCACAAATCCTCTATTGTCTCATGAATGATCTTAATTCCTTAAAGCTCATGGATTATTATGACTTATCCTAATATTAAAGTACGGGATGTAACAGCCAGTCCCAAGTTAAATTTAAAGAGAGTACCTCAGTGTGATCTATGGCTGAATGGAGGAGGGTGACTATATTTCCCTTGTTGATGTTTTTGGTGGCTGCAACAAATTTTGCTAGGCCGTCAGCTTCGATGTTCTGCGCCCTAGGGATTTGTCCCAGGCGGCACTCGTTGAACTCGGGCATCAACTTGTGAATTTCTGATTGATATTTTTGCAGTCTCTGTTCCTTGATCTGGTAAGTCCCGGTGACCTGGTTCACCACGAGTTGAGAATCGCTATAGAGGATGAGTCGTCGAGCTCCGTATTTGATGGCTAACCTCATACCTGCAATCACAGCCTCGTACTCGGCCTTGTTGTTAGTCATCTCGGGGCATTGTATGGACTGATGAATTATTTCTCTCATGGGGACCTCGAGTACGAATCCAAGTCCCGATCCCGAGGTGTTGGCAGTGCCATCAGTGTAGAGGGTCCAGAGGTCGGTACTAGGTGGGGCACGAATGGCCTCTAGTTGGAGAAAACTGTTCAACGTTTGCACTCAGAAAAAATGTTATGATTTCCGGGATTTGACTTGTCTATTTCTTGAGTTTGGTTTATTAAACTATGTAAATAAGTCTAGTATCACGATAATCTCAAAGATTAGATAAATAATTAAATGTGCTAGTTGCTTTATGTGTAATTAATAAATAATTATCATAGCTATGGGTACATTCCCCGTGATATTGTTGTGATGCTTAATCGCTAAAATTAGGGGGTGCATTTCATGTAACCCAGTTAGACCGACTCTGGATAATGTCAGTGAGTATAGGATTTCTTTTTTAGAGACAAATAAAGTAGAGAATCATAGTTGCTTTTAGGTTTGCCCTTTTAAAAAAAAATTAGAGGTATGCCTCGCCAAAATAATAGCGCGTTAGTCTCTTTAGGCGCGTATTAATAATTGCACCTTCTTAAAATCGGGTGCACATTTATGTTACCCAAATCCAAATCTCAACGAAGTCGAAATATGTCAATAACCACGGGTACATTGATGTGACGTGGTTTGAGATGTGTTTTTACGGTGTTGTAATTCTTATAGAATAATAATAATCAAAAGCGGTCGAAAGTTAAAATTTGCACATAAGTTAAAGCATGTTGTAAAATCAGATAATTAATCCATGTATGATAGTCGAGCGATCATGCTAGAACCACGGAACTCAGGAATGTCTAACACCTTATCCCGGGTTAACAGAATTCCTTATCCGGATTTCTGGTATGCAAACTATTAAATAGCGTCAAATCTTTCCTCGATTCGGGATTCAACCAGTGACTTGGGACACCATAAATCTCCCAAGTGGTGAATATGAATTTCTTAATAAATGAATCCCATTTCGATTATCATTTAATTAGAACTCCCTTGCGCCCTCGCGGGTGCCGTAAAAAGGAGGTGTGACAGGGAACATTACCAACTGATACGAACATTAACCCTAAGGAGCAAACCCAAATCAACTGATGGCAGTAAGTCTCCGGAATGGGAGACATTTAGATAGGGAGCAAGAAGTTGCTCAATCCAGAAGAGAGACTATGCCAGCCACTTCAGTTCTATTAGATATAGATGAATAAACATAGATCAGTGAAGTGGTAGTGGAACAGGTTCAAGTTGATAAGGGTAAGGGTAAAGAGAGTGAACAAGCTGTAGAATATGTGGTACCTCTTGTGCCATAAAACCCTAACAAAGAGAAGCTAGTAAGCAGTGAACAAAGGGTGATACCTACACCTTTCCCTCAAAGACTAGAATAACAAAAGAAAGAAGATCAATTCAGGGAATTCATGGAGATGCTTCGTCAAATTCAATTGAATATTTCTCTGACGGATGATTTGAGGAAAATGCTAGGCTATGAAAATATGATGAAGGACCTAATGTCACAAAAATTTGATTTTCAAGACCTATCCGCAGTAACTCTGACACAGACCTGCAGTGCAATAGTGACAAGGCACATAGCTCAAAAGATGTCTGATCCAGGTAGCTTCACTATTCAGTATATTATTGGGAGTTATGCTTTTGCAAAAGCATTGTGTGAGTTATGAGCCAACATAAACTTGATGCCTTTGGCAATATATACAAAACTGGGCATTGGTAGAGCTAGACCAACTTTGATGTTGTTGCAGCTGGCTGACCGCATAGTTAAAAGGCCGATAAGGATTCTTGATGATGTGCTAGTACAAGTGGAAAAGTTTGTATTCCCTACACACTTTGTTATTCTGGACTGCCGGGTAGATGAAGAGATACCCATCATTATGGGGAGGCCATTCTTAGCCACTAGGAGAGCATTGATTGATTATGAAACTAGGGAGTTAAAAATGAGGTTGAACAATAAAGAAGTTATATTCAACGTTCAACAATTTATAAGGATACCTAGTGAATATGCAAATTGCTCACTAGTGGAAGTTGTCGATGTGATCCTGCATATTGATGATGAGATCTTGAAGGCTAAAGATCCATTAGGAACTTTATTGACAAATTTAGAGGAGATGGATGGTGAAGGGTTGGCAGAGTGGGTCATGGCACTCGAAGGCCAAGGATTCTGGAAGAGGGAACCTCAGTTCGAGTCCCTTGAATTAGAAAAGAGAGCTACACCACCTGCAAAAACCATCAATAGAGGAGCCACCCCAACTGTAGATGAAATCGCTTCCAGCCCATCTCAGTTATGCTTTCTTAGGTCCCAATTCTACTTTGAGTGTTATTATATCATCTAGTTTGCTAGTTGTGAAGGTAGAACAATTATTGCAGGTGTTGCAAGAATGCAAAATTGCCATTGGGTAGACCATGGAAAACATAAAGGATATCAACCCGGCTTTTTGTTTGCACAATATTCGTTTGGAAGAAGGGAGCAAACCTTCCTGGGAACATCAAGGAAGGTTGAACCCAAACATGAAAGAGGTAGTGAAGAAGGAGGTAATCAAGTGGCTGGATGCGGACATCATCTTTTCCATCTCTGACAGCAATTAGGTAAGCCCGTCCAGTGTGTATCGAAAAATGGTGGAATGACAATTGTACAAAATGAGAAGAACGAGTTGATCTCAACTCATATAGTCACAAGGTGGTAGATGTGCATGGATTATAGGAAATTAAACGCAGCCACCCGAAAGGACCATTTCCCTTTACCCTTCATTGACCAGATGTTGGATAGGTTAGCTGGGCATTCCCATTTTTATTTTTTAGATAGATACTCGAGGTACAACCAGATCTTAATAGCCCCAAAAGATAGAGAGAAAACGTCTTTCACATGTCCGTATGGCATCTTTGCCTTTCAGAGGATGCTCTTTGGACTTTACAATGCACCAGCCACATTCCAGCGGTGTATGCTAGCCATTTTTACCGACATGGTCGAAGACATCATGGAGGAGTTTATGGATGATTTCTTTGTGATAGGGGATACATTCAAAGATTGTCTTCACAGCCTTAAGAGAGTACTTAAATGATATGTGGAGACAAATTTGATGCTGTACTGGGAGAAGCACCATTTTATGGTACAAGATAGCATAGTGTTGGGGCATAAAGTGTCTAAAAAGGGGATTGAAGTAGATACTGCAAAAGTTGGCATGATTGAGAAGCTCCCAACACCTACTTCAGTGAAAGCAATGAGAATTTTCCTTGGGCACGCCAAATTCTACAGGCGGTTCATCAAGGATTTTCCAAAAATTGCTAAACCCTTATGTAAGCTACTTGAAAAAGACCATCATTTTTTATTTTCTGATGATTGCAAGTTTGCATTTGAGGAGCTTAAGAAGATATTGGTGACTACACTCATCATTGTTGCACCTAATTGGGAGCAACCATCCTAGCTGATGTGCGACGCTAGTGATTACGCTATAGGAGTAGTTATGGGGTAGCGCAAGGAGAAACTTATGCACCCAATTTACTATTCAAGCAAGATTCTTAATGGTGCATAAATGAACTACACGGTCACGGAAAAGGAAATGCTCGTTGTAGTGTTTGTCATGGAAAAATTTAGGTCATACTTGATTGGCTCGAAAGTTATTAATTATACTAACCATGCGACCATTAGGTACTTGATAGAAAAGAAGGAGTCCAAGCTCTGCTTGATTCATTGGGTTCTGTTGCTACAAGAATTTTACCTGGAAATTCATGACCGAAAGGGGACAAACAACCAAATAGCAGACCACCTCTCAAGGTTGGAAGGGGTAGAGAAGAGAACAGAGGTTGAAGATATCCTCGAGAAATTCCTTGATGAGAAATTACTTATTATGACAATAAAGGAGGCCACATGGTATGTTGATATTGCTTATTACTTAGCAAGTGGTATTGTACCTCATGATCTCTCCTCAACTCAAAAGAAAACAAAATTTTGTGATTGTCGGGTGTATTACTATGATAAACCTCTATTGTTCAAAATATATGTTGACAACATGATCCGACGGTGTATCCCCGAGCAACATCAACTCTCTATTTTGCAGGCTTGCCATACTTTGGTGGACACTTTGGAGGAGTTTGGACAGTAGCAAAAGTGCTGGAATGAGGCATGTATTGGCCTACATTGTTCAAGGATGCCCATGATTTGGTCAAAAGCTGTGATGAATGTCAAATGACGAGCAACATATCCCGTCATAATGAGATGCCAATGACCACAATCCAGGAAGTGAAAGTCTTTGACATGTGGGGGATAAAACTCATGGGGCCTATTGTCAGCTCATACGGTAACAAGTTTATACTGGTTGTTGTTAAATATGTCTCCAAATGGGTCAAAGTAGTTGCTCTCCCAACCAATGATGCAAAAAGGGCGACCATTTTCCTAAAGAAAAATATCTTCACATGTTTTGGCACCCTCGAACCATAATCAGTTATGATAGATCTCATTTTCGCAATAGAGTGTTTGCACGCTTGTTGGATAAGTATGGAGTTTGCCACAAGATAGCCTCACCATACCACCCACAAACAAGCGGGCAGGTGGAAGTGTCCAACAGAAAAATCAAGAGTCAGTAAATGCAACAAAAAATGATTGGGCAAGGAAGCTAGATGATGCATTATGGGCATATCGCACAACCTTTATAACTCCAATTGGTATGTCACCATATAAGTTGGTATTATAAAGTCATGCCACATTCTGGTCGAGCTCGAACACAAAGCACTGTGGGCATTGCATCAGTTGAACTTAAACATAGAGACAACGGGCACCAACAGAGTAATGGGTTGCATGAGCTTGAGAAATTCCAATTCCAGACATTCAAGAGTGTTTGACTATATAAAGAGATGATGAAACTGATGCATGAAAATCTCATCTTGAATCAGAACTTTGAACCCGGAGAATTAGTGTTTTTATACAACTCAAGATTGAGGTTGTTCTCAGGTAAGTTGAAGTCCTAGTGGTCAGGACCGTTCAGAGTGGTGCAGATGTTCCCAAGTGAAGTTGTGGAGATCGAATCTGAAGACAGGACAAACAAATTTACAATAATAGGCAGAGGTTGAAACATTACTTCAGAATGACTGAAGAAAAAAGGGACACCGTGGTGTTGACACTAGAGGAGCCCCAGTATACAAATAAGGAGTGATGATATGAGCATGCATCGTGTCGTGGAATTAAATCAGGCGCCGCATGAGAGGCAACCCATGTTTTCTTTTATTTCTTTTCTTTCGTTTGATGTTGTACCATATGTGTAGGAAACTAACACTCTTATAAAAAAAAATTTGGAAGCCCATGATGCGACTACAGTGGGACCGCGACGCGACCTTAGTGAAAAACGCAAACATTCTATTTCTTTTTGCTTTAACCATCGCGATCACGGTGGGATCACAACGCGACCGCGATGAAACACAAACATTCTATTTTTCCCTCTCCTCCTTCACAGCGGCCGCTGTGAGATCGTGACGTGACCGCGATGAAATGCGACGCCCAGATAAGTTGTACTTACTCTTTTTTTCTTTTCTTTTTCTCTTCTACCCCCCCCCCCCCCCCCAATAAAATTAAACAGACTACCCCTTCCAATTCCCTCACTTCTCTTCTCTTAATCTATCAACCCTAACCCACGCCCCTTTCTTCTTCTTCACATCTCACACACACCCACTTCCCTCCCCCCCACATACTCCTAACTCTTCTTCCTCAACTTCTATTAGTCTCAGCTTCTACAAGAACCAGTTATGTCAAGGTTTCCATCTATTTTCTTGTACTTTTCTTTTTTGAAATTTTCATGCTTGAATTGTTGTAGTATCTATAGTAAGATTTTTTCGATTTTCTTTTCTTCTTTTTAGTGGGTAATGTGTAAAATAATGTAGAGAAGAGCCTGGTATTGTTGTGTAAAGTTAATTATGGTAGGGTAGAGTTGTGAGGGGGGGAGTTTATGCTTCCATGGGATAAGTGTGTTATGTTATAGTCCATGCTCACAAGGTGCTTGTGACATTGCCCCGATGGAGCTATAATGGCTAATGTGACCATGGTGGTGGCGAATTCTAAGTAACCACCTAGGATTCACACAACTCAAACGCTCACTAATAGTAGCCTCTGTTTCATCAGGTACTATGCATCAATCAAGGAAGAGACGTGCCACAGGTTCCTCTGCTAGTAAACCAAGGGTTCATCCAGATCTCGGGATCAGGCTAATGCAGAGTAGTTTGACCACACTCGATTTGTTTCCAAAGTAGCTCAAGATAGGTTTAATGCAAAGTCATCCAAGAAGTTGTTACCTGAAGTACATATTGAGAGGCATGCCTTGCAAACTGGATGCCCAAGTATCTTTGAAGAATTAAGGAGGTGTCAGTTGGACATCTTTTTTTATGAACTAGAAGAGGCAAATGTACTGATGGTAAGGGAGTTTTATGCAAATTGCCCGGCGCATGTTGATAGGGTGGTCACGGTACAAAATACCTGGGTGGATGTGTCTCTTAAGGCCATCCGCCGAGTGTGTAGGTTGCCAATATTCACTGGAGGGATGGATTATTACGATGCTTATTGTGAGCACATGATTTTTGCACCGGGCAAACAATTTCAAAATTAAAATAAATATATTTTAGAGTGCAATTGTGTGCCTTGTCTGAAATTAGCCACTTTTTGTGTGTTTGAATAATTAGAAATTAGAAAAATTAAAAAAAAAAATAGGTTAAGTAATTATTTTGTTTTAATTAATTAGTTTTAAAAACAAAACCATCAAAAAATAGTTTGAGTAGCGGAAATTAAGGAAAAATAGTAGAAAATTGCCCAAAACATATTAGATAATTAGAATAAGTAGGAGATTAAGTTATTAAAATATTCATAAAATAAAAGAAAAAAATATAAAAGAGGGTGTTTAAATAAATAAAATCAGAAAATACAAAAAATAGTTGGGTTTAATTGATTTGGGCCAAAGAGAACCGAATTAAACGGCCCAAGTGCATCAGCCCAAGGGATCCGGTCCAATTGCTGAAACTGAGATGATCTCAGCCGTCCATTTGCATCATCCGACGGTCGAGATATTAGTGATTTTCTATTTTTGTTAATTAATATGTGAGAGTTGATCCCAGCCGTCCGTCTGAAGTGATCTGAGGGTCGATGGCCTTGGTCTCATTAGCAACCAAACGGCGCCGTTTTAGTAACGTGCCTGTGAGCCATTGATCTCCATCAATTGGACGGCCCAGATTACCTAAGACACATTGCCTACATAAGGCTTTTGTTTGGAAAAAAATCTGGCCATTTGTATTCAACCCAAACCCTAGCCGCCCCTCTCTCACCCTTCTTCTTCATCGTCCTCATCACCAACCGCCGGCCATGGAGACTGTCGTCTCCTATGGCAGTCTCCGGCCACTCACCGCCTCCTTCTTCTTCTTTCATCTCCTTCTACGCTTCAAGCCATAACCAAAACCCCTGAAACCCCAAGAACTCCCCTTCTTCAGAACTCCGGCCATCGGAACTTCACCGGTGACCACCCAAAGTATGAACCACCACTCCAAACCAACGCCAATCGGACCGCCTTGGTCCGATCTACACCCATCCAACCTTGGTTTCATTCGAATCTCCCCGTAGCTCCTCGAATATCCCAAAAAGGGTCGCCGGAAACCTAACTCCGGCGACTCGAAAGTAAACCCCTTTTGCCAAGATCTAAACTTTACCACTCTGAATACCCTCCACTCCAAAGAAAAACCACAAAAGACTCCGTCTTGAAGACCAAAGCAGAAAAAACAGAAAGAAAATTGAAAAAAAAAAGAGAAGAACAAAGGTCTGGGAAAAAAACATGAAAAGAAATAAAAAAAGGAAAAGGGGAAAGCTTGGGGGACAGACCCCGCTAAGCTAAGTACCCCCTCTTCTTTATTTTCTTTGATTCTTTGCTTGCTTTGTTTCATCTGTGTTTTCTTGTCTTGTATGCTTCCGTATGTTTTTTCTCTATCCTTTAGATTCTATATTTTGTGCTTCACATGTTAGTTTTAGGGTTTTAATCTGTTTATCTTTCGTATCTATTCTTTGTTCATCTTCTCTTGTTTCATATCTTGCGTCCTACATACTCTTATCTGTTTCTCTGTTTTCTTTCTTGAAATCCCATGACTACATCTGCTAGTTTAGTTTTCTTAACTCGCTTACCTTCTATATTTCTTTTTTTATTGCTGTTTTCTCTGATTCAAAAGACTGGCGTGAATTAGGGTTATTTTGTGTTTTTGTTTGTTTCTCTTGTTTAAAGATTTGATCTTGATATCCATGTTCTTCTTCGTCTTCTGTTTCTATTAGGGTTTCTCATCTTGTTGGTTTTTCGATATCTCTTTTGTTTTTTTTTTCTGCATGTTTAGTTTTAGTTTTAGTGTTAGTTGTTTGACATTCGTTCTTCTTCATCTTTTAATTAGATTTTTCTTTTGTTAAATTCCAACATCTTTATTGTTCTGCTCTTCTGTTAATCACATGATTTAGTTTTGGTTCTTCTTAAGTTTAGCCGTTTGATTCCCATTCTCCTTCATCTGTTATATTCGGTTTTCTGGTGTTGGCTTATAGTATCCCTTTTGTTTTACTTATATGCTAGATGACATGTTTAAGATTGGGGCTTGATTTTCTGAAATCTGAGTCAATGACTTTGCCTATCTTTTCTGTTACTTTTGCATGATAGATTTAGGTTTCTTCTTCACTGTTTCTCCATGTTCTTCTGTTCATCTTCATCTTATCTATCACACGCCTGTATTAGATTAGGGTTAGTATTTAGAAAGTTTAAGATTTAGTAGGTTCTGGCTATTCTCATTCTTGTTTTACTATGTTAGAACCAAGTCATGATAGTTTAATTGTTCTTGTGTTTAGATAGGCTGTGTTCCAATTCTTTTGACAGCTTTGTGGGATTCAGTCCTAATGTGTCTATGTCAAATGATCTTTAAGTGTGTTTTGGGTTTTTCAATGATTCATTCAACATAAAAATGATTGTAACTAAGCCTGCTTAATGTTTAATTGACACTTTGCTATTGAAACTAAGTTTGTAAGTCTAATTGATTGAAATTCAACATTATCCAACTTTTTCTCTGAGTTTTCATTAGTTGATGAACAAGTTTACTTTCATTTGGCTATGTGTGCAATTATCTGTTGAAATGGCTAAGTTTGTAGTGTTTTTGTATTGGTATGAGCACTGTTAATGCCCATCAGGCTTAGGTGATTTGGTTATAGCTGCAGTAGAACTAAGATTCATAAGTGGTTATTTTTGAAAATATGTAGTAGGTGTCTTAGGATAAGGTTAAAATTGAAAATCAAAAAATAGGTTATAAGTTTAATTAGTGACCAAGAGTGGTCAATTTTGTAATTGACCTACTCTGTAAGGTCTTTCACACTGGCCAAACACTTAAGTAGGCTAGTTGTGTAATAATTGGGCTAAGTCTGAAATTTCAGACTTACCAAGCCCCTAATTAAGCTATGATCACAGGTGGCTAGGCCTGCAAAGACCTTAGTCCATCCTGTATTCAATAGTGAGCTCTAAAATGGCAAAGCCAAGCCCAACTTTGGGATTGGCTAAGTTTTAAATAGCTTAAATAGAACAATAAAGCATGCTAGTCCTGCAAATTAGTTTAATTAACTTAAAATGAACAAAATAGGTTATTAGGCAATAATTGACCTAAGAGTGATCAACTTTGCAAAGGTTGATCTACTCTATAAGGTCCCAACACATGAGTCCACCTCAAAAGGGGCTGGTTGTGCAAAAGTGGTGCAAGTCTGCAAGCTCAGACTTACCAAGGCTCAATTTGAGCCCTAAATCACAGGTGGATAGGTCTGCAAAGACCTTGGCCCAGCCTGTGTTCAGTTTAAAAGGTTGGAATTCCCAAAAATTAGGCTAAGTCTGCAAATGCAGACTTGCCCAGGCTCTTTTTGAGCCCTGAACCTTAAGTGGCTAGGCCTGCAAAGGCCTTAGCCCAGCTTATGTTCGGTAATTGGGCTTCAATTGCCCAAGCTAAGTCTCAACTTGAGACTGGCTAGAATTAAATAGTTTAATAAAGCAGGCTAGTCCTGCAATTAGTTTTAAAAGAGATTAAATAAATCAATTAGGTAAAACTCGCTAAGTGTGCAAATGCAGACTTGCCCAGGCTCATTTTTAGCCCTAAACCACAGGTGGCTAAGCCTGCAAAGGCTTAGGCCCAGCCTGTGTTCAGCTAATGGGTCTAACTGCCCAAGCTAAGTCTCAACTTGAGACTGGCAAGGTTTTAAATAGTTTAATTATAGTAATAAGGCAGAAGTGGCCAGTCCTTAAATACTAATACAAAGACTGGCCCTTAGTTAAATAAGAGTAAAAATTATGAAAACCTGACCTAGGTAGGTCGGGTAATTCGGCTATGCCTTTAAGGGCATATAGGGAACTTGAATTGGTAAAATAGTGAATTTCATAGAACATAAAGGGTTAAGGGAGTCATTTGTACCCCTGATTTCTGCAATTTTGCAGAGATTAAAGGTATTATGGTCTCCCTAAAAAGGGAAATCAGTAAAAATCTTTAACCCTTAGGGTTACATTGGTAAAAGGCCCATAAAGGGAATCTTTAGAACCTTCCAGCACATGTTTGAAGGATTTTTGATAACAGAATTGTGGGTCTAAGTGTAAGTTTAATAATTTTAAGAGGGTAGAAGTGGTATTTAATCCCATTCTTTCTCCCCAAGTCATCAGCCCTTGCCCATTCCTATATATATCACCTAAAAGGGGGCTGATAGGGGAACTTCGGAAAATCATTTAGGGGACTTCAATCATTTTCTGGGATTTTTCTGGAATTCATTCTTAAGGGCTGGCTTTTGAAAAGAAAGTTAAGAGAAATAGATTAGTAATTCAGCAATAGGCATCTTTCTTGCATTTTCGAGTGAAATTTTGGAGGATATTCATCTAATCTTTTGGGTTTTGCTCGAGTATTTGCGTGCGTTTCTCCTTGTTTTGCTGTTGCTATGGTTTCTATTTTGTGGATCTTCAATCAATCACTGTTGCATTGCCTCTGTTCGAGTCTTGCTGTGCTTACTGCTTAATTCCTTAGACTCATTGGCTTCTCTTATTGATTCAGGTACACTACTGTCCAATCAAAGCTGTATTGATGATTTTGTTGAAATAAAAATGAAGATCCAGATTAGATTATATGCTGCCATGTAGTTTGTAGTTTAATGTTATTAGTTTAAGTTTGCAACTTATTTATTGTAGTAGTATGTAGTAGCTGAAAAACAAAAACCAAACAAAACCATCTAATAACTAGTATTATGATGGTAGCATAGTAGTAGTATAGTATAGATAATACATCACCTAGTTAAAAATAAGTAAAACACATCGCCTAGTTAAAAATAGGTAAAACATTAAGATATAAGTTAGCTAACCACGGGTTTAAATCATTAGTTGTTCTTCACAGTAGTATCGTAAGCCTTAATCACGTAGTTACTTGTATGTTGTGGATCTGCACTTAAGCATAGGCAAGCTTTGAAGAAGAAAAACGTTAGTGCGAGCCACAGTCCGTTCATAACTGGGTTAACAATACTGTAATGAGCTAAGTCATAGTAGAATCAGTAGTGTAACAGTGTAGTTGTAAATCACTCATCTTATCTTTAATAATCATCATACTTTTCACATGTAATTAGCTTCTTAATCTCTCAACTAATAAATAACCTGGATGTTAGTGTAGATTCGTTATTACGGATCAAAAATAGAAATAGTCCTTTAATTCAATCCTCATGTACAATAGATAGTTATGATTCAGAATTAACACTGATAATTTGTGTACTGATTTTCTCTTTTAGATAAATAAAAGTGCAATTTGATTTTATTATTAATTCCAGATGTTTACGTTTATCTTCAGTTATTTACTTTCATTATTATTATTCCCATTTGGTTTGGGCCCAGTACATCTATCGGGCCAGAGTTATTGTATAAAACCAACCTGGCTGATGAGCAGAAGCTCGAAGACAGCTTGGGCCTTTAAGGCATGAGCAGGCTTATCGTCTGCTTGTATATTAGAGTAAAGACCCATGCCCAATGAAGAAAAGACAAGGGCTGCATGGGTCTGTTAATATCGAAAGAGTTAAGGGAAAAACAGTATAGAAAATATAGTATACATTAAGATTGAACCTTTAAAATTAAATTGGGGCGAGCCTCGAACGGTATTAAACAACGGGGCCCCCTTTTAGTAATAAGATAATGTGAATAGACTCGGGAAAGCTAATAGCGAATTCCATAGCTTCTCCTTAAAGACTTAAAAGCCTCTAGACGTGATTAGGCACGATTCAATATACTTTCCTTAAAAACGAGTGTGCACTTGGTGCGACTCAAATCCCAAATCTCGGCAAAGCCGAAATGTACTAAAAGTCACAAGCGTACTGGTTGCGGTGTGACTCGAGGTGCGTTTTCGCGATGTCGCAATTCTTTAAAATATTAAAAGCAAAAGCACATATTTGTTGTTAAAATCTATATTGAGTCAAACAAGAGTCAAGAACGACAATTGAGCGACCGTGCTAAAACCACGGAACCCGGGAATGCCTAACACCTTCTCCCGGGTTAACAGAGTTCCTTATCCAGATCTTTGTTTCGCAGACATTTTTGAAAGAGTCAATTTCCTCGGATTCGGGATTAACCGGTGACTTGGGAAACCATTATTTTCCCAAGTGGCGACTCTGATTATTAAAACAAAAATCCCGAACCGATTGTCCTTTAAATGAAAAAACTCCTTCCTCTATGCTATTATATCCATTTCGGGTATTTGAACATCGAGGTATACCCTATAAGCATATTTATATGCTTTTTCCGGTATGGGGTAGTAAAAAGGGAGGTGTGACAGCTCTGGCGACTCTGCTGGGGAACCCAACCCCGAACTTCGGTTTCAGGGTTTAAGAGCTCGAGCTCCTTAGAATTGCCGTTCGTGATATTGTTTGACTTCACTATATGATTTGAACAACATGATATGTGCTTTATCGCTTTGATATTATGTTGATTGTATATAAAAATTGTGCCGAAAACCCTTCTCTTCTTCACCCTCGGGGATGTGCTTACTGGTTGAGACTCCCCTTTCTGTTAAGTCACCAAAAATTAAGAAAATAGAGGCCGGACAAGTTACAAAGCCGATTGACTCCGCGAGTCACCAGTACGTAGCCCCCTCCTCGATTCGAGTTGTCCGCTCAGGTACACGGTCTAGCATTCTATGAAACTATAAGATGTTGAACATAGGTCTAGGATGATTATTTGCATCATATCCGACTTAGGGGACTCAACACAGGGGTTGGGTCCGTCTAGGACAGGTGACCCGGTATTTGAAAAAGACCGAGCATATTATGTGTTGCATTATTATTGTCCTTGATCGTTATGTGGACCGACGAAAATCCCGAGGGTAGAAAATTGTTAAAAAGAAAACATAAAGAGAAAGAAATAAGAATTAGTGAAAATGGGTATCCGGAAAATCCAAAAATTTGAAAAAAAAAAGGGTTTTGTTGTTGAAATAATTGGTCAAATAATCTGACCGAACTATGCATGTTTGATTTTCACCATTAGGTGGGATACGTAGGCAACCCTTAAACGGGTCCAACCACCCTTTTAGAAAAAGACCAAAAAGATTTTTGTTTTCAAATAATCGAAGTGATTGCTATTTTTGGAAACGGCCGAATGTTCCAAAAGGATGCCGGAAGGCTGTTTTGGCAAAAGTGGCCACTTCGAAAGCCATATTTCTTTCAAAAAATGAAAATTTTCATTGAAAAAGATTTTTCCTCTTTTCTAAATAAAATCGCTTTAATAAATGTGCAGGATGAGCACAATGTTGAATGAACATTTCTCCTTAATGAATAAAATCCCTTTGGAGCTGAAACTATGGTGGCAAGACATGGAAACAGAAAGTCAGGACTGGGTCAAAGGTTACTTGAAAGATCTTACGGGGTTATTGGACATAATTCCCCGAGGCGACGTGACTAGAGCATTGGTCACATATTGGGATCAGGCACACAATGTATTACATCTCCCGGATTTTGAACTCACTCCTACTCTGGAGGAAATTTCTTTCTATATAGGGAAGAATGAGGTCCCCTTAAAAGGAAAATACTCGGTATCTCCAAGAACAGTAACGGTGCATCGTTTTCTGGATTCTTTGAAAATTGCCAGGAATGTCCACAACGAAGATTTAGCCAACGGGTTTTGCTCCTTGAACTTCATCTATAGTAGGTATGGACATATCGGGGGTTTCAACGACTCCACGAACAAGTTATGCAGCAAGTCCAACCGAGCAAAATGGGAGGAGCATCGAAAGTTTGCTTTCTTAGTGGCATTTCTCGGAATTGTCATATTTCGGAGAAAAGATGGGCATATTAGCATAAAGGTTGCCGGGGTAGAAAGCACATTGATAGTATAAGACAATTGTACTCTAGCTCCAATGATTTTAGCTGACATCTACCGTGCTCTGACTGCATGCAAAGCTGGAGCCAACTTCTTTGAAGGGTGCAATTTGATTTTACATATTTGGTTGATTGAACATCTATGCCATCATCCTTCGTTCTCAAGTTATGGTCCGACTGGACGAACATGTCTGGAAGAATTTTGTACGAGAACAAAAGAAGTCAAATTGCCAGAGGGGGTAAAGGATTGGGTTTCGCATCTTCGAACATTAACTGATGGCCAGATCGATTGGACATATGATTGGCTACCTCTTCACGAGGTAATATATATGCCGGCAGAAGGGTCACCTTTTTTGATAATGGGTTTAAAAAGCATCCAAACTTACGCTCCGTACAGGGCCCTGCGATAGCTGGGTAGATGTCAAGTTATTCCGAGAGATGGGGACCTCAGTTCATAAGCTATAGAAATTGGTCCGGATGGGCAATTCTCGGAAGCAAAGATCCGTCAAATTTGGAATGAGTGCCAAAACCTGAAAGTGGATACTTGTGTGCAAAATAGAGCTCGGGGAGAAGTATCGTCTGGATATCTCACGTGGTATCGAAGGGGTGTTTAGCATGAACGGCTCTCGAAAAGACCTCACTTACAAGATTTGGTAGAGCAATCTAAGGAAAATCAGGATTGGGCGGCCAAAGAAAGAGAATACAAGGCCAAGATCAGCTTGTTGGAGGAACAATTGAGAAATCTCCGATTTGAAAGTGGTTTGCAGGCAGCATCTGATGAAGGAGAGAAAAAGCAGCTGAAGAAAGAAAACGAAATGTTAAAGGCTCAGGTTGCTCAAATGAAAATTGCATCCGAGACCCCCATTCGCTTAGCCCGGGATGAAAAATTGATTGAAACTCTTCGGCGCAAGGTGAATGACTACAACTTTGACTTGGACAAGGCCGAAAAGGAATTAGTCAGGACTCGGAAGCAAATAACCAGAGATGCTGAGGAAAGAGCCAAGTTGGTTCGGCAGTTACAAGATAAGCATGAATTTGAGGTAGCTCGGTTAAGAAAGAAAATGGTTTCAGCCACGGTTAAAAGTAACAAGATTATCAAGGATCTCTAAGAAGAGAGAGAGCATTGTTACACAAATATGGATCGACTAGAGTTGGAGCTGCAGTAAATACAGAAAGATAACCAACATACCTTGGATGCTCGCGCTGAACAGATAAGCCGATTGCTTCAAGAAAAAGGGGTTATTCGAGAGAAGATTGTTCGCATTGCTCAATACATCACCCGAAAGAGTCAGATGTGTGAAGATATGTCCCGATGAACCTTTGTATTAGCGGTGAAGTTCTTTGTGCATCAAGTCATGTCTGACCTGGATAGGCTCCAAAGGGGATTGGCATATAGGCCCGCGGCAAGACCGAACGATGTCTCGCGGGCACTAGGAGCATTAATGTATTCATAGGGCATGCATCTTATTTTTTATATATTCCTTTTGCATTAGCATTACAACATCTTGTAAACCAATGTTTTGAACTATCAATGGAAATCAAGTGTTGTTGTCAATCCTTTTGCTCTATGTTATTTCTTTTTACGATAGGCAAATAAATAGGAACGCAATTATGAAATGAAAAAGAGAAAAAAAAGAGAGAGAAAAGTGAAAAAAAAAAAGAGAAAAAGAAAAGAAAAGAAAGAGATGATTGGTTCAAATAAGTAAAGGCCGGGATGATGCATGACGACTCGAGGAGAATGTGTTTATTTTAAAGTCGTTGCATCTTATCTCTCCATGAGCTAACAACTAATGGGTGTTGATTGTTTGTGAGATTCAGATTTTTGTGGCAACTGGCATTCTGGCTACTCACCCTTACAACACGAGATATAAGAAAATGACAAAAGCTGTGTCGCAAGAGATTGAGGCAACTGTCATGGATCCCGCCCAAGAGGAAGAAATTGTGGACGTAGCGGGGATGAAGGAAGAGATGAACAAATTAAAACAGCAGATGGCCGAAATGTATCAGGCTTGGTCAAGGGGTCAACCCTTGCCAACTTACCCTGCCAATCCCACATATATCCCTCCAGCTAACCCCAATCCTGAACCACCCACAATGAATGCACCCTCTGCATACCCTGACTATCATTACTATTATGCTTCCACTTCCCAAGTACTACCACCTCCAACAAAACAAGTACCACCCATCCACCCCAAGTTGCCCCAGTGTATGTGGCACCTCCACCTGCCGCTCTGCACAAATCATCTAGTGAACCAATGTTCCAAATTCAAGATCCTCATTACTACCCACCGGAACCAACTTTCCGACAGCACGAATCCCGCACTCCACTGATGGAGACGAGCGAAGAGAAACCTGCTAAAAATGCAGGGCAAAAGGAGATGGCTAGGAAGGTGAAAATTTTGGAAAACGCCTTTCGCAATATGCAAGGATTGTGAGGGCAAGTGAGCGTGGCATACAAGGATTTGTGTCTGTTCCCTGAAGTGCAACTTCCTGTTGGATTTAAGTTGCCAAAGTTTGATATGTACAGCGGACATGGAGACCCGGTGGCCCACCTCAGGGGATATTGCAGTAAAATGTGAGGTGTAGGAGGTAGAGATGAGCTGTTGATGGCGTATTTTAGCCAAAGTTTAAGCGGTTCTGCTTTGGAGTGCTATACTCGCCAGGATCATACCAGGTGGTTCATCTGGGACGATCTTGCGCAAGCCTTCGCGAACCATTTCCAATACAATCTAGAAATCATACCAGATAGACTATCACTCAGGAAGATGGAGAAAAAGCCGGGAGAAAGCTTCAGGGAGTTTGGTTTCAGGTGGAGGGAACAGGCGGAAAGGGTAGATCCGCCGATGAAGGAAGGAGAAATGGTAGATTGTTTCTTATAAGCTTTGGAGCCTACTTATTATGGGCATTTTGTGTCAGCAATTGGAAAAAGTTTTAATGAGGTTGTGAAGATGGGGAGTTTTGTGGAGGAATGTTTGAAAACCAACAAGATCATGAGTTTTTCGGCAATTAAGGCCACGAATCAGGCAATATAGACTGGGAATGGAGGAGCAATTGGGAAGAAGAAAAAAAAAGAAGTAGCAAATGTGGAAAGCATGCCTTGGAACTGTAACCAACAGCACCACCCACCAAGACCATACCATCCATACCCACCAAACCCATCAACTCCATACAACCCGCCAACTACATATAACCCACCAACCCCATACAATACACCAACCACATATAACCCACCGCCACCATATTACCCACCAACTGCCCCGCACTACCACAATCCACAAGCCCAAGCCTACTCACCACCACCGCCACATGTATGGAGAGCGCCAGCCCCACATAATGTTTACCACACACAAAACACATACCCTGCTTCTAGAATGGAGGAATAAGGCAAAGAAAACATTCACCCCGTTGGGGGAGTCATATACCATCCTCTATCACAGATTAAAAGAATTGGGGATGTTGAGCCCGATTGAGTCTAAACTTCCAAACCCACCTCCAAAAAACATTGATCAATCTGTCAGGTGTGAGTACTGTTCAGGAGCACCAGGACATGATACTGAAAAGTGTTGGCAGCTGAAGAATGCTATCCAGGATCTTATTGATAGTCGGAGAATTGAAGTGCAGGCTCCAGAGGCTCCAAACATCACGCAAAACCCACTGCCAGCTCACCATGAAACGCATATGATAGAATTGGCGCAGGATGAGAGCAGTCGGAAGCTGTCTCAGTCTGTTATGATGATTAAAGCCAGTAGCAAAATGGAAAAGGAAGCCGAGAAAGGAAATGTGATTGTTGAGGAACCAGCAAAAAGGCTAGTAGTGGTGGAGAATTTGAAGCTTGTAGTACCAGGCGTGAAGCCGATATTAACCGTGAAAGGCGCGAGTGTGGAACGAGTGATCATAAGACCGATGGTGCAGATGCCGGTAGTGAACACGAAGACTGTACCTTGGAATTACAACAAGGTAGCAGTAATCTACAAAGGAAAAGAGGTATCTGGAGAAATCAATGAAACTTACGGTCTGACTCGATTTGGGAGGTGTTTTGCCCTAGAAGAGTTAAGAAGAATGAAAGCAGTGAAAGAGAATCAGTTAAAGAAGCCTGTGTCAGAAGAAGAGGCGAATGAGTTCCTCAAAAAGATAAAGTCGCAGGATTACTCTGTAGTCAAGCAGCTGAGGAAAACCCCCGCGCAGATCTCTTTGCTCTCGTTGTTAATACACTCAGAAGAACACAGGAAAACTCTGATGAAGATACTGAACGAGGCTCATGTTCCAGAGAAGATCTCAGTCTGTCACCTTGAAAAGATTACCAGTAAGATTTTCGAGTCTAATAAGATTACATTCTCCAATAAAGAATTGCCTGTTGAGGGAACCGAGCATAATAGGGCACTTTATCTTACGGTAAAAAGCGAGGAGTCGGTGGTGACCAGAGTATTGATAGATAATGGTTCAAGCGCAAATATTTGCCCGCTGTCAACTTTGGGGAAGCTGAATGTCAGTCCGGATAGAATTCGGAGGAACAGTATAAATGTGAGAGGATTTGATGGTGGAGGTAAGAACACGTTGGGAGACATTGTCTTGGAAGTGACCATTGGGCCTATGGATTTTACTATGGAGTTTCAGGTGTTGGACATTGTTGTGTCCTATAATTTATTGCTAGGACGACCATGGATCCACGCGGCTAAGGCAGTGCCGTCGTCTTTACACCAGATGGTCAAATTCGAATGGGAGCAGCAAGAAATTGTGGTGCATGGAGAAGAAAATACTTGCAGTGTTGTGATGCCGTTTGATGGTGCTGGTGGAGATAGGGGTCCTTGGGTCTACCAGGTGACAGATACCATAGCAGTAAACAAAATTGCTGAAGGAGAAAAACTGCCGATCCCTATGGTAGCACCTACTGCTGTGATGGTGGCCCTGGAGATGCTTAAAAACGGGTTTGTGCCAGGAAAAGGGCTGGGCAAAGCTTTGCAAGGAGTTATCCAACCGGTTCAACTGCCATAGAACAAAGGTACTTTTGGCTTAGGGTTCAAACCCACCTATGCCGATATCCAAAGAGCCTCCAAGACCAAAAAGAACTGGACCATACCTAAGCCTATACCCAAACTATCTGATACCATCACCAAGCCTGGTACTAAAAATCGGACATATGTTGCGTCAAGGTACATCGAGACCCGACCCGATGAAGAGCTGTTGATGAGATTTGAGAAGATATTTGGGAATGTGAACATGGTTGAGACGGGGGAAGCCACTAGCAAGATGGATGTGCAATTTGTAGGACCCGGGGTTATGCTGAACAACTGGGAAGCCACTCCTTTCCCGATCAGGAAGGAGTCTTGGTAGTTAGCTTTGAAAATTTCATCATCGCTTTCCCAGAAAAATAATTGTTACTTTTTGTAGTTCTCCAACCCCCTCATGAAAAAGAAAAATCAAAATGTATCCCGAACTTTGTTCATCTTTTTATCAATGAAATGCAGTTTTTCTTCTTTCTTCATTTTTGCCTTATTTTTTATCTTTTCTTTTGTACAGTTCTGTATGTGCTGATTCTGATGCCATGTCATGCATGAAGGATTCTCGACCTAGTTCTGACAGTCACATTACCATAAAAGAAATTGAGGAGGATAGTGAGATAGAATGTGAGGATGAGGAAGCCCTGGAGGAAATAAGTAAGGACATGAACCAATATGAGGAAAAGCCCAAACCAAATTTGAGTGATACAGAATCCATCAATTTGGGGAGTGAAGATAATGTCCGGGAAACAAAGATTAGTGTTCATTTGGAGGCACCCCTCAGGGAAGAATTGATAAGGTTGTTACGTGAATTTAAGGACATTTTTGCCTGTTCCTATGATGACATGCCCGGACTTAGCACTGATTTGGTGGTACACAAGTTGCCTATCTATCCTGAATGCCGGCCAGTAAAGCAAAAGTTGCGGAAATTCAAAATGGATATTAGTGTAAAGATAAAAGAAGAGGTGAATAAGCAGTTTGAGGCGAAGGTCATACGAGTCACCAAATACCCCACCTGGTTGGCGAACGTTGTGCCGGTCCCAAAGAAAGATGGAAAAACTAGAGTGTGTGTGGACTACAGCGACCTCAACAAAGCCAGTCCAAAGGATGATTTCCCATTACCAAACATCCACATATTGATCGACAATTGCGCCAAGCATGAGATCGGTTCATTTGTAGATTGTTATGCAGGTTATCACCAGATCTTGATGGACGAAGAAGACGCGGAGAAAACTGCTTTCATCACACCTTGGGGAACGTATTGTTACAAAGTGATGCCGTTTGGATTAAAGAATGCCGGGGCAACTTATATAAGGGCAATGACTATGATGTTTCATGACATGATGCACTAAGAAATCGAAGTACATGTGGACGATGTCATCATAAAGTCCAAAAAGCAACCTGATCATGTGAGGGATTTGAGAAAGTTTTTCCAAAGACTCCGGAGGTACAATCTAAAGCTCAATCCTGCGAAGTGCGCCTTCAGAGTACCTTCAGGGAAGTTATTGGGGTTTATAGTGAGTCGGCGAGGTATTGAACTAGATCCATCAAAGATCAAGGCCATCCAAAGTCTACCTCCGCCGAAGAACAAGAAGGAGGTAATGAGCCTATTGGGGAGGTTGAATTACATTAGCCGGTTCATCGCTCAGTTAACATCAACATGTGAGCCGATCTTCAAGTTGTTAAAGAAATATGCAGCAGTGAAATGGACCGACGAATGTCAGGAAGCCTTCGACAAGATCAAGGAATACTTGGCCAATCCTCCAGTGTTAGTTCCTCCAGAGCCGGGGCGACCTCTGATTTTGTACTTGATAGTGCTTGACAACTCCTTTGGTTGTGTGCTAGGCCAACACGATGAGACGGGCAAGAAAGAGCAAGCTATATATTACCTCAGTAAGAAGTTCACATCTTACGAGGTAAAATATACTCAACTAGAAAGAACTTGTTGTGCGTTAATCTGGGTGGCTCAGAAATTGAAGCATTATTTGTCAGCATATACCACATACTTGATATCACGATTGGATCCTCTGAAGTACATATTTCAGAAGCCTATGCCTACAGGGAGACTTTCTAAATGGCAGATTCTGCTCACAGAATTTGACATTATCTATGTGACTCGTACGGCAATGAAGGCACAAGCAATTGCGGACCACTTAGCAGAGAATCCAGTGGATGATGAATATGAGCCTTTAAAGACATACTTTCCGGATGAAGAGGCAATGAATGACGAGGAAATAGAACAGGATCAGAAACTAGGATGGAAAATGTACTTCGACGGAGCCGTCAACAGCAAGGACGTTGGTATCGGAGCGGTACTCATTTCAGGTACGGGTCAACACTATCCCGTCACAGCTCAGCTTCGATTTTTCTGTACCAACAACATGGACGAATATGAGGCGTGTATCTTGGGATTAAGGATGGCAATAGACATGGGTATTCAAGAGATTTTGGTCATGGGTGACTCGGATCTCTGGGTACACCAAATCCAGGGAGAATGGGAGACACGAGATTTGAAATTGATACCTTACCGGTATTGTTTGCACGAGTTGTCCCAAAGATTCCAGTTCATAGAATTCAAACACATCCTAAGAATGCACAATGAGATTGCAGATGCTTTGGCCACACTGTCCTCCATGCTGCATCATCCGGACAAGACATATATAGATCCACTCCAGATCCAAGTCCGTGATCAAAATGCTTACTGCTTTGCTGTGGAAGAAGAGTTGGATGGAGAACCGTGGTATCATGACATCAGGGAATACCTGAAAGCTGGCAAATACCCGGAGCAGGCCACTGGAGATCAAAAAAGAGCCATCAAACGCTTGGCTAATGGATTTTTTCTCAGTGGAGGAGTTATATACAAAAGAACACCAGATCTGGGGTTATTGAGGTGTGTGGATGCACAACAAGCTGATGAGACTATGAATAAAGTACATGCTGGAGCCTGTGGACCCCACATGAGCGGATATGTCCTAGCCAAGAAGATTTTGAGAGCTGGGTATTACTGGCTCACTATGGAGCGTGATTGTATTAGGTATGTGAGGAAATGTCACCAGTGCCAGGTACATGGAGATCTAATCCACTCCCCGCCTTATGAGTTGCATATAATGTCTGCACCGTGGCCTTTTGTCGCTTGGGGCATGGATGTTATCGGCCCGATAGATCCAGCAGCTTCCAATGGGCATAGATTCATTTTGGTTGCAATTGATTATTTCACCAAGTGGGTTGAGGCAAAGACGCTCAAGGCAGCGACAAAGAAAGCGGTGGTTGACTTTGTGCATGAGAATATTATATGCCGGTTTGGAATTCCCAAGGTGATCATCACAGATAATGGAGCCAACCTAAATAGTCATCTCATGGCGGAAGTTTGCGAGAGATTTAAGATCACACATCGCAATTCCACACCTTATAGGCCAAAAGCGAATGGGCCAGTAGAAGCGGCGAATAAGAATATCAAGAAGATTCTCAGGAAAATGGTGGAAGGATCCAGGCAATGTCATGAAAAGTTACCCTTTGCTCTTATGGGTTACCGCACGACAGTGCGTACTTCTATTGGAACCACACCTTACTCACTGGTGTATGGGACGGAGGCTGTTATACCCGCAGAAGTAGAAATACCGTTATTACGGATCATAGCTAAAGCTGGAATAGATGACGAAGAATGGGTAAAAGCCCGGCTAGAACAACTAAGTCTGATTGATGAAAAGAGATTGGCCGCAGTTTGCCATGGGCAGTTGTATCAACGAAGAATGGCCAGAGCATACAATAAGAAGGTACGACCTCAGAAGTTTGAAGTCGGACAACTCGTACTGAGGCGTATCTTACTGCATTGGGCTGAGGCAAAGGGAAAGTTTGCGCCAAATTGGCAGGGACCATTTGTAGTATCACATGTGTTATCCAATGGGGCATTATATTTAACAGATGTTGAAGGAAAGTGCGTAGAGACTGCTATCAATTCAGATGCGGTCAAAAGATACTATGTATGACTCCTTTTTCAATTGAATGTTCTGTATTTTGTTGTGATTTTGGAATTGAAATGACGAAGGTATTTTATTCTCTATCCAAACACTTTGTCCATTGACAACCCCCTTTGAGCCTTAATGAATATATTCTTTCATATCCCTCTCTCGGAATCGCTTATAGCGCAATAAGGAAAATGAAGGGTAAAATTGACAAAATGGGAAGTGATGACCGAATAAAAAAAAAGACAAAGAAATCCATCTAACTAATGACGTTGGATGAACTACGTCTGACTTGATCCCGAAAAGGTACGTAGGCAGCCTCTCTGAGGTTCAATCACAATAAAGAAAAAATCCAAAA
This sequence comes from Nicotiana noctiflora, assembly GCA_032618575.1. NCBI lineage: Eukaryota > Viridiplantae > Streptophyta > Magnoliopsida > Solanales > Solanaceae > Nicotiana > Nicotiana noctiflora. The sequence continues at coordinate 24,327 of JASVEL010013634.1, read as the reverse complement.
ATTCCCCACATATTGAAACTGGGGCAGAAGTTATGTTAAATAATTCCGAGAGTTGTAAATATTTTTGAACCCTCGTAAAATTTTGAGCCTTTATACCTTTCTTTCTTAACCCAACCAAAAGCCACGTTACGGTCTAAAGAAAGACCTTATGATCAATTCCAAAATGATAACAGATGCAATGAAGGAAGAGCAAGACATTGGATAACACCCGTGGTATAGAAAACAAAAGACACAAAGAAAACTGAAAAATAAAAAAAAAATGAGAGAGTCTCGTCGGTGAAAACCTTAACCGGCACTGTGAGGCGATTGTGAGTTTGAGAGAAATAAAATGAGAGAGTCTTGCCAGTGAAAACCTTAACCGGCACTGTGAGGCGATTGTGAGTTTGAGAGAATAAATGAGAGAGTCTTATTGGTGAAAACCTTTCGAGGCACCGTAGGGCGATCGTAAGGATTACCAGGAAAAGAGAAAAGGCAACGAAAAATAGTATCGGTTTGGTTGGAAAACGATTCAGAGTCAGAATAATGATTGGAACGAACTGGGTCAGAGTTTAAATACATGGCATGGTCAGCGGAATCGGCCAGCAAACGCCCAGATAAGTTCTATCATCTCTCCAAAACACCCTTTACCCTCTTTCATTTTTCTGCATTTCATTGTTAATCTTTTGAGAGCTAACTACCAGCTCCTGACGACGAAAGCTGAAACAACATTGGATCAGAAAGACAGAAGAGTTGGGGAGAAAATAAAGAAGTTTGGCAAACATGGCCAAAGGAAAAGAAAACAAAACAAAAAGGGGAAAAGTAAGAAAATACAAAAAGAGTTCGCAAAAGATAGGCAGCTGAAAAGCCACACAGCAGGAGAAAAAGCAAAAAAGAGGAAAGCAATAAGAGGCAGGGATGGCAGATGCCAGTTGCCAGTTGCCAGCAGTTTATATCTAATAAATTTTTGTTTCATGATTCATGCAGGAACAAATTGTCACTAATCACCTTAAAGTGAATGTGACCAATGTGGAAAAATAGAAAACACCAAAGAGAGAAAGTTTGCCAATAAGTGGAGAAATTCACAGGTGAGGGACAATTGGTCAAAGAAATTACCAAAAAGAGGAAGGTAGCATATTCAAAATCCATTCCCCGGCCATCAGGCTGAGGGAATACTTTTCTACATTGCATGATTAATTTCTGTTAGGCGCCCACCTTCTAACAGGGGAATACTTTTCTGCACTGCACGTTTAATTTCGGTTAGGCGCCCACCTTCTAACAAGGGAATACTTTTCTGCATTGCACGTTTAATTTCGGTTAGGCGCCCACCTTCTAACACGGGAATACTTTTCTGCATTGCACGTTTAATTTCTGTTAGGCGCCCACCTTCTAATAAGGGAATACTTTTCTGCATTGCACGTTTAATTTCTGTTAGGCGCCCACCTTCTAACAAGGGAATACTTTTCTGCATTGCACGTTTAATTTCTATTAGGCGCCCACCTTCTAACAAGGGAATACTTTTCTACATTGCACGTTTAATTTCTATTAGGTGCCCACCTTCTAACAAGGGAATACTTTTCTACATTGCACGTTTAATTTCTGTTAGGCGCCCACCTTCTAACAAGGGAATACTTTTCTGCATTGCACGTTTAATTTTTGTCAAGCGCCCACCTTCTAACAAGGGAATACTTTTATTCATTGCACGTTTAATTTCTGTTAGGCGCCCACCTTCTAACACGGGAATACTTGTCTGCATTGCACGTTTAATTTCTGTCAGGCGCCCACCTTCTAACAAGGGAATACTTTTCTGCATTGCATGTTTAATTTCTGTTAGGCGCCCACCTTCTAACAAGGGAATACTTTTCTGCATTGTATCTCATGAACTTTTAATTTCTGTCAGGCGCCCACCTATCTAACAAGAGAATACATTTTTGCATACTTACTTCCTGCAATTTTTGGTTTTATGTTCGCTAAAAGCCCACACAGGGGCAGAAGAAAAAAAAAGTTCGTTGTTTTTGTTTTGTTTTGAGCAGGCTTTAGCTCGAGGACAAGAAGTACCATTGAAAATAAAAAATAAAAGAGAAAAACAAGAAAGAAAATCAACAAAAAAAGAGTCGGCATCAAAGAAAATCAACAAAAAAGAGAGACGGTATCACATAAAATCAAGAAAAAAAAAAGGAGAAGAAGAAGCAAACAAAGGCTAGATTAGGAACAATTGTAATTGTAGGATCATAGCTTAGAATAGCTTCTTCATTTTACATTCCCCCCCCCCCGGTGTAATAAGGAGTAAGTCAGCAGGTCTCAACAGTGTCAATGCAACAGTGAGTCTGGTAGTTTTTAAACTGCCAGACCTTCCCGAACTACACTGACCTGATTCCTGTTTAGCCCAGGATATGTAGGCAACCTCTAAAGCAGGGTGCGATCAAAAGGTTTTCCAAAAATGCTTTTACGGAATGTGCCAATGTGCAAAAATCTCTCATTACTGCTCACTTGTCTTTGCACTGAAACTCTTCGTGTTCCCGAGCAAAGAGGGGCAACTGTGAGCACATGATTTTTGCACCGGGCAAATAATTCCAAAATTAAAATAAATATATTTTTGAGTGCAATTGTGTGCCTTGTTTGAAATTAGCCACTTTTTGTGTGTTTGAATAATTAGAAATTAGAAAAATAAAAAAAATAGGTTAAGTAATTATTTTGTTTTAATTAATTAGTTTTAAAAAGAAAACCATCAAAAAATAGTTTGAGTAGCGGAAATTAGGGAAAAATAGTAGAAAATTGCCCAAAATATATTAGATAATTAGAATAAGTAGGAGATTAAGTTTTTATAATATTCATAAAAGAAAAGAAAAAAAATATAAAAGAGGGTGTTTAAATAAATAAAATCAGAAAATACAAAAAATAGTTGGGTTTAATTGATTTGGGCCAAAGAGAACCGAATTAAACGGCCCAAGTGCATCAGCCCAAGGGATCCGGTCCAATTGCTGAAACTGAGATGATCTCAGCCGTCCATTTGCATCATCCGATGGTCGAGATATTAGTGATTTTCTATTTTTGTTAATAAATATGTGAGAGTTGATCCGAGCCGTCCATTTGAAATGATCTGAGGGTCGATGGCCTTGGTCTCATTAGCAACCAAACGGCGCCGTTTTAGTAACGCGCCTGTGAGCCGTTGATCTCCATCAATTGGACGGCCCAGATTACCTAAGACACATTGCCTATATAAGGCTTTTGTCTGGAAAACAATCTGGCCATTTGTATTCAACCCAAACCCTAGCCGCCCTCTCTCACCCTTCTTCTTCATCGTCCTCATCACCAACTGCCGTCCATGGAGACTGTCGTCTCCTATGGCAGTCTCCGGCCACTCACCGCCTCCTTCTTCTTCTTTCATCTCCTTCTACGCTTCAAGCCATAACCAAAACCCCTGAAACCCCAAGAACTCCCCTTCTTCAGAACTCCGGCCACCGGAACTTCACCGGTGACCACCCAAAGTATGAACCACCACTCCAAACCAATGCCAATCGGACCGCCTTGGTCCGATCTACACCCCTCCAACCTTGGTTTCCTTCGAATCTTCCCGTAGCTCCTCGAATATCCCAAAAAGGGTCGCCGGAAACCTAACTCCGGCGACTCGGAACTAAACCCCTTTTGCCAAGATCTAACCTTTACCCCTCTGAATATCCTCCACTACAAACAAAAACCACAAAAGACTCCGTCTTGAAGACCAAAGCAGAAAAAACAGAAAGAAAATTGAAAAAAAAAGAGAGAGAAGAACAAAGGTCTGGGAAAAAAACATGAAAAGAAATAAAAAAAAGGAAAAGGGGAAAGCTTGGGGGACAGACCCCGCTAAGCTAAGTACCCCCTCTTCTTTATTTTCTTTGCTTCTTTGCTTGCTTTGTTTCATCTGTGTTTTCTTGTCTTGTATGCTTCCGTATGTCTTTTTCTATCCTTTAGATTCTATATTTTGTGCTTCGCATGTTAGTTTTAGGGTTTTAATCAGTTTATCTTTCGTATCTATTATTTGTTCATCTTTTCTTGTTTCATATCTTGTGTCCTACATACTCTTATCTGTTTCTCTGTTTTCTTTCTTGAAATCCCATGACTACATCTGCTAGTTTAGTTTTCTTAACTCGCTTATCTTCTATATTTCTTTTTGTATTGCTGGTTTCTCTAATTCAAAAAACTTGCGTGAATTAGGGTTATTTTGTGTTTTTGTTTGTTTCTCTTGTTTAAAGATTTGATCTTGATATCCATGTTCTTCTTCGTCTTCTGTTTCTATTAGGGTTTCTCATCTTGTTGGTTTTTCGATATCTCTTTTGTTTTTTTTTTCTGCATGTTTAGTTTTAGTTTTAGTGTTAGTTGTTTGACATTCGTTCTTCTTCATCTTTTAGTTAGATTTTTCTTTTGTTAAATTCCAACATCTTTACTGTTCTGCTCTTCTGTTAATCACATGATTTAGTTTTGGTTCTTCTTAAGTTTAGCCGTTTGATTCCCATTCTCCTTCATCTGTTATATTCGGTTTTCTGGTGTTGGTTTATAGTATCCCTTTTGTTTTACTTATATGCTAGATGACATGTTTAAGATTGGGGCTTGATTTTCTGAAATCTGAGTCAATGACTTTGCCTCTCTTTTCTGTTACTTTTGCATGATAGATTTAGGTTTCTTCTTCACTGTTTCTCCATGTTCTTCTGTTCATCTTCATCTTATCTATCACACGCCTGTATTAGATTAGGGTTAGTATTTGGAAAGTTTTAGATTTAGTAGGTTCTGGCTATTATCATTCTTGTTTTACTATGTTAGAACCAAGTCATGATAGTTTAATTGTTCTTGTGTTTAGATATGCTGTGTTCCAATTCTCTTGACAGCTTTGTGGGATTCAGTCCTAATGTGTCTATGTCAAATGATCTTTAAGTGTGTTTTGGGTTTTTCAATGATTTATTCAACATAAAAATGATTGTAACTGAGCCTTCTTAATGTTTAATTGACATTTTGCAATTGAAACTAAGTTTGTAAGTCTAATTGATTGAGATCAACATTATCCAACTTTTTCTCCGAGTTTTGATTAGTTGATGAACAAGTTTACTTTCATTTGGCTATGTGTGCAATTATCTGTTGAAATGGCTAAGTTTGTAGTGTTTTTGTGTTGGTATGAGCACTGTTAATGCCTATCAGGCTTAGGTGATTTGGTTATAGCTGCAGTAGAACTAAGATTCATAAGTGGTTATTTTTGAAAATATGTAGTAGGTGTCTTAGGATAAGGTTAAAATTGAAAATCAAAAAATAGGTTATAAGTTTAATAAGTGACCAAGAGTGGTCAATTTTGTAATTGACCTACTCTGTAAGGTCTTTCACACTGGCCAAACACTTAAGTAGGCTAGTTGTGTAATAATTGGACTAAGTCTGAAATTTCAGACTTACCAAGCCCCTAATTAAGCTATGATCACAGGTGGCTAGGCCTGCAAAGACCTTAGTCAATCCTGTATTCAATAGTGAGCTCTGAAATGGCAAAGCCAAGCCCAGCTTTGGGATTGGCTAAGTTTTAAATAGCTTAAATAGAACAATAAAGCAGGCTAGTCCTGCAAATTAGTTTAATTAACTTAAAATGAACAAAACAGGTTATTAGGCAATAATTGACCTAAGAGTGGTCAACTTTGCAAAGGTTGATCTACTCTATAAGGTCCCAACACATCAGTCTACCTCAAAACGGGCTGGTTGTGCAAAAGTGGTACAAGTCTGCAAGCTCAGACTTACCAAGGCTCAATTTGAGCCCTGAATCACAGGTGGCTAGGTCTGCAAAGACCTTGGCCCAGCCTGTGTTCAGTTTAAAAGGTTGGAATTCCCAAAAATTGGTTAAGTCTGCAAATGCAGACTTGCCCAGGTTCTGTTTGAGCCCTGAACCTTAGGTGGCTAGGTCTGCAAAGACTTTAGCCCAGCCTATGTTCAGTATTTGGGCTTCAATTGCCCAAGCTAAGTCTCAACTTGAGACTGGCCATTAATTAAATAGTTTAATAAAGCAGGCTAGTTCTGCAATTAGTTTTAAAAGAGATTAAATAAATCAATTAGGTAAAACTGGCTAAGTATGCAAATGCAGACTTGCCCAGGCTCATTTTTGAGCCCTGAACCACAGGTGGCTAAGCCTGCAAAGGCTTAGGCCCAGCCTGTGTTCAGCTAATGGGTCTAACTGCCCAAGCTAAGTCTCAACTTGAGACTGGCTAGGTTTTAAATAGTTTAATTATAGTAATAAGGTAGGCTGATCCTGCAATTAACAAGAAAATGAAACAAAGTGGTTAAAATTGAAATAAGTCCTTAAGTCAAAAGTGGCCAGTCCTTAAATACTAATACAAAGACTGGCCCTTAGTTAAATAAGAGTAAAAATTCTGCTGGAAGGGTTTTTGATAAGAGTAAAAAGGGAAATCAGTAAAAATCTTTAATCCTTAGGGTTACATTGGTAAAAGACCCATAAAGGGAATCTTTAGAACCTTCCAGCACATGCTGGAAGGGTTTTTTATAACAGAAATGTGGGTCTAAGTGTAAGTTTAATAATTTTAAGAGGGGAGAAGTGGGATTTAATCCCATTCTTTCTCCCGAAGTCATCAGCCCTTGCCCATTCCTATATATATCACCTAAAAAGAGGATGATAGGGGAACTTCGGAAAATCATTTAGGGGACTTCAATCATTTTCTGGGATTTTTTTGGAATTCATTCTTAAGGGCTGGCTTTTGAAAAGAAAGTTCAGAGAAATAGATTAGTAATTCAGCAATATGCATGTTTCTTGCATTTTCGAGTGAAATTTGGAGGATATTCATCTAATCTTTTGGGTTTTGCTCGAGTATTTGCGTGGGTTTCTCCTTGTTTTGCTGTTGCTGTGGTTTCTATTTTGTGGATCTTCAATCAATCACTGTTGCATTGCCTCTGTTCGAGTCTTGCTGTGCTTACTGCTTAATCCCTTAGACTCATTGGCTTCTCTTATTGATTCAGGTACACTACTGTCCAATCGAAGCTGTATTGATAATTTTGTTGAAATAAAAATGAAGATCCAGATTAGATTATATGCTGCTATGTAGTTTGTAGTTTAATGTTATTAGTTTAAGTTTGCAACTTATTTATTGTAGTAGTATGTAGTAGCTGAAAAACAAAAACCAAACAAAACCATGTAATAGCTAGTATTATGATGGTAGCATAGTAGTAGTATAGTATAGATAATACATCACCTAGTTAAAAATAAGTAAAACACATCGCCTAGTTAAAAATAGGTAAAACTTTAAGAAATAAGTTAGCTAACCACGGGTTTAAATCATTAGCTGTTCTTCACAGTAGTATCGTAAGCCTTAATCACGTAGTTACTCGTATGTTGTGGATCTGCACTTAAGCATAGGCAAGCTTTGAAGAAGAAAAACGTTAGTGCGAGCCACAGTCCGTTCATAACCGGGTTAACAATACTGTAATGAGCTAAGTCATAGTAGAATCAGTAGTGTAACATTGTAGTTGTAAATCACTCATCTTATCTTTAATAATCATCATACTTTTCACATGTAGTTAGCTTCTTAATCTCTCAACTAATAAATAACCTGGATGTTAGTGTAGGTTCGTTATTAGGGATCAAAAATAGAAATAGTCCTTTAATTCAATCCTTATGTACAGTAGATAGTTATGATTCAGAATTAACACTGATAATTTGTGTACTGATTTTCTCTTTTTGATAAATAAAAGTGCAATTTGATTTTATTATTAATTCCAGATGTTTACGTTTATCTTCAGTCATTTACTCTTATTATTATTGTTCCCATTTGGTTTGGGCCCAGTACATCTAACGGGCCAGAGTTATTGTATAAAACCAACCTGGCTGATGAGCAGAAGCTCGAAGACAGCTTGGGCCTTTAAGGCCTGAGCAGGCTTATCGTCTGCTTGTATATTAGAGTAAAGACCCAGGCCCAATGAAGAAAAGACAAGGGCTGCATGGGTCTGTTAATTTCGAAAGAGTTAAGGGAAAAACAGTATAGAAAATATAGTATACATTATGATTGAACCTTTAAAATTAAATTGGGGCGAGCCTCGAACGGTATTAAACAACGGGGCCCCCTTTTAGTAATAAGATAATGTGAATAGACTCGGGAAAGCTAATAGCGAATTCCATAGCTTCTCCCTAAAGACTTAAAAGCCGCTAGACGTGATTAGGCACGATTTAATATACTTTCCTTAAATACGAGTGTGCACTTGGTGCGACTCAAATCCCAAATCCCGGCAAAGCCGAAATGTACTAAAAGTCACAAGCGTACTGGTTGCGGTGTGACTCGAGGTGCATTTTTGCGATGTCGCAATTCTTTAAAATATTAAAAGCAAAAGCACATATTTGTTGTTAAAATCTATATTGAGTCAAACAAGAGTCAAGAACGACAATTGAGTGACCGTGCTAAAACCACGGAACCGGGGAATGCCTAACACCTTCTCCCGGGTTAACAGAGTTCCTTAACCAGATCTTTGTTTCGCAGACATTTTTGAAAGAGTTAATTTCCTCGGATTCGGGATTAACCGGTGACTTGGGACACATTATTTTCCCAAGTTGCGACTCTGATTATTAAAACAAAAATCTCGAACCGATTGTCCTTTAAATGGAAAAACTCCTTCCTCTATGCTATTATATCCGTTTCGGGTATTTAAACATCGAGGTATACCCTATAAGCGTATTTATATGCTTTTTCCGGTATGGGGTAGTAAAAAGGGAGGTGTGACACTTATCACCGCCCAACTATCTGGTGGACACCAATCCTCGAAACAATACGGGTGGCTAGCCGAGATCCAATATGGATAAAGTAAAGAATTAACCTAAACTCCAAATATCTCTCTTGGGAAGCTAAGTGTTGGCTTACAATCATCAACAACCATTTGTTGCCTTCCAACAACACTACAGATGTTAATGGGCCACAAGTAGTGGTGATTTATTGTTTTATGACCCACCACAATTTTGATGCGGCCAATCTGCTTCAAGATGAAATGTTTATTCGCTCCCCAAAAATACTCAAAGGGTTATACTTCCCCTCATTGGTCACCAAGCTGTGTCGTGCTTTACGAGTTCCTGAAAATCCCATAGTAGATGGGAAGTTGCCATTGAAAGCCCCATTCATGGCTAGCAAAATCACAGTTGGGAAAGAGCCGGTTGTGATGGTTGAAGATGATGATGATGCCAATGATGATGATGAGGGATATATGCATGCTGCTGCCCATCAGAGTAGAGTGTTGACGAGGCGGTCCTATCACAGGCCCACCGGAGTACCTGCATGACATTCTTAGAGCAAGAAATGGTTGGCCTACGCACTTCAGTCACTGATATGAGTACTAGAGTTGAAAATTTGGTTACTCAAAATTCTAGGTCAGAGAAAAAGATCATGGGTTGGCTTTGGGCACTAGGACGAGCATGTCACCTCGATCCTGGCACCATCTCTGATCAGGACTGAGCACCATAGAAGTCCCCTTACCTTACTCAACTTTAAATTCTTTGACATAGGGACATGCCAAATCTTTAAGTGTGGGGTGGGTGATGGTTGTTGTTGTACAATTGTATAAATTTATTTGGTGTTTTTTGGTTGATGTTAATTAATTGTGACTTGGTCCGAAAACAGACACCTCTCAACGGGTCTCTTGAGGTACATAAGTCGAACAAAAAAAAGTTTTATTTTAGGTAGTGTATCAACTCCCCCTTAGTTTTTCTTAAACCACGGTTCTTTTCCAAGGGTTTCCATTTGAACCAGGTGTAGTTAGTTTTTTTGTTATATTTTTTTTATGTAGGAACTTTTGGGCGAAGAATAGAAATAGGATCCCCTAACTCTAAAATACCTTGAATAGAGATTGCTTTAGTATGATACCTAGGATCATTAGTTGACTCTCGCAATGAAGCCTTAAATTGTGTGTTCTTAAGTTGGCTTAAGCACCTTGAGCAGAGTGTCTGGTGATCCTAACTGAATTGAGTCATGTGCATATGTGAGTGTGGAATAAGAATTTATTTCTAAGGGTAAATGAAGTCTTACGTATTTAAATTCCTCGGTATGTGAATTATATTAACATGACACAAGTCTATTTTGTGTTGAGTAGGTGCATGATTCATGAAAGCAAGGTAAGTCTGGACCTTTGACTGAGAGTATGAAAGCTGGTTAGGGATATTACGTGGTTATAGAGAGAGTCCACTCTTGAGGTTAGGAGGTTCCACTAAGGTAGTCTATCTATGTGTATTCTTGGTATAAGGAGTAGGGAAATGGCCCAATGATGATTAGGCCTATAGACTGTGGTTTTGTTGCTAGAGGACTAGCAACAATTTAAGTGCGGGGTATTGATAGTAGCTAATATTATACAATGTAGATGCTATCTGTGCTCTAAGTTAATCATACTTTATTGATGTTAAGTGCTAAATGATAACAAAATGCTCTAATTGATATTTTTATACTTTGAAGGAACTACTCCGAGTTAGGAGGAGAATATAATGTGTTATGTGGTCAAATGTGTAGATACAAGGCCAATAGAGAAGAGCCCAGATGAAAACGAGCAAGAAAAGATGAAGCAAAACTGGGCAACAACCCACTGCGACCGCGGTTGGAACGGGGTGAAAGAACATGAAAAACAAAATGTTTGGAAACCACCACGGTCGTGCTGCGACCGCGGTCGATCTAGAGAAAGCCAAGAGGTTTTAGGGCGAAAGTGTAAATCGTGAAAAATTTAAACTCAACAAACTCGCCCAAGTGAAGGTTAAGGTTTTTTTTCAAACTGAATTGGAGGCAAGAGCAAGTGTGAGAAGATCAAGACACAATTAACATTTTTCAATCTTCTTTCTGTTATCATTATTTGCGAATTATAAATAATTTTATGGTTTTATCTTGCTTTACTATGAGTAGCTAAACATTTAATCTAGGGTTTATGAAACTAATTGTTAGATGAAGTTTATACTCAATTTTATTATAATCGATCCGGATTTATTATATGATTGTTTAAGTATGTTTTATATGGTGATTAATTGAATAGACCCTTGATTAACCGTGTCTTATTACCTTGTATTGCTTGAGAAAGAATACTAGGTTAGACTGCTGTTGAACAACACCACTTTTGGGTAATTGAAGAGATTCATTACTTGAACTTAAAAGTGGAGTTAGAAAAATTCAAAGCAACATAAATTATCAGCTAGAGTAGTTCGAAAGAATGCTCTAGTAAATTATCATAATTGATCGAGAGATAATTGCGGTAGCCCATAGCTCATAATCCTCATAGAGTATTACAACGAGATTATAGCAAAAGAGTTAAGAAGTAAACTAGCAATTGGGAAAATCAATACCCTACATCTTTTTACCATTGAATTATCTTCAATTTAGAATAGTGTTAGTTTTAATACTATTTTACCTTAGTTAAACAAAATCCAATATTTATCTACAAAAATCTTGCATCCAAAAATTGTTTGAGCTTATAATAGCATTACCAATAGTTGTAGTAGATAGGTTAATTCCCTGAGGATTTTACTTCGGACTTAAAAACTTGATTATATTTGCAATGACAGCTTTTTCTTTTATATTAGTTGGGCGTGATCATTTTCTAATCATGTATATACAGAACATTCATCGATGACATTCATTATCATTATCACAAAGCATTGTCCTGAACAAAGATAAGTTTGGTACAAAATTATCATTTAATGAACTACATATTACACTATCTTAAAATTATAACATAATTTTTAAAATATTAATAGCTAATAATACAATTACTAGCTACTACAAGCCGTGCAATAATATTACAAAATCTATCAGTCCAAAAAAAATGATAGTAACTAGCTGGTGGATTTGTTGGGTAATAATTGATGGTAGGCTTTTTTACAAATATAAAAGTTTGGGATAATTTTTAAAATTATTAAATAATCCAAATGGTAATATTTTGGTCCAAAAAGAGTCGTAGAGCTAGATTTGGGATTTAAAATTGTATTTTCAAAATCTGTTAAAGTATGGATAAAATCTATAAACAAACATGTTTTGCCAAATATTTTTTAAAAAGACTTGGCAAAATCTATGGCAAAACGGGGCAAAATTTTATTTTTTTTAGTTATTTGTTTGTTTATAGATTTTAATAATTTTTGGTAGATTTTGTAAATAAAAAAATGTTCAAATCTCAAAAACAGCTCTAGAGTAGTTATTGAAGTTTTCTACTCACAAAACTTTAAATTATTTTCGAGTAAAATACATGTCCAAATATAATTTCAATTTTCAAAAATTATTTTTCATGTTTATCTTCAAAAACTTAGTTTTGTAAGTTTCAACAAAATCTCTCTCCCAGCGTTAGTTTTGTATATTCGATATTCCATTGAACATTGAACTGACTCCAACAACTATACTTTCGGCAATAACAGAACATAAGCTCTGTACGAGCTCTTAGTGCCGTTACAGCTACTATCACCGGGCGGGTCCTCTCAATCTGACGTGTCCTCACACCCTCGGTAATTACCAGCCGAATAGCCTGTTTGATTATTTTGCAGATCTATTCCTCCGTAGAAATCGAAGTCTTCATCTCAGTCCGACGCCGACCAAGCTTCCGCCATCTTTGATAACATTTGGTACTAGAGGCGGCGGACGAGGCGAGCTTTTGGCATTTGGAAGTGAGGAGCAAAGCTACATCGGCCAAAACGAGTAGGTTTGGCGGCAGTTGACCCGGGCGCATCAAAGCTTACTTTCAGGTTTTTTCACCGGGAGTTGGTACCTCCCGATCTCTTGTTTATTCTGAACGTCCTTTTACGTATTTTAACTAGCATCTTGTGTGTGGTTTACTCTATCGTTATCTAGCAAGCATCCTTTTGCGTAATTCTATTAAAGTTCGTCTCTTTTACCGTAGTCTGTTGGAGGGATAGTGGCCGCGGCGGAGGATGGTACTGTAAGGTCATGTCCTCGGGGGTGGGGGTGGAGGTGAGTAGGGGGGCAGGGAGCGGTCCTGTGGGTAGGGCGGGAGGTTTGGGTGGGGAGAGGTTAAAGGACGCTCAGAGATTGAGGATCGGGTCGTGGAACGTAGGCACACTAACGGGTAAGTCCATTGAGTTGGCAAAGATTCTCCAGAAGAGGAGGGTCAACATAGCATGTGTGCAGGAAACTAGGTGAAAGGGACGAAGGCGAGGGATGCAAATGAGTTTAAGTTGTGGTACTCTGGGGTCGAGAGGGGTAAGAATGGAGTAGGTATCTTGGTAGATAGGAATCTTAGGGAGTCCGTGGTTGAGGTTAGGCGAGTGGATGATAGGTTAATGTCTATTAAGTTGGTTATTAGGGGTTGCGTCCTCAACGTCATCAGCGCTTACGCACCGTATGCGAGCTTAGATGGAGAGGTTACGAGGTGTTTTTGGGAGGGATTGGATGAGTTGGTGAGTAGTATTCCCCAATCCGAGAAGTTAGTTATTGGAGGGGACTTTAATGGTCATATTGGGGCGGAGGCTGGTGGTTACGGTGAGGTGCATGGCGGCTTTGGCTTTGGGGTTAGGAACGGAGGGGCACTTCGCTGCTTGATTTCGCTAGGGCTTCGGAGCTTTTGATCGCGAACTCGTCATTTCAGAAGAGGGAGGAGCATTTGGTTACTTTCAAAAGTTCCACGGCGAGGACTCAGATTGATTACCTCCTCCTCAAAAGGAGCGATAGAGGGTTGTGCAAGGATTGCAAGGTTATTCCGGGAGAGTCCCTTTCAACTCTTCATAGACTCCTAGTGATGGATGTAGGTCTCCGGGTGAAGAGGAAGAGGAGGGGTTCTCGGGGCCGACCGCGGATTAGATGGGGAACTTTGACTAAGGAGAAAGCCCAGGAGCTGGAGAGGAAGCTAGTTGATGGGGGAGCTTGGAGTAGCTCTGGGGAAGCGGACGCAATGTGGTCAGTGACGGCGAACTTGGTTAGGGAGGCCGCGCGAGATGTGCTTGGGGTAGCCAAGGGCTATTCAGGCAGGCACCAAGGTGACTGGTGGTGGAATGAGGTAGTCCAAGGAAAAGTGGAGGCGAAGAAGGCGGCGTTTGCTAAGTTGTCAGGGAGCTCAAGCGAAGAAGAAAGGAGAGCGAACAAGGAGAACTACAAGGTGGCGAGGAAGGAAGCGAAACTGGCGGTCACGGTAGCTAAAAATGCAGCGTTTGGGCGCATGTACAAGGAATTGGGGGAGAAAGGCGGGGACAGAAAGTTATTCCGGTTGGCTAAGGTGAGGGAGAGGAAGGCGCAGGATCTAGACCAAGTTAGGTGCATCAAGGACGAGGATGGTAGGGTTCTGACGGGGGAGTCGCAAGTAAAGCGGAGATGGCAGGAATACTTTCGAGACCTGCTTAACGAAGAGGGGGATCGAGTCTTAGAGCTAGGGGAGTCGGGGCATTTAGAGTGTCCTAGAGACCTCGGGCACTGCAGGCACAATGAGGAGGAGGAGGTCTTGAGGGCGTTGCGTAGGATGAGTAGGGGTCGAGCGACTGGGCCAGACGAAATTCCGGTGGAGTTTTGGAAATGCATGGGTAGGTCGGGAGTAAAGTGGTTGTCCAGGTTGTTCAACGTGATCTTTAGGACCAAGAGGATGCCGGAGGAGTGGAAATGGAGTACAGTGGTTCCCTTGTACAAAAACAAAGGGGATATCCAGTGTTGCAACAACTATAGGGGTATCAAATTAATAAGTCACACCATGAAGGTCTGGGAGAGGGTGATCGAGGCGAGGGTGAGGGAGATGTCATCTATATCCGTGAACCAGTTTGGTTTCATGCCGGGTCGCTCTACTACAGAAGCTATCCACCTTGTGAGGAGGGTGGTGGAACTGTTCAGGGATAAGAGGAAGGACCCGCATATGGTGTTTATCGACTTGGAGAAGGCGTACGATAAGGTCCCTAGAGAGGTTCTGTGGAGATGCTTGGAGGCGAAGAGCGTGCCAGAAGCCTACATCAGAGTGATCAAAGACATGTATGATGGAGCCAAGACTAGGGTTAGGACGGTGGGTGGCGACTCGGACCATTTTCCGGTGGTTATGGGGCTACATCAAGGATCTGCGTTAAGCCCTCTCTTATTTGCCTTGGTAATGGATGCTCTAACTCGCCATATTCGAGGGGATGTGCCATGGTGTATGCTCTTTGCTGACGACATAGTCTTGATAGACGAGACGAGGGCTGGTGTTAATGCGAGGTTGGAGGTCTGGAGACAGACCCTCGAGTCTAAGGGTTTTAAACTAAGCAGGTCTAAGACAAAATATCTAGAGTGCAAGTTTAGCGCCGAGTCGAGCGAAGTAGGCTGGGACGTGAAGCTGGGATCTCAGGTCATAGCCAAGAGGGACAGTTTCAGATATCTTGGATCGGTGATTCAAGGGGACGGAGAGATTGACGGGGATGTCACTCACCGTATAGGAGCGGGGTGGCTGAAGTGGAGGCTCGCATCAGGAGTCTTGTGTGACAAGAAAGTTCCACAGAAACTCAAGGGGAAGTTTTATAGAGCGGTGGTTAGACCTGCCATGTTGTATGGGGTGGAGTGCTGGCCTGTGAAGAACTCTCATGTCCAGAGAATGAGAGTTGCGGAGATGAGGATGCTCAGGTGGATGTGCGGGCTCACCGGATTAGATAAGATTAAGAATGAAGTTATTCGGGAGAAGGTGGGGGTGGCCCCAGTGGATGAGAAGATGCGAGAAGCGAGACTCAGGTGGTTTGGGCATGTGCGGAGGAGAAGCCCTGATGCACCGGTGAGGAGTTGTGAGCGACTGGCGGTGGTTGGCGCGAGTCGAGGGAGAGGGAGGCCTAAGAGGTATTGGGGTGAGGTGATTAGGCAGGATATGGCTAGAATGGGGATTTCCGAGGACATGACCCTCGATAGGAAAGTTTGGAGGTCTAGTATTAGGGTTGTAGGGTAGGGCCTTCTAGAATTCTTAGTACTTCTGTTAGGGGCTGAGTGGGGTTTGGTAGCGATCTCTATAGTTAATTAATGTATTGTATTGTGCCTCTTATGGTAGTAACCGATTGGTATTATCGCATGTCATTCTACTTTTGGTTTTATGTTTAGATAATTATTTATTTGATTTATCCCGGATTTACTAACATTGTTTTGTTTTGTTTTGTTTGTTGATCTTCTCTCTCTTTTTCTGAGCCGAGGGTCGGCCGGAAACAGCCTCTCTACCCTTTCGGGTAGGGGTAAGGCCTGTGTACGTATTACCCTCCCCAGACCCCACTTTGTGGGAACATACTGGGTAGTTGTTGTTCACTGAACAATAATTCAATTCTCGATTGAACTTTCCTAGGGTCTTTGACTTTGACTGCAACTCTACTCATGGCAATACTAGTTTTTTAAATAGGAAATTATGCTAGCAAACAGTCCCTTAACGAAAGTTCAAAATTCAAATGTTGCCCGTTTTCCGTTTCCCCAACGGTATACCCTGCTATGTAGAAAAGGCGAAAAAGAACCCTAAGGAATTCAAAAAGCAAAGCCAAAATCCAAAATGCTGAGGCCAAAAAGGCGTATTCAGAAAGAGCCGAGAGGAGTCAAACAGAAAAAACTGAAACCATCATCAGTTTCCTCCTTACCTCCGCCATCTTCATCCTCACCACCACTGCCGTCACCGCCGTGGGCGGAGCTTCCGCTGGATATCACGGCAAACATTCTGCAGCGTTTGACAACGATAGAGATACTGGAGAATACACAGCGAGTCTGTACTGCCTGGTGGAAGGCGAGCCATGACCCTACTGTGTGGCGAGTTGTCGACTTGAGGAATGACGATGTTGATGCCAAAACGCCTCGAATGTTGGAGAATATGTGTCGGATTGCGATAGATCGTAGCCAGGGCCAGTTGCTCAAAATAAGTATCGAGAATTTTGGTAGCAGAGACTTGCTCTACTACATTGCTGAGAGGTACAACAGATCTAGTCTAAATCAGTTGATTTAACAAAATAAATTATCTTGAGTTCTAATGCCAAAAATATAGCATATCCATCTGATGTCCGATGTCTGTTAAATCTTGCTTAAGCCTGAAGATGATGTAATAACTTGTTAATATAATAATATTAGGCTAGTTGAGAACTTGCCCTCTGGCTTTGGTCTAGTGGTAAGAGCATAACAGGTATATGCATATAAGACAAAACCCTATTATTAAAGAGAAGAAGTCAAGCCCATTATCCTCAGAATTTAAAACCGTGTGTGCGCTAGGCCCTGGCGGATTTCTCGGTTACCAGAAA
The DNA here is from genome assembly GCA_032618575.1 of Nicotiana noctiflora. Taxonomy (NCBI): domain Eukaryota; kingdom Viridiplantae; phylum Streptophyta; class Magnoliopsida; order Solanales; family Solanaceae; genus Nicotiana; species Nicotiana noctiflora. The sequence goes on along the minus strand of JASVEL010013634.1, from coordinate 7,184 downwards.
AATATAAGATTAGTTGGAAAAAATCAAAAAAGCATTCTATCTGGCTTTGGTACTTTGCAATTTGGTACTTTGCAAAGGCTTCAAAGACTTGTACTTCATAGTAGAGATTTTACAAGCCTATTCTATCTAGGAAAAACTGAACACAAATTAAGGAAAATACAACACTTTGTGAAAGAGGTAGAACCACAGGATTCTTCCACTATTTGTGTATGGAACCTCCTCTAAAATGAACAAGGTAGATGGTTTAAAAGAGGATTTCAGGATTGGTTTGGAAAAATGAACCGGGTGTTTTAAAATGTGTATTGGCGCTCCACGTGTCTATTTTAGTGTTGGGTCCAGATCTCTTAACGGGTATGAGCATTTTTGTTCAAAAGTGTGACTATATACATTTGAATACTCACAGATGAATAATTTTTTAACGTAAAGAGGCAAAAATGACCCTTTTTCGTATATATATACAATGCAGTGTTGTCAAAGGCGCGCTTAAGCCCTAAAGCGAAGCTTAAAACACGTTGAGCGCTTCGCCTCGCTTTGTCGGCACTTTAGTATCGCATCAAAGCTCTAAGACATACCTTTCCTCGTCAATGAGTGTAAACTTGAAAAAGCGACCTTAAACAATTGATATTTCACTTTATCTTAAATTATTTTCAATTTCTTTGTCCATATATTTGTTATTAATGCTTATAATGATTAATCTTGCAGGGTACATATATATTTTTACATTTTCTCCCATTGCGCCTTTTTTCATTAAAGTCCACGCTTTATTTGTGCTTTGCGCTTAAAGCCCCATTTGATAACACTGATACAATGATGCCGACATTAGTCCAACTCCTCATAGTCGACATTCTCATTGAGATCAATTTGCACCTTATCTTTGGTGCACATTTATCTGAAGTGCAGGACTTCACCAATGAAGCAATATCCTGCTGCTTCACGTCATGTAATAGCGTTAAGTGACAAAGAGAAGGATTTTACAACACTAGCATCAAAGCCTAAATAGTACCCACTGTTCCAATGAAACTAGGTGCAACATAGGTGACACACACCAATGCGCCTATCAAGATGCAAAAGTATGTCCCAAGTAACCATGAGCTCTATAGGGAGGCTTGTTTGTTGTATAATTTGTATATCAATAATTGCTGGATTCTAAATGCGAGGATGAACTTTAGGGAACATAGGTTATTCGAGCATTTTCTCTGTTATGCTCTCTTTTGTCAGACTTAGCACCAAAATAAAGCTAGAAAGTGACTTGACTTTGTCCAGTTCTTTGTCCCAGATTATCACTCAAAGTAAGTGTTCGAAGTAGCTTGGGATGTCACGAAATGCCTTTTTCTCTTTCTGTTCTAAATTGAAATTGTATCCCCATTGTGTTTTGCATCTCTTTCTTCTTGACCTGTCATAATACAATGACAATCTTTTACCTAGCTCTTTCACAAAAAGGGAAGCCGTGATTTCTTTCTTGTAGGAAAGATCGTCGTTCAGTCAATAGCGTGGCTTACTTTGCTCTTCATGATCTGTCCCCTTACTTGACCTTTTAATCCATAAGACAAGCAGTTCTCCTTGTCTTCCTGAACTCCATCAGAGGGGAGTCAGATCATAGGATAAGCTTCTTACAATAGTTTGCACGAGTAAATTTGATTTGTGTCTGTGCTGGTGCCGTACTCAATAAAATCGTGAAATTCCACATATTTATATTCCAATTTCCAATATCTAACTTAAGTATTTATTCATGGTAAACTATATTACAATTCTCAGAACATTTTTGCTTATTACTTTTTGTTACCTCCACTAAACTAAAAGTGCTCTTAAAGTAATCAAATTTGGTCCCTTTTTGAACAGATCAAGTCAACTCAGACATCTCAGATTTGTCAAGTGTTATTATATTTTAGATGGATGTTTGGCTGCAGCTGTTAAGAACTTCCCTTTGTTGGAGGAGTTGCACATATACTTCTCCGATATTAACAAAGATCATATAGAAGTTATTGGTCATTCTTGCCCTCTGCTCAAGTCATTTACATTGAATTCCCGTGGATTTCGAGGATATCAATACGATGATGAAGCTCTAGCTGTTGCCAGAAAGATGCCTGAACTACGACACCTTTCCCTTTTTGGAAATGTCTTGACAAATGAAGGCCTGCATGTCATTCTTGATAGCTGTCCGCACCTTCAATCGCTTGACTTGCGCCACTGTTATAATATCAAACTTAAAGGGGATCTTAGAAGAAGATGTAGGCAACAGATTGTACATCTAAAGCTTCCTCGTGATTCCACTTATGGCTATGAGTTTGGTGCTCAAATTTGTGATTATTCGCCTCCTGTTGGTGACTTCCAATGGTCCTTTGATGATGATTTTAATGACTGGCAGTAATTGCATTTGGTATTTTGCAGGTTTTTGTTCCCATTTTTAGGTGATCTACCATCTTTTTGGAATAGTAACAAGTAAAGTGTTTATTGCTTTACATAATTGTAATTAGAATGGCCAACGTAATCCTCTTCTTTTGCATTTGAGGTGACTTCTAGATAACTTTTGCCCTTCTTTTGTTCATCTCAAAGGTTTTTGGATGTGACGACCCAAAGAGGCATCACTTATTTAATTTTCAATGTTTCTTGAGAGAATGGCCGCTACTTAAGTGGACACAAATTCACCTTTTTCTTTTTCCAACCTCCAACTAAATAGCTAAGCGAATTATTGGCATTACTTATTTCATCATAATAAATATTGACAAAATAAGCCATTGATGCTTGCATCAGGTTAGGCTGCATACATCACACCCTTTTGGGTGCTGTCCTTCTCTAGACCCTGCGTTACTTATGTCATGGGCTGCTTTCCACACACGCCCCTTGGCCGCGCCCAATGGCGGCCTAGCAAGCCTCACAATGCCTAGCTCCATGGTTGGCCCCGTGGTCTTGGCTGCGCCAAGCGACAAGCGTGCATGTACTTCTGTCGTCCCAGCGATGCCTCCCGCCAGCGCCCAGTGGCTGGCCAAGGACAACAGCGCCGCGCGCGCACATTCTGATGCCTCGCCGGTGCCCAGCGGCAGGCCAATTCCAACAGATCCTCGCGCCCAGTCCCTGATGCTAAGCGCTAGCGCCCAACATCAGGCGAACACAACGAGTGTCGCGCGCGCCCCAGCATCGCACGCGTAGACCCTGTCCCGCAAGACCAAGTTGCTGCCATCGGACTTGTTTGTACATTGTAATAAACTAAGTCCTTTTCATTGTATTGTTTTAGGCTAGTTTACATCATTTTCATTCATTATGCTTTTACAGCTTTTATAGGGCTACTCCTGTACCTTTGGTTTATTTATTTTAAGCATTATTAGGGCTTATAAAGCATTCAAAACATTTTCAACAATCAATTCTCTATACTGGTGTCTCGACACTGCATTTTGTAATTATCATCATTATCATCATCAATAAAATCATCATCATCATCACCAATAAAATCATCATCATCATTCAAAACCCAATTCACTCTCAAGCTTCCGCAATTGCCATCGACAACTGGTTTTCCCGTACGGCACTGATGCTCTAGTCTAGCGTGCGGCGAGGACCTCGTTGGCGGACGGCAACCACACTGACATCGGTTGCCTAGCCTTACGTTGCCCTTCCAAAGAACATCAGGAAGGCGCTGCGTAACACTTATTGCGGCATATGCATGGCTGAATCTGACTTATAGTCTTTCATTGAACTCTTTACAAAAAGTTCATTGATAATTTGTTGGTTGTTACCCCAACCTTAAGGTTCTTTATATATCTAAAGTGGTAAGTTTGCAAATTGGAACTTCTCTTTGAGCAGAAGGTCAAACAAAGAACATATACCAACAAAAAAAAAGACAGTTCACTTGGGTCTAAAATTTACTTCTTCGAGTGGTCGATGAAGTGCGTGCAAATCTTTGATATCGGTGTTTAGATCTTAGCAGAGATAAAACAAACGGTAATTTCTTTGCATGCACCTCAGTCTTGGTGGGCATAGTTACTTGGTACATGTGCTAGTGGGAGATAGCAAATTTGGTATTCACTCAAGGCGCGCGCAAGTTGGCCTAGAACAATTGCTATTGGAAAAGTAATTCTTGGTTCTTTAATCTTTGGACATTTTATTTTTTTGTAGAGAGTGCATGAGTTGTTAAGATCAAGAAAAGAAAATTGATTTGAAGTAAAAGTCATTGAGTTTCGCAGGATTATATAATCTTCAAAGTTAAAAGGACTTCCAAGATTTTTTCTTATGAAATTGTTATTTTGTATGATAGACCTCTGAAATAGGAAAACTAACACCTTTACGTTGGCTATCTTTTTACGCTTAAAATGGTTAAGACCATTAATTTTCTAGAAGTTGTGATCATTTTCATGATCCTCATGACAGAGTGAGTGTAGAGATCGTGTCCAACTCCAAGTTTGCGATAATAGTATCCTCTTCGATTGGGAGCACTAAAAACATTAATTCATAATGACATGACATTTCTACGACGTAAATCTGAATTAGTCATGCCAATATATATCGATACTTAAGAAAAAGAATAAAACAACAACATACCAAGTATTATTTCACATTGTCGGATCTGGGGAGGGAAGCATGTACGCAGACCCTATCCATATCTTGTGAGGATAGAGAGGCTATTTCCAGTACTTAAGGAAAAGAATGTGGGAAAAAAATTACCTTTACTTGCGATCTACGTTTGACGGGGTAGAGTATATCAAGAAATCACTTGTGGTTAAGCATAATACATAAAGCATAACATGAAACATGTAAAGAAGAGAGATAATACAATCTAAATCCACACACTAATTACTACTTAGCTATACAACTGTTTTTAAGAGTGCTAGATAAATGTCACCAGTTTAAAAGACGAGGTTGTTAACAATTTCATAAGAATTCTCATATAATCACACCCATTTTTACACTACATATATCGGCTTAATGCTATCATATCACTAATTTGCGACTCAGTTGAGTCCCGAGAGAAGACAAATGGGGAACCGGCCTTTTACGTGCTTTTGCCTTCTTAATCTGGATCAGCTGGTCATAAACACACCAGGGAAAGCTAATGAAATGATCTCTTTTCAACCCCTCATTGTAGAGACCCCAATAAGTATGATGATATGTAACGTGGTACCAAGCCGAAGCCTTTGCTAACATGTCATCTATATCACTACGCTTCTTGAACCAGGTCCTTGCTTCTTTCCTCAAAGACCTCACAGCAACACCAATGGCCTCTGCATCTTTTCTGCGGTCAAAAGTTTTTGATGCTTTCATGACGCCACCACTAAGTATTTCAGCCTCAGTTTTTATGCCGTAGTAGTCCATTAAATTACCAAGCTTGTTGTCGTATTCACTTTTGTAGTAAAAAGCTTCGTCAATGTAATCTTCGAATCCATTGACTATCATATCACCATCATATGATTTCCTAGCAACATCCATTGTGAAGGTTGCAATAGAGCTAGCCTGAGGTGTTTTGTCCTTCACTTTCCTGAAAAGCTTTCCAATAACTTTTTCCGAGTGATAGGTTGGCTTGTCTGGCTTTTCCATGAAGTCAGGGTACTCTTTAGGACGCAACTGAGATGGTATTTCAGCAGGAACACCAGTCTTTGGAAAGTCAACCGCAATTGAAAAAAGCCGAGCGAGTTGTTTGCACGGATCACTCATGGCCATATCAGGTTCTCTGTCTGCAATTACAACATGCGCATTCGCTATGATTCCCAAACTGTCATTCACAATATAGTTGGTGAAGTACTCTTCAACTTCCTGCAGTAAGCAGACAGTGTACAATTTTTAATGCATATACACATCTATCAGGTAAGAGAGGTTGAATACATCAGAAGCATGCTAAATTATGGAAGTAAAACTTAGTTGTTCGAAACCAGGGGCACCTCAATTGTGACATCATGATCCAACTGTGTGCTCGGTGCTGGAGTATAATCCATCGGCTGGACTTGCCTTGGCGGAACCAGGTCTGGATCCCAACAAACAAAGTAGATATCCCCATCCAAATCACTTCCAGAACATTCATTTGGATGAGGTCTGTCATCAAAGTTTAAACACTGAGAAACAATGCCATGAAAAAAAGATAAAAACAATTCATACAAGGATGGAAGCTTGTTTATTTGAAAGAACTTTTCAGTCATGCCAAACATATAGGATAAGAACAAGAGGTGGATCAAAGATATAAATTTTGACGGATCCGACCTTTTAGGTTCTTACTGTTGTACCCATTATGCTTTTGAATTTTTTTTTAATAGTAATCTTTTATACGCACACACAAAAATATATCTATACTTCGTGGCAAAAATACTAGGATCAGTTGAACTCATAACTATAGGCTCCATCATCCACTACTACTAGCTTCACCATACACATTTGGTTTGATTATAAAATTTTATGGTGACTCAACGATAGTAGAGATTTCAATGTGTCAAGAGTTAGAAATTTTGAAGAATAAACCAAACAAAGAAAGAAAAAGGAAAATACTTAATTAAACCCTATGTTGCTCTGACTCTACGAAAATATGTCCGGATACGTGTCGGATCCTCCAAAAGTAATGCATTTTTTAAGGTTCCGACACGGGAGCGGATACATTTTAAAGAGTCTAACATAGATTAAAACACAAGTGACACCAGACACGCCCATACTCGTGGGTGGGCCCAATTCTAGAAGAGAAACTTCATGACTATATAGATTCCTAATATAAGCTACTTCATAATGGTCATGTCAAGCTAGACAAATTTTGATTATATGCTTGTTTCCAGAAAGAAATTTCACGACTATATAGATTCCTATTATAAGCTTCTTCCAGGAATTGATTTTCATAGTTGTTGGCCAAATATCTATGCCAACAACTGTGCTTTCATGCAAGACTGACCAAACATTACATGGTCAAAGACTCGGTAGAACTTCAATTCCAGTTATGATTCTAATCAAGAATTCAACATGGTACAACAAGCAGGGGCGGACCTGGAGTACATAATACGGGTTACTGGAACCCAGTAACTTTCGTATAGACTCTGTATTTATATTAAGGAATTTACTAAATATTTGTAAATATCTAATTGTGAACCCAGTTAGTATTGCATATTAATCTAAATTAACGGTAGGAACCCATTAACCTCAAATCGTGGATCCGCCCCTGAGACTAGTTGCAATTTCTGTAAAGTTTTTCTAATTTCACTTACACGGAAATCAAAGAGATA